>VZRO01001744.1:57080-78953 GCA_013397915.1 Daphoenositta chrysoptera | reverse complement strand
AAAAAATACCGTATGGAAAGCGAGGTTAGTGCGAGTAGATGGTGATTAGGACGGAATACTTTCATCTGTATCTTTACACAAAAGGAGATGGACAGATGGAAAATAAAACTAATTCTCCCGTAATTGTTTGTTTATTTTAAAAGCGTTTTGCCGTTCGTAAAGCAACGGGAAGGTCTGGAGGGCAGGGCCATAGCTGTGTACCTGTGAGCGCGGAAGGGGAGTGCCTTTGCAAAGGGGCTGTTACCAAGCCCGTTACACATCACACATTTCTTTTCCGAATTGGATCCCCCCTCCCACTGGCAGTGAAGACTTAAAACAGCAGTCCTCGGTCAGCGTTATTTCTCCCCTCTTTGTCCTCTTCCCCTGAGGCTTTTTTTTTTTTTTTTTTCCGCCCTCTTCCCCAGTAAATCCCTCTCTCTGTCAGTCCTCTCCCAACTGCTGATTGAGGTTCACTCCAATTCTCGGCTTGAAAACTGGGCTCTTATTTAGGAAGTCATTAATCACATCCCCTCCCCCGGAAAGAGATGGCGGAGAAACCTGTGAAGTACAATTCCTCGCCCCATCCCCCCTCCAGAAATGTTGTGAAACGCTAGATCTCCGCACATTCTGGGGCATATTAAGGTGATATCGCGTTTCCGGCGCGCTTTTAATTTGAATGCGAAATTAGTAACGATCCAGTTGTGCATCTGCCCGCGCTGTGCGCCCAGGGTGCCAGGGATGCCTGCCGGCGCTCCCCGTGCGCGTCTGGGCACACGCGTGTCCCTCGTCCCCGAGCATCTCCCTTGGTGTGCGTACGCGGAGCCGCCTGCGGTGGGCACAGATACCCCCAGAATCTCCTCCGCACGGCCGCCCCTGCGCGCAGCTGTTGTTCAGCGGGCTGCATCTAGAAACACACGGAGCTTCCTACGGATCTGTGCATGCACGGGAGGGCAGAAACCCCAGAATAATACGTCATCTCGATTTCCCGTAAAGAAGCGTGCAGATTAGCTGTCCGAAAAGGAAGGGGGAAAAAAAAAAAAAAAGCGCCGTGTTGGAAATTTCTTGTTCATTCATAAATTATATTGGTGTGTCAGGCTACTTGAAATGGCGATTGGCTGCTCCTGCCTCCTGCCAACCCCTTAAGGATCCGATGCGAAATTAGTCGCAAGAAAGCATGTAATTGACCGAGTCACGTGTGCGCAGGGGGCCAGAAACGGAGCGAGAGAGACGGGGAAAAATCAAAGGAGGGAAAGCACATTAGACCATGCGAGCTAAATTTGCGATCGTTCAAAATCAGGATGTTAGATTAATGCAGAAGACCACTTCGATCCACAGGGAAAGTTTTCATCTCACGAGTTTGGAGCAGAGGGCCCGTGGGGCAACATGGCCGAAGGTTAATTTTCTTTTTCTATTGTTTTACTATGATTTTCGCTCGCTCGCTCGCTCTCTCCCCCTCTCCCCCCTCCCCCCACCCCTTTTTAACCCAACTATGCATTACCCTTTTTTAGCAGCGCAAGGGGGCTTTCTCCAAACCCATTGTTACCCAGCTCAGAAACTGTTCCGTACCGCCCACACCGATTCACAACTTGAAAAGCTTTCAGGGGGCTATTGTTTGAATTGTTCCTGTTTGATTAAGCACAGTTGCAGTGGTGGGATGAGAAAACGGCCGTACACCTGTCCCAACTTTAATCGAAAGTTTATTCCAAGGAGGGATGGATACACTTTGGAAAATAGTGGTTTCGGCGCTGCATGTGCAATAACCAGTTGTGCAATCTACCCAATTTCGCTTATTCTCTCTCCTCCACCCCTCCTCGGCCGACCTCCCCCCTCGCCCCCCCGGTCCTGCGCCTTGCGAGGAGAGACTAATTGGGCTGAGAATTTCTGTTGAGCAATGGGATCGGTCTTAAACCAGCAATATTCAAGTAAAGTATCGCGTTCCGTGCTGTAATGTGGCTGAAAGATGGAGTTAAATGGAAAAATACACGTATGTACAGAAACGTGGGCTGCCCTGGGCTCAGAGAGAGGGAGAGCCTCCGTGTGCAGTGTTTCCTCTCTGTAACCTCCGGTGAATTTATTTTTTTACGTATTTTGGGAAGAATGTTGTTTATTTTAGTATTTAGGGAAAAAATACGCACTTCTCGCCGTTTGCTTTTTGATTTTGTTTTGTTCGCCCCCTTTTTCTCCCCCCACCCCGTTCCATTTGTAGTAACTCCTTTTTACAGCGGCAAGAGGATGTTACTAAAATTTAACTCTTTGCTTTGCATCTTGTCCCTCTCTTCCTTCTTTTTCTCCCCCCTTCCCCCCCACACTCCCCGCCTTTCCCTCTTCCTTAGCAGGGGCGAGTAAAGGTGGAGACGAACCCGGGAAGTTGCCGGAGCAGGAAGAAGAGGAGGAATCCCAGGTTTTGCACGGAACCGGCCATTGCAAATGGTTCAATGTGAGAATGGGATTCGGGTTCATCTCCATGAGCAACCGAGAGGGAAGCCCCTTGGAGTCTCCAGTTGATGTCTTTGTACACCAAGTAAGACCCGTTTTTGTCTTCCATCTCAGCCTGCCACATTTGGTTGAGCTCAGTGGGACTCCGGTTTTATGTGAAGAGAAGTAACCTATTTTTTCTAGGTATTTAAGTACATCTGTAGTTAAAGAGTTGCCTTAGGTAGTGGTTTTGTTGGCAGTGTACAATTTGAGTAAATAAGGTCGTTAGATTGTGCTTAGTCTCTGTGGCTGGTGATTTGTGCAAGGGGATAATGTTTCTTCGTATCTTCCTCCTTGGTTAGAAAAGTCTCCTGTGGTTTTTATTTATTTTCAAATGTCACACATTTTAACAAGGTTTATCATTTGTCACCAGACTGATCAAGAGCAGATATGCCTTTCCTTGGAAACTGTTTAAAATTAAGCTGGGAAAAGGATAAATAAATGTCGGGTTTCATTCAGATAACATTTGAGTACAGTTTTAAACGGTTTACTTGTAAACCTCGAATTACTTTTTAAAAGCTCATCTGAGATTAGTTAGTGAAATTAAGACATAATTATAGTGTTATTTTGCAGTAATTCAGACCTGAGAGTGTCCCTGTGGTGATAGTCTGAAGTGTGTATGTGGTTTGGTTAGTTGATTTTTAATTATTCCTTTTTAGGGAGGAAAAAAAAAAAAAAGTAATTTTTAAGTATTCAGACCAAAAGCAGTGTCTCTGTAAGGCTGTTGGGGAGGCAAGGGGTATATGGTCCATGGTTTTATTTTTAAGCACAGTACCATGGATGGTTTTGTGTTTTGAACGTGGAAACTGGTATGAAAGCCTTCATGTAAAAGAGTTTCAGATGCAAAATAGGTACAAAATGGTAAGGAACTTTTTTTGAGATCTGGATTGTGATTTTTGAAGAAGGAGAACGTGTAGACCTTCCCTGGTCCTTCTGTAGGTCTCCAGTTGCAACAATGCTATTTTGAATTTCACCCACCTTCTCTGTGATCAGAGAAGAGGAGAGAGGAATCAGGTAAAGAGACCATTTTGGGGTTGGCTAGGGCCATGTTAGGGAGGAAAAAGGCATCTTTTTACGTGGTTGTCCATTTTCTATGACGTTTGCAGTGACGGTGAAGGGGGTTTTCCATGATTATGCAGTGACTCCCTTCTAATGTTGCATTTGCTGGCCCGGCTTTATTCTGCAGTAACTTTCGTCAGCCTTTTTAAAGCACACACCTTCGATTAGGTTAGTGAAAAGGTGGCTGAAACTTCTAAAGAAACTGCTGCTGTGGCCTGTTGCCTTGCAGTAGGTGGTGGGGTGGATTTCTGGCCTTGCTGCCTTATATGTGCCCGTGCACCTAAGGGCCTGCACTTCAATACAGCCGCTTGCATTTGGAATTATGCAGAAAGCGTAGAATCCAAGAGTGAACTCACTAAATTCCTACACTTCCTGCTCTGTACTGGCATATAAGCTGCCCCCTCTTTGCTGCTGCTTTTTCTCTTCAGAACTGAATGAATGAAACACTTATCAAAGAAGGAGCAGTCTTCCTCCTTTTCCCCCTTTTCTTCCTTTCTTTGTATCTTGTTAAGTTACAGTTTTATGCATTTACTTTAAACATAAAACCCCCCTTTTCTTAATGCAATTTTGTGTTAATATATGTAAATTTTTTGCTTCTTGAGTAGTAGAAGACAAATATTTGAAACATAGCAGTGCTGTTAATAAAAAACACATTTGGAAACAAAGATATTCTTAGAGCTCTGGAAATAGAGAAGTATTGAACTGCGTGATAACCTGATACATTTAAGTAATACTAGACAAGGTTTTTGGTTTCATAATGGAAAGTAGTCAGAGAAAATAATAAAGTAGTAGTAAATTTGGAAGTCTCTATTGAGTTGTGTCCCCTAAAGGAGGGGAAGAGAAGGAAATGTTAGACAAGTTTGTTTATTACAGTTTAATAATCTACAACTTATCCATACCCCTGGGTTTCTAAGACATATCACAATGTAATGCAGTGAAAAATACCATGTTTCATTTCATGTTAAAGGTGTGCCTCAGTCATTTTGAGTTTACTTAGAGATACATCTTACTGAGTGAAGTTATTAGTATCCTGCAATCAATTGCTCTTACAGCAAAGAAAAAAATGTTTCTCATAATTTCTTTCTGATGAAGTCTAAGGTATATATATAAACTTCATGGTGACATGAATCTTCTTTCCATCAGTTTTCTGCGTAATGTAATGGGGCAAACTACTATCTATTGTCTTTCAGAGTACGTTTTAGATAATTGATATTGCTACATAAAATGCTTTGTGTTAGCTAACTAGCTGACCAGTTCTAGCAGTAGCAGCCGGAGCATAAAAATGTCCTTAAATCTGCAATGTTATTTAACAGTGCTGCTTGTACAACAGAGTCTGTTGCCTGCACAGTGATTGGACCCTATTCCTATTAATTTTATTAATTTGAGAAAACTGGTCATGTGAAGGGTCCTTTTCAAGGCAAAGATTTTAGTTTATTAATCTGTTGAAACAAAATAACTACTGTTCAAAACTGCTTTGAAATCACTTCATCATTTAAGTGTGTGCAGGTAGTGTTGCATGGATGCTTTCATTCATTCTGCAGTGCTTGTAGCTACTAGTATAATTTTATAGAATTAGGCTGTCTGAGCAGAGGAGAGAAGCTTCTAGTTTTCATAGTCAAAGTACTGTCAAAGCTAGCTTGAACCCTACAACAGTATTTGTACTTTCTTATTTAACCTTTTTTTGGTGAGCTTATGCCCAGTTTATGAGATCTTGCTATGAGCAAAAACTTACTGTATGTCAAGTCAAAATTTCTGTAATAGTTCAAGCTCATTATACTTAGACTTTTGAGCTTGCAATAAATAATTTTGCTTTCTTCTTGGAGTTCTCCCTTAGCTGTGTGTGGATTATAGTCACATTTTTCTAAAGTGAGTACTTTGCCAATTGTATATATTGATATATTTTTAGAGGACCATGCTTTTGTTTGGACTTCTCTTCCCCTTCACCCAATGAAAGTCCTGCTCACAAAACAGCTGCAGTATTGAGTTTTTAACCCTGCCTTTTAAGTCCCTTCTTTGGTGTTAATCATTTTGATTGATCTTCTCTGAACTACCTTCAGACTGTTGTTACCCTTCTGGTAATGAGGTACCTAGAGCTGGATGCATTATTTAAGGTAGAAACACATCAGCCATTATATGTGTGCATCCGTGTGTCTACAATGTCATCTGGTACACTTACCCATGCCCACACTCCTTTCCTTTTAAACTTTATTCTGATACAGCTTATATCTTTTAAGGCATGTGTTTGAGTCATTCAGGGTCATATCAAGATTATGAGCCCTAAAAACTATTTGATTTTCTGAACAGAAGCCGTGCTCAATGCAGCAATGTGCCAAGTCCACTCTGTTTCTTTCGGGGAAAAAAAAAAAAAAAAAAAAAAGGAAGAGTAACAATGATAGTCCTTTGTAACATTTTTAAAATCCAAGGAATGTGCACCTTACTCAGTTTAGCTCAGTATTGTCATATGTACTCTTTAATAGGTTACCATGGAATGAATAAAACAGCTTGTTTCTCTTTTGTGATGAGAATTCTGAGCCTAGGTATGTGTGAGTGACTCTTATTAAATTTTAGAAAAAGATCTATTTGTCAAAGGGTAAGGCAGACTGGAGAGGTGAAGTGAGGGAAACCTTTTGTGGTGCACATGAAAAAAGGTCTTCAATGCAAAGAACTAAGAAGAGCGGAAGTTCTCAGAGAATCAGAAAAGGATGATGTTTGTTAAATTTTTTTTTTGCACATTCAAAATTGTACCCAGCTTAAATATGTACTACTTTTTTTTTGGATGCTGGCAATAAGGCAAAAACGCTGCATATTGCTTTTTGCACACACTTTGTACAGACCAAGTTAGAAAAAAGTCTCCTTTCCTTTCCTTAGCATGAAGCCCAGATGTTAAAGATGATAATGAACTGTAGGGTGCTGAATGTAAACAGATGCAATTAAATATGTTTTTGTGAATATCAAGAGTTACAAATTTATGTCTGTTTCTCAGTCATGTGGTCTTTCAGGATGGGATGGATTGTTGAGTTTAGATGGAGTTTGTTGGGACCTGGCTCTGTAGTTCAAAAGTCTTAACACAATAAGGGATTGATACAGGATTTCTGAACTGGGACCTTAAACATGATCCTTCTTTGGGATCCTCTTTTATGAGATGGGGAGAGGAAGGAAGGGAGGAGCAGCATGTAGGAGCTGGTGTATTTTGTTTTCTCATTAAAAGGAACATAGTTGGCTTGAAATTTTTCACTTTCATCTGAACTTTCCTACTGTTGCTACCAGTTACTGTTACTACAAAATTTGATAAAAATGGAAAACATATTTTTTTCTTTCATTGAGTGCTTCTGCACTGCACTATCATTTGTGTATTATAAATATTGCCTCTGTTTCAAGTACCTATAACAAAAGGAGGAAAAATTACTGAGACTATTTTGACTGTAAACAGAAGAATAAATGGAAAATGAGACACACAAGCAGCATCTGAACAGTCTTTTCCCTTAATGTGACTAACTATCCTTTTCAATGATAAATTGGGTGCCTGTTCTTTGAATTCCTAGTTTCTAGGCACAGTTGAACTAGTTTTTCTAGGACAGAGTAGGCCATGGCATTATACATTCAGTGCTGACTTTCTTATATTTGTGGGCACATGTGATCTCGTGCTTTTTCAAGGATGCATTCATTCTTTCATCTAGCATACCTTTTTCATTTTTGTTTTATTGGGAGCCTTTAAAAACTATTTAATTGCTCAGGATAACTGGAAGTCCTGGGCAAGCAAGTGGGATCAGTATTTCATTGCTCCTTATGTTTAATGTGACACAGGAATGCCTGTTTGGGCTAGAGAAGTCTCCATGCAGAGTATGCTATTACAGGCTTGTCGTCTGACTTATGCTGGGGACCAGGCAAGCCCAGTCCTAATCAAAACAAAAGTGGCTAGCAGGATTTAGGGAGGGAGGCTGAGGAAGGAAGCAAACAGGGAGTGAACGAGTGTCTGCAGCGAGCACGTGTACGGGAGATCCGGCAGGGATCAGACGCGGGTGGCAAAGTCTGCTCAGCAGCCTCAGCGCCTGTAGCATCCCTACCGGGATGGAGCTGCTGGAGACCCGGAGCCGAGCTTTGGCACACACCAGCTGTGCTGCAGCATGCAGAGAAATGATGGGGGCCACTGATTTGTGGTGTGGAGCGCTACAGCACTGGGATTTTTTTTTTTAAAATCATTTATTCTGGCTACTAATTAGTATATAAGTTAGTGTAGTGTATGGACACAGAGACAGATGGCAAAATACTTCACTGACAGCTTGATGGTTTAGGATGGTTGTCTGAAGAAACTTGTAATTTGGTTGTTTGAGTTATGAAGCCGCCATCTTCTGAACCTTCCAGATTTCATCTATTTACATCTAACGCAAACACTGTAGTAAATCTTTATTAGTAAATCTATCTAGTATTTAGGTGAATGGCAACACCATTAAACCTAAGTGATATTGAATCAGACCAGATTTTGCTGAAGAGTTTTAAAACCTTGCACGTTAACAAGCAGAAATCACAAGTGGCCCAAAGGCAGAGGGCTGCAGTGGGACAACTTTCTCTTAAGAGGTATTTCGCTCTTTGTCAGAGCAGTGAGTGCACCCTTTCCAGAGCATGTTATCCTCCTTTTCTCCAAGACTGAGGAAGTTGTGCACAGGGGTTGGGATACTGGAAGGAAGAGGATATTTTGTCTGGGGCACAAACATAAGATATCAAAGCAGATACATGAACCAAAGCTAAAAGGAAATGATATGTCAAATTGGGAAAAATGTTGTTATTGTTGCTTGTTCTGGTTTGCAACTACCTTACTGAGGTAGTACATATATTTAGAGCCATTCAGAGTTTTGTTTCATGCTATTTACAAAGTATACTCCCATGTAAATATTGTTTAATTCATCTCCCTTAAGTAACCCATTGCAGTAAAGGCTGGCCATATTTCCCCACTAATTATCAATAGAAGCAAAATTAGGCCCACCAGTTTCTACAAAGGTGTATACAAGTGACTGTAAAGATGTAATTTAAGAAAGATTCTAGGAACGAGAAACTAGAGGGTAAAGGCCATTTATGATGTTTGTTAAAACAACACAAATAAATAAGGACATACTGTTTGTGTTTTTAATTCCCTGTATGTAGGGGTGGGTTTTTTTGCCTTTTTAAAAATCAACTGCAAGTGACCAGGACTGTTAGAGAAGTATTATGTGATGCTTGGCTCTTTTTACAGGATAGTTCTTCAGGACAGATTTGGACTGGCTTTTGCCTGATGGATATCACCGGTGAAAGCAGTAAATCCTTAAATTGCTTTTACATCAGCAGAGTATCACTAAACACCTCTGCATGGAAGGTGGGGAAGCGCTTCTGATTGCTTAAGCCTATTTAGTTGGAGAAACTGGTGTCCAGGCTTTTCCTCAGATAAGTCTGGCTGGTTCTGACTTAAAATGGAGGAGGGGTTAACTGCTTGGGAGATGGCTAAAGGGGATTCCAGATCCTCACTCCAGAGATGGTTTGGCTGCTTGTGGAGCAGCTGTGGACCTTGCTGCAAGCTTCACAGTCTGCTATATTATGGAAAACTGGCACTGAATTCGATTTTTTTCCTGACATGCAAAGCTGTAACATGCAGCAGTTCAGCAGCTGCTCTGCAAGCAGCCAAATAAGGCTTTGCAGTAGCAGTGTGGGGTGAATAGGTGGAGGCTTAAACTGCTACAGCCTCCCTTCTCGGGTGGAATCCTGTGGACATGACTTGACTTTTACGTTTGGCACCAGTGCTGCTGATTAAGTAAGCTGCAAGAGCTTTTGTTACACTCTTCGTGTTGGACTAGGGTAAGTGCTTGTGGGACTGCATTGCAAACTCAGCTGGAGAAATGTTTGGGTTTGTATCTGATTTTTGTATCATTTTTCATATTAGAGCATCCCCATGATCCTCACAAATAAGGGTGGCCAGTGTTGGCAGCATGGGAGGGTGGCCAAGGGTGCAAGCCAGCAGCAGCCAGGGTGAGTGAAGGTATTGAAGGAAAGAGCTGGAAGCTGCTGTCAGAAATGTGAATGGAACTGCAGTCTCCTGGTGCTAAATAGCAGAGTTCTCAGGTTGCCACCTTCAGCAGGGGATGGAGAGACAATGAAAGTGATAATGACTTTTCAAGGAAAAGGGCACTTGAGGGGATTGGAATGAGTACAAGCATCTGAGCTCTCTCTGGAAGTGCAGTGTTTCAGGAATCTTTGTGTCACACTTCACTCTCCAGGTTTCTCTTCTTCTTGTTTAGTGATTACAGTTCAGTGGTGGCACTGAAATATATTGATTGCAGTTTAAAAAAACCACTATTTATAAGTCAAAGAAATAAACAAAAAGACCAGGGAATTTCTGATACATATAAATAATATATGAGCTTTTTCTCCTACAGAATAGAAATAAGCATATATACAGGGCATGATCGTAATAATTTGGATAGGTCTTTTTAGCAGATAGGTGAGGTCTTAGTGAAATTAGTTGATAGTCTGGAAAGTACAGCTCATTATTATTCCAAATGTATGGAATTTCAACTTTGAAAATTAAATGCATCGAAGCGTTTGAGATTATTTATCTGAGGGTTTGTAGAATATTCTTATTCTTTTGCCAGTGCAGGAGCCAAGAAATCACACAGTTTCTATTCCAAAGTTCTGATCTGGTGTTAGAATTGCATTTCTTGGCAGGAGGAAGGCTGAAAAGTTTGGATTAATTTTTTTTAGCATCATAAGTTAGTATTTTCACTGGTTAAAACTGTTTAACACACAAAATCTGAGTAAAGCACATGTAATCAATATTTGGAGTGTATGAATTTATCTACAAAATCAAAGTAATATTTAATGACTACAGCAGATCTTATGCACTGTCAGAAAACGCAGATGTTGTTATTACATTCATAAATGTGTAATTCTCATCAGTTTAGCTGATAGTGGCTTTCCCATCAAAGATAATCTGTTCCCAGAGAGGCTTTCTTTTAATTAGTCATGGTAATTTATAGGTATGCAGTGTTGAGAGAATATTTTTCTTGATTGTTTTTATTATAGTGCCACGTGAGGCTACTTTAACATTTGTGTTATAACTCTCTGTTTATGGTCATATAAATATATGCACCAAAGTAAACCGTGGTCTGAAACTGAGAGTAAAAGTGATAGCCATTGTGTACTTTAAGGAGACTATAATGAGCATAATTTTGTATTTTTTTTCCAAGTAAGGTGAATTTAAAATCTCTTAATTGTGCACATGTGCTATAATTTTAAAAATGTTTTATTTCATTTTACAGCTGTGTTTTGCAAGGTAGTAATCAAAATCTTGGTTGGTTTTATGAGCTATTTGTAATAATACAATCTATGGGGAAATAAGGGGGTTTAAAAAGCCTCTGCTGACCATGTGTAGTAATTTTGGAATATTTTTAGACTCATTGTACTGGAAATACTAGAAATACATAAAAGTAGTATAGAATGTACCTAACAGACCCAAGCTGACTTCTGTAGACATTGGATTAGATCCTGAACTGCCTCCTCTATTTAACACATGTATTATCTCACCCAGTTTAATTACCTGGTCTAAGACATGCCGATTACACGTCCTGAGAATCAGCCATTTTTGACACTAAAGTGGAATTAGATCCAAGAATTATTCATGAACTTGTTTGCTGCCCTCTTTCCCAGATATTAAATACAGTAGTACATCAGGCGAATGGAAATTTGAGAATTGTTTCAACAGGGAACAAAACTTCTTCCTTAATGTAATGGAACTATGACATCCCTTTTCCTCTTGTTGATATTACAGACCTGATGGGTCAAATTCTGCTCAGTATTCTCATGTGGAATCCTCCTACTGACCTGTGAAACTTGTTCAATAAAATGGACAGCGTTGGAAGTGAATTTTAAGTCTCTTACATGAATGCTTTTACTGGAAGTATGTATTTTACAGGCTTTTGTTTTCATAAGGTTGTAAGTGTGTATTTTCTGCTCAAAAATGTGAGTGCCATATTGTGATCTGAGGTGTTCCCTGTACAGCACCTAAAATGTAGAGTAGTAAACAGAGTTTGGGTCACTGTTGGTTAATTAAAAGTCAACTAAAAGTGGTAAAACTTCTCAGGTTCATTCTCAATAATGCATACATATTATGTTATGTATGTAATTTGTATATACTTTTCACAATATGCTTCTCTTTTTCTACTGTGAATGTGTAATATTTAATGTCTTACGTAAATTCACCTGACCACTCATCTACCAGTCTGCTCCGATGCTAAGGTCTCAGGCTGATAATGTGGGTTTTTCCATCTTCCTGTTGAAAAATTGCTCAGTCCCGAGTAAGTTCCTCACAGCAGGAAAATGTGGTAGAAGAAGTATGTGAAATGCTCCCAGTATGGCAAAGACCCCTCACTGTGGGCACAGGCAGGCTCTGTGAGGGTGGATGTGGTTCACCCTTTGCAGTGAAAGTGCCTGTGGGGTGTTGAACCCTTACTGAGCCCTCCGCACGGCCTTTGATTTCTAGCAGGGCTGATGCGATGCCGTAGGTATTGGGAATTTTTTTTAAAAAACCTTGTAACTTACAGTACTGCGTATCTGTGTTGACGAGGGGGAGGATGGGAGTCCTACTGGCTGGATCCTTCAGGATCTGTCTTCTTCCCAGGCCATGATGTTAGGGATGTAGAGATACTACTCAGAGACAAGGTAGAGCACTGACTGGTGGGGAGGAGGAGGAGGTAGTGAACCTGCTGCTCAGACAGGAGCAGGTGGACAGTTCACAGATTTGGAGACATAGTATAGTCCTCAAATATTTGTAAAGGCAGTTAGTAAAAAAGTTTCCATTTCACCACAGTGCTCAACAGGCCTCCAATACAGTGAATAAATTCTCATTTGGCTGTGCTAAATCTGCTTTGTTTGCCTGCTTTGTTGTTTGGTTTTGGAGGTTTGTGTGCCTATGTGTGTGTGTTAATTACAGAAAGCACATTACATTTGTAATAGCTGTTCTATATGAGTCAAAATCACATTTGTTCAATGTTCTAATGTAGCATGATTTGCAGAAACTGTTTAATGTGTGGGAAGTGTAGGGTAGAAGTGAACCCTGTAAGGAATGGATGGTTTCTTGTGTAGGGGTCTGTGTGGCTCTAGTATGGAGGCTGATCTTGGCTAACAGGGCCTCCTGTTTGTTGTGTGGGATTCTGGTTTAGAAACTATTGCAACCTGGGAAAAAAGGAGATAAAATAATTTTTACACGTGTGTTTAATTGGCTTCAGGAATTAGTGATAGTTGTTAAAGACAGACATTACTTGAGGGTGGTTGATCTGGATGTGAAGCAGATGCATTAATAAACAAAGAAACTCTTCATTTCTGATACTGTAGAGAACTTTACATGTCACCATTAACTTCACAAGACTAGTCACAAAGAGAGGACTGTGGGATTGAACTGAAGAGAGCAGATTTTAAAGGTGCATTGTTAAGATGAAAACAATATTCAAGATTTTTAGGCAGAAATAGAGTACATCTGAAGATAAAATTTTTGCTTAGACTTGCAGGAGTAGGATTTTGTTAGTGTTAGTTCCTGCTTTTGCGAACACTTAATGGAGCAGTAATTACCACATCTTTCACTAAGGAGTGCTTAATTATCCTGGACTATAGTCTATTATCTACACTAAGAAAGTAGGTTATCAGATTTTCCTCTTAGCAATGCCTTCTCTTCCTCAAGAATTAAAAAAAAAAATGTTTACAGCCTTCCAGATTACAGTCTATTAGATTTGAAAATATTTAAAATTATATAAATTCATGACACTGATTGAGAAGATTCCTTTAAATTTGATCTGTGCCTACATTGTCTTCAGCAGAAATTATTAAAGACTTTTATAAAAAATAAAAATGCATATTCCATTTCATAGGTATTGACATTTAGTAACTACATTTTTCAAGAACATAGATGCTTTTTAAATTACTCTGCAGTCTGCTTTGAGCAACATCTCTTTATCTTAAGTAATGTAATTGGTAGATCCAGATTCCCCGAAGTATTTTCACATTAATCTTCATTAGTTTATTTTAACTGAGCAATTACATATTTTTTTTTTTAATGGAAGATTAATTTATTTTTGTAATATAGTTTCTTTTTCACTGACAATAATCATCAGTAGTTTATTAGGAAATGATAGCCCATTCCATGCTTATGTGGGTTTATTGTTAATCTTCACACAGTACCTCTTTGGATGATCATTCTTTAACTGGTGACAGCTGTAAATGGACTAAGATTAGACTGTTGAAGTGGCTACAGTTGGACCATTTGGTGAAAGATTAATTATTTTTAGTGCTCATTGTTAGATAGTGTAATCAATGTTTAAGATTTTCTGTGATCTACATATTATTATGTTTTTAATGGGAATCAGTATATTTTTTTAAATTATACATAAAACTCTACTAAGTTTTTATAATGATAATTTTATTTCCTTTGATCTGTATGTCCATTACAAGGGACCTAAGCTAGCACTGACCACAATAGGTGTCATGAAATGCACCTATAGTATATTATATTCTCTTGAGTGAGCTAATGACACAAAATGATTGATTTTGTTGCAGTATTTCTGTTTTTAGGATGACAAATATAATCTATTTGTTAAATTCTTAAAAAGGGGTAAACCTTAGGTTAGTTTCTGTTTTCTCACTCCCATCTGATGTGCATTTTGAAAGCACAGTATGTTTTAACTACATTTCAAGGATCACATGTTACTAAGAGATGAAATGTTGAACCAGGTGAAATCAGTGCCGTAGTTGTCAAGGTGTTTCAGTCTATATGCACTGTTTGTCTCAAGGATTTTTTTTCTGATCATTTCATTTGGGAGCTTAGATACTTAAACCAGAAGAGCTTGATTAAATAAATGAACGGGGGGTTTGTGTGTATAAACTATCATTCAGTGGACTCGTTTTTGCTGTGTTTGTGAGAGCTTTGCAATCTTTAAAAGGCCCTCAAAGCTAATTATATAACAGTATTATTTGTATGAACTTATCATACACGAATGTTCATCCGAATTTCTTGCAGCACATTCAGCATGGTCTTCATTAGTTTAAGTGTAGCTGTGCCATTTTGTGGACAAGTTTGAAATTCCTGGCATTTCAGGTCTAATTATAAGATAGGCAGATAATTATTTATTGATAGTATGTAAGAAGATAAAAATGTGTGTACTGATCTACGATTTTCTCCACTTAAGTGAACATGTAAAAATTTTAGTACAGGTTTTTTTGTTACTGTTAAATTCCTGTGATTTAACAAAGTTAATCTGAATTTGTATGTCTTATGAGCACATTGTTCTGGGCACACTAACATTTCACTGCCAGATTTTTAAAAACGATGGACAAAAGGCAAATTGTTTCCTTTTATTAAATCTGTATGGAAGTAAATTATCAAACAATAAGTGACATGCTAAATACAGAAGAAAGACATTAATCCTTGCTTCCTATAATAATTGGTTTGTTAAAAAATACTGATTACATTATTGTAACATAATTTTTACACATTTACTAAACAAAATAATTTTATGTCAAAAGCAGATGTTAAGATTTTGAGATGTCAAGTTTCCATTAATTTGACAAATTTTATAAAAAGCTTTCTGGTGGCAATGTTGCTATTAAAATGTTACTATTAAAAAGCTGCATTCAAGTACTAAGAAATTAAATCAGAAAAATTAATTTAGAAATTATGCAAAAAATCCAAAATGAAATATTCATTATGAATAGATGCTTGTGTAGGAGATACAAGATCTTTTAGATGTCTGCATACAAGCCTTGTTTTCATCTTCTACAGCATTCCTGCGTGTTTCAGGAAACAGGTTTAACAATGTAGGTCAGTTTGGATTCTGCTGCACGGAGGAATGGCAGAGTGATGCAGACGGTAACCGTGGATTTTATATTTGCCAGTTCCCCTCTGATCAGTGCAGTGGAAACCAGCCCGTGTAACTGGCGTCTGGAAGGGGCCGAAGGAAAAGATTCTGGGCCATAATTTTCCTGCTTGCTGGCAAGATTTGCCAGTCAGCCGTTGCCTTCTCTGCTGCGCTGCAGTTGGCGCGGGATGAAGCTGCTTTTCTCTGGCATGGATGTCGTGTTTGTTGCGCTATCGGTTGGTAAGGCTGCGGGCAGGGCAGGTCGCTTCTGCCGCAGAAGCGGTCTGGGGCTGCTGGGGTGATGGAGCGGCTGTAGGATGGAGCTGAGAATTTGGGTGGGCAGGGGGTGCTGGGGGTTGTGGGTGCCACGGCGGCGCCGAGGAGGGGCCGGGGCCTCCTTTACGGCGCCCTCCGCTCCCCTCCCCTGCCCGGCTGGAGCGGGAGCGGCAGGAATTTGCCCCCTCCCGGCTCAGGTTGCAAGCCCCGACCGAAGCAGGGAAGCGAGGGTCAGGGCTATTCATTGCCTATCGCTTCCTCGGGCCATTCATAACCCGGGCAGCTGACTGTGGTCCAAGGAAGTGATTGATATGAGAGATTCAAAGATTTTATTACTCTCTAAATACGGTTTAAATGTTCCGTTTGTTTTGTTTTGTTTATTAAAAAAAAAAAGAAAAAGCTAATTCGGCACACGGTGCAGAACTGGCAATGCTGGTTAATATCTTTGAGGATCAAAATAAGGATAGATAAAAGTGTCTGAAGGGCAGCACTTTCTGGAACTAACGGGTTGAGTGTTGCATGTGCCCCCTCTCCCTGGCAGTAACACACATCCCTGCTCTCCACTGGGGTGCTGGCGTGGGGTAAGCGGGGACAGTCACAGCTCCCCGTGCTGAAGGACCAGAACCACAGAATATTCTGAGTTGGAAAGGACCCACAAGAATCATTGAGTGTAACTTTTAGCCTTGCACAGGACATCCCCAGGAGACATGCCATGTGCCCGAGAGCCTTGTTCAAACACTTTGTGAACTCTGTCAGGCTGGTGCTGTGGCCACTTCCCTGGGGAGCCTGTTCCAGTGCCCATCCACCCTCTGGGTGAAGAACCTTTTTCTAATACCCAACCCCACCCTCCCCTGTGGCAACTTCAGGCCATTCCCTCGGGTCCTGTCCCTGGTTGCCAGAGAGAAGAGGTCAGTGCCACTGATCTCTGGATCAGAGATGGGTATTGCCTCAGCCACGGCCGGTCCGCCGTCAGCCACAGGGCACGCTGACACACAGGCAATGTGAATAATGTGAAGCAAACACTTTTCTCTGGAGCTTTGCTGCCGTTTGTGGCGGCACTGTCTGTGCTGGGGTGTGGAAGGGGCCGAGCTGGGGTTCCCTGTGCCCCCACACCCCGCGCTTCTCTCCCCGGCCCACAGGAGGTGCCGCACACCAGGATGGCAGCAGGGGCGACATCAAGAACAACTTTGAAGAGAAATGCGGCCTCCCTTTAAGGAGCCATTTGTTTGCTTCACTGAGGCTTGGAGAAAGAATTAAACTTGGGCTGTTCACAGAATCACAGAGTATTCTGAGTCAGAAGGGACCCACAGGGGTCATCGAGTCCAACTCTTCCGTGAATGGCCCATACGGGAATCGAACCCACAGCCTTTGCTCTTATCATCAAACTGCTCTGACCAACTCGGCTAAAATGATAAAAAATTGGGCACATCACGATTTTCCGGGACCTCTTGGGCTTGCCCTCCTAATGATCAAGCAAATCATACTACTAAATAACACACCACCTTGAACCAGTCAAATTTACAGAGATATTTGAAAGGGAATAAATTTTTAATAACAAATTATTTTTCTTGAATTGTTAGAACTTTTCAGTGGTGTTTTACCTCACATCTTACAATTTGTTTTTAACTTCTGAGTGCTGTAATGTGACAAGACAGAACTTTTGAAAAATATTCAGCAGAATTACCTGCTTTTGTTTATTTGGAAGGACAGCAAAGTCCTTCATGCTGAAAAGTCTTTCAACAAGATTAATGATTGCTGGATTCCAGTCTTGCAAACACTTGTTCTTTAAAGTAAGACCTGTTCATGTAAATAAAAGTTTCAAGATTAGGACCTTAAATATGCAGCTTTTGTAACTAAATGGTCTTCTGCTTTAGTCTGTCCTTGGGTGAAGTTCCACATGGACTTGATGGGGTATTTTTCCCTTGTGTTAGGACTATAGCTTTACTACTTAAAATACTTTTTTGAAAAAATAATTGATAGTCTATAGATTTTTTTTCTTTATAAAGACACAAAAAGTAGTGCATATATATACTTTATATACTATAGATGAAATAAATATATATTTTTTCACAACAACAGTTTTGCTCTAATGGAAATAAAGTCAAGCAATCTTTCCCAATGCAGGTCTCAATATGTTGGTTTTTCAGGCTCTGTGGGTGAGTTGTGTAAAGCTTTTACAAGTTTTCTGGCTGTGGTTTATAACAGCATAATTAAAACTAGTGGTTTTTACATTCCTAAATATAAAATGTACTTCTAGGCTGTCAGCAGTGTTTAATGATTCACCCCTCTGGGACAGTCTCCTATGGGATGAGTTTGGTGTAATGCCACTGCCTGTGATCCATTTGTGTCAGTTGCTCCTTCCTCCCCCATCAGCATCCAGTTTGCTGGAATCCCATGCTTTTTTCTGATAACATTTTTACTTGCAAACGATTTTTTTTAGATGCATATGTTAGGAGTTTTTACAGACAGAACCCTAAGGTTGCTTTGGTTGTTTCAAAATAGTACAGGGATTAAAGGCTGCTTTACTTTTATTAGTGTCTTCAAATAGGTGGCACGTGCTTTTTTGGAAGTGTTATTCAAGCAGAAGTATTTCATGTTTCCAGTATAAAGTATGTTTGTTTTCTTTAATTAGTAGTTTTAATTAACCCATGTGTGCCTTGTATTTACATATTTTCAGCTAAACATAGGGTGGTTTTACAAAATGTACAGGTTTTTTTAGTATACATGTTAGATAATTGGAATATTTAAATGATGTTTTGTTTGGAATTAGCTACTTATTTTAACCTTTCTATGTAAAATTCTTTGTCTGTTTTTAAGGTTAATGTAAAGTATTGCTTTTACAATGCCGAATGGGAGAAATGCTTTTCACAAATCTCAAATCTTGGAGAGCCCAGTAACTGTCATTCCACACATCAGTGCATAATTACATTTGGTTGATACACATTAAACTTTTCATTGCTGTTGCTGTGAGATCCTGAATTAATCTGTATGATTATTTTTAAATTAAGCAAGCATCTCTATTAATCTTGAAGAAAAAATTGTTTGCTGAAAATGTAATCCATGCTGGGCCATCAAGGTTGTTTGGTTTGGTTTAGTTTCCTTGTTTGTTGTTGTTTTCGTGCTGGCTTATTTGGTTTGGGTTTTGGTTTTTGTTTTTTCTTCTCCTGGATGAAATCCTTGCTGGTTACAACCCTGCAGTTTCATTATTGCCCTCAGCACGTAACTGTAGACTCTGCTAGAAGAGGCAATCCTTCCCACCCCTTCCTCCACCCCGGCCTCATGTTCCCACCCGGACTCCCGTGTCAATTCCACTGCTCTGTAGCTGCGGGAGTTACAATACTTTGCTCTTTAAGCTGAAAACTAGTAATTTATTTCTCATGTTTGGCTTTCATTTGTATCAGGAAACTCACAGGACTTCATCTTTGCTGCATGAAAAATTGAGTTAACTTGAGGAATGCAGTAGAGGCATGCAGCCTGAGGAAATGCAGAATACACCTTTCCATTTGGTATCAGCGCAGTGGTGGAATGTAATTTTTGAGGAATTGAGCCAAAATAAAATGGGAGGTCTTGTTCCCCACACTTTTTGTTGCTCTCATTGATTTAACTTGCCAGCTAGGAGAAAAATGACAGGCTGAGACAACACAACTGCATCTCACAGATCTGCCATCTCTGTTGGCATGTGCTCACCGTGACTGCACCTCATATCAGTGCTGGGCTTGGTCTGGCATTCATTTTCTCAGAAAGAAACGTTAAGAGTCCAGTCCTGCAAATAGTGGATGTGTCTGTTTCTGTAACTTTAAAAAAAATACAGTGAGTTTCCTGTTGGTAACATTTAATTTGTGACTGCCGTGTTGGTGTGTAACTAGCAGGTATGATTGAGCTGTCTGCTTTACTGGGCACACCTTTTCCTAAATAGTACAGGAAGATCATGTTAAGTTCCCTGGAAATGTCTCCATGATTTGAATTTTCTTAGTAGACTCAATGTAATGTTTATTTAGCTGACCTCAGTGGCTACTTCAGCTAAGGTTCAGCCATGAACAGCTTCTCTCCTGATGTCCAAACTGCTTCAAAGCAAGCTGTAACAGTAATTCTCATTTTTCTTGTAAGGACATTTTAAAAATATTTTCACTGAAATAAACCCCTGAATTGTCCTGAATGAACTTGAAAATGTTTTTAAATAAATACTTCTCATGTGCATGCACATGTTTGTCATTCATGGTCTAAGTTCAGTGCTGCAAAGCACTGTGCCACGCTTACAAAGTCACTTGGATTTCACTGGATTTGGCTGCTGACAGGTGAAGTCTGGAAGTGAGCTCTACGCAGGACTACCTTCAGTGGCAAGTTGCAGGATGGGTCCTCAATTTGTCTGAGAGCAACTGGGACTGAGTTCTGTCTTTACAGGGACATTGAAATTATGCCAAGTGCTGCATACACATAATGTGGGCAAATTTAGTAGATACATTAGAACATTGAGTTCTGGTTGCTGCTAATTTAACATGAAGTCAGAAGGATGTTGTATTTAATAAAAAGCAAGAATAGTTATCTTGAGATTGTTAATTGACACAAGTTTTGCTGTGACTGGCTAAGGTGCACTGTACTACAGATACAGCTTAATTCTACTTACTGTATGTTAGTGTTCCCCTCTGTCCCCAAGGAGATTGCTGAGGAGGTAATACAGATCTAAATAAATTGAAGGAGCTTTTATTTATATACATATATCCTCTGTTATATGTGCGTGTTTTATATATATATATATGTATGTATATGTATGTATGTATATGTATGTATGTATATATGTAATTTCTATCAAAGTGAGTGGCCTCAGGCAACTGGGATGGGCAGCATAGGAGCTGTGTTTAATTGAGCAAAATGTATGTCCTGACAGTTTGGGAAATATTTCTCTTCTACAGAGAGATTGCCACTGATGAATGGAGCCTGTCCAGTTGAAAATCTCTGTGTTTAATAACATTTGATCAGGATCCTCACAATGAGGTTGTCTTTCATATATAAAATTTCAGATGGTTTGAATTTGTAGCTACTTTTCTTGTAAATGCACCTAGGTATTTATTTTAGAAAGAAAAACTCCTGAACTAAAAAAAGTCCTGTTTGGGTTCAACATCTAACTGAGAAGATCCTTACACTTTTCAGTAACCTCCATTTATTGTGTGGATTAATGATTGATTAAAGTAATTTGGCACTTTCTCTTGCAGACAATAATCTGTGTGCCTTGTGCACTGATATTACTTGTGCAGTCTAAGTTGATCACAAGTTGCCTTAATATAAGGCTGACCAGAGTAGGTATGGATCTTTCTGGCACACAGATAAGAATCAGGAGAATATCAATATTTAGCATATTGTAACATATTAAATTATTTGGCAAATTATTCTAGCAAAGACTGAGTTAAGTGAATGAAATACCATTTATCTTTATTTGTAGGTTGTTCTTCAAATCACTATTGATTTCCAAATTTCAGATAGGTATAATAAGTTACATCAATGACATGAACAGTAAGCAATTTGTCTTTTTTTGTCAGGGCTTGGGGGGAGGGTATGTTGCAAACAAATGGAAAATTTAATGTAAGAAAGAATAAGCTGCATGTGAGAAAAAATTTTTAAAGGGAATATCAGTCGTGAAAATAAAGTTTGAAAAACCACTATTAAATCTAAATTTAATTTCCATTTAAAGGTATTTGCATAGCACAGGGGTTTTTTTTATTTAACAAAATGAAACAATGTCTACCCTTTCTGAGCANTTTTTCTGTCCTATCAGCTTAGCATTTGTGAGTCAGCATTTTACAATAAAATCTAGATGTCTTTGCAAATAAGATATAACTCACAGTAAATATATAGTTCCCAATTTGTTGCTGGAAATTTCTGGAGGTTGGCAAAGAAAGAGTTTTTCTTTAATATNAATGGAAAATTTAATGTAAGAAAGAATAAGCTGCGTGTGAGAAAAAATTTTTAAAGGGAATATCAGTTGTGAAAATAATGTTTGAAAAACTACTATTAAATCTAAATTTAATTTCCATTTAAAGGTATTTGCATAGCACAGGGGTTTTTTTATTTAACAAAATGAAACATTGTCTACCCCTTCTAAGCAAACATTAAAAAATCACTAATTTCAAGAGCAAGCTATATATATAAATGTATAAATTTACATAAATTTACATAAATTCGGGTGAAGGATGTCAAGAGATTAAAACAGAGCAGGAGGGGA
>VZRO01001744.1:0-56968 GCA_013397915.1 Daphoenositta chrysoptera | reverse complement strand
AAATATATAGTTCCCAATTTGTTGCTGGAAATTTCTGGAGGTTGGCAAAGAAAGAGTTTTTCTTTAATATCTTATTTTTTTTTTAAGTTCTCAGGCAGTGATAAGGACATGCTGTTTCATGAGGGCTGAGAAAAAAATGCAGTTGTACACTGTAGGCATTTCTGCTGGCTTTCCTTCATCTCCTGCGGGTGCCCCTCCTCCATTTTGTTTTCCTTTTTCACAAGTTTTCTGGTTGTGCTCTCTCTTGACCTCACTGTGTGAGCTTGTAGCCACACAGGACACTGGCAAGATCAGAAAATACTGCTGTTGGATTAAAACAAGAGTGCAGAAGTCAGGAAAGAGTCTTCCAAAGCAGCAAAAGGAAAGTGGAGGTCTGCGTATCTTTTGTAAAATACTCCGTAAAATAATGCAGTACTCTTAAAACAGGGCTTGAGTTTTGTACAGATTGTTTGACATTTAAGTTTGAAAGATAGCACAGCTATTTGTGAAAAATCCCTAAATAGATTTCATTAAGATCTGTTTTTTCTCTTGTGATTTGTTATTACAATTCAGAAAAAATAAAGAGTAGAGAAACAAGAATAAGCACTCTCAGTCTGAAAAGACAAGCAAGAACCAAATAGAAGGATTATTTTCTTCCTGGTTTCTTTTGCATTTCAAACAAGTTTCCCCAAGATAAACCTTTGAAAACCATGTGAGACAAATATTAATTTGTCCTTGCAAATTAATGCCTTTTATTTATTCCTAAGAAATTACATTTCTGATCTGTGTATAAATACACCTTTTTATTCAGAAATTTATCTTAACTTAGTGTTTTATAATAATGGTATTTTAGAACTTTATATTGATATATTTAACCTATTTCTTGGCACTAGTATTCGAGGTTCCATGTTCTGTAGAATAGTGTATTCAAATACAGAATGTAAGCAGAAGGTACTTGTACTTTTGTAATAAAATATGGTCATTCCTGCCTAGTGAGTACATGATTAAGCTCTTCAAAAGTGTTTTAGACACTTGAGACAAGCATAGGAAACTTTAATTCCTCTTGTCCTTATGTGTCCAAAGTCATACCCATCTTTAGTTTGATTTCCATCTTCCCTTTGATAGGATTTTAACACTACCATTTGTTAGCCTTGTCATACATCTGAGCAGCAGGGGACGCGTTCTGCAGTCACTATTTCATTCCCATGTTTATCAGTCATGGTTCTCCATGTACAATGAGGAGAGGCATTCGCAAGTTTTGTGAATTAGGTACAGTATCTGATAAAAGAATCTCCTAAATACTGTGTTCAGTGCCTTCAGGCAAGCCTTTTAAGAGAAAATACACGTTACATTACTTTATTTTGCTGTACCTGTGGGTCTGATTTTTACGTGTCTGACTCTGGATTCAGTTTCTTGGCAACTGATTGTCAGTTATATTAAAAAGTAGTGCAGAGATTTCTCTCAGGATCCAGAGATGGGCGAGGAGCGCTGCTGAGCTGTGCTCACAGATACCAGGGTGCAGGTTCTTGCTTAAATTAAGGCATGGGCCAGCTATAGGTAATTTCTGCAAACACCTGCCTGACCGGTAACAGGAACTCTGCAGTTAACAAACCAGCACTGCTCACTCTGTGGGCTTTAAGACTGCATCTACTGATAAATAACCCCGCGTCAGGAGCAGGCTGAGGCCGTGGAGTGTGATCCTCCATCACAGGAGAGGTTGCATGTTGTTCCCTGTGTTGGTTTTTCCCCTCCCACAGCAACTGTTGCTGCATTTGGCACACGGAGGAGGGCATTGCTCCCACCAGCAGTCAGAGCACAGCCACCCTGTCTTTTGGAAACGGGGCAGAAGTGGAGAAGGAAGGAATGTTGCCAGATGAATGGTAAATTATGCTGTGCCACCTTGCTTCAGAGCCAGGGAATGATGCCCGAGCTGTTAATTAGAGGCATGTAGGTAGCCTGAGACTACAGAGACTTGAAATGCGTGCACGGGTATCTGCCAGCAGATGCAGTTAGGAGCCAATGAATCACCTTGTTTGTGGTAATGGTAAAATCTTTGTAACTCACAGAGGTTTGTTGATTTGTTAAAAATTATTTATTGCTGTTAATATTCTCCTTACCTTTAAGTTTAATAATAATAGATTGCAAAGATGGGTATTTTTGTTCCCTTTCCAAAAGGATTGGGACATAGGAAGTTTTAGAAGATATGGGGCACTGCAGTGGGTAGGTAAACCCACACAGGGGTTAGTCTGTACCTGGTTAGGGGCAGCTGTGCAATAGGTCTGCCCTGTGCAAGTGGGTTCGAGGCGTGTGACAGCAGAGTGGTGGCTTGAACCGCAGGTGAAAGTGTCCCGAGCTGTGTCCTGTTTAATGTGATCGAGCAAAGTACTTGTGCCATGTGGGAGGTAACAGCAATTTGCTCAGCACACGTGCAAATGCCATGTGTGGATGCACTGACTCATGTTAATGTAATTACCTCACTGTAATTGAGTTAAGTACAATTGATTTAACAGTAGTGAAGATGAGCCCACAGTTACAGTCTAAAATGTGAGTACATATTTGATTGTCAGGTTTACTGTTTCTTGCAGGAGGCTGAAATTTTTCTTCATAATACAGTGAATGAAGAATGTGCTTAACTTTAGCCCCATCCACAGTCTGAGTGGAACTTAGGATGGTAGTTTTTGTTTTCTTGCACATATTTTCCAAATACTGTGTGAGATACCAGTAATACACCTTTTGCAGAGCAGGAGGAATCAGCACGGTGTGCTCAGCACAATTTTATTTATTAGCTGCACTGTAGGCTGAGTTCTGATACTGAAGTAGAAATGTCTTTTCTTGTCAATTGCTCTTTGGGGGATCTCATGGCAATAATTTTTAAAGCCCTGTGGTTCACTGCTCCACCAACTTGATCTTTTCTCAGAAATGTTTTTCATTCCTGCTTTATATTAGTTCCTAGCTGCTAAGAAGCTCAACTATTTATTCAGACTTAATCCAACAGTACTTACCATCTCTAATTCGGTATGTTAGCACTTACTAATCCATGATTTTAGAGGCAATAGAACTGTGAAGAGGACATGAGAAAGGGGTTGAAAAAAATTAGTGTCTTGATTGGCCCATCAATTACTAAGCTTACCAGATCTTAATTGTATAGATTCGGTATATTAGGTCAATACAAACAAATTTACATCCCAGTGAAGTGCAAAGTAAACTTAGATTTTTTTTTTTTTTTTGAGGTCTGGTGTTTGTAATTATTGATAGAAAGGCTTTGTGACAAATTCCAAATTTTCCATGAAGAGTTCATCTGTGTCCCTCTGAGTTCTGACCACAGTGTGCGAATACCTAAATGAAGCATTCCACCAAAAAAAAAATTGAAATTGCTTTTAATTAATAAACTTCATTTATCTTTAAAGCTAAATTGAACTGATACACTTAAGGTCTGATTTGACATAGGTTATCACATTTAGATTCACTGCATCAGCAGGAGTCTTACCTTCTTTGCTCTTTCTGTGCTGGCCGAGGCTCCGGGATCAAGCAGTTCCGCAAGCTAAACTTGTTTTAGAAACAAACCACACACAACCCCGCCTTTTTTTATTTTTAATTAAATTTGTGTGGATATTGCTACCTAAATTAGTGATGACTTAGATGCATACCAAACCTGGTACACTGGGTGGAGGAAAGAATCGGCATCTCCAGCAGGGAAGAGCAGAAGGGAGCTTCTTCCTTTTCCTAACAAGGCCAGTGATTAAATTAAAAATTATGTTAATGAGTTTATATCATTTTAGTTGTGCTGTCATTTCAGAAATACTCAGTTTCTGAAAACAGGATATTCTGAAAATAAAATACTCTGTATGTACCTACACATAGATATCCATATCCCTGTCTTTGTCTAGACATAGTGATGGACTTTCGTAAGATATTGTAGATTCAGGCTGCTGTTTAAAGAGTCAGCTATTTTTATTTTATGAACAGTTCATTTGCAATGGGTTGTTTGATTTGTTTTTAAGAACCAAAATGTCATATTCGGCAAAAAAAAAAAATTGCCTGGATAGCTTCTTATATTAACTGTAATGGAGCAGAAAAATATCAGGGACAAACCCACAATATTCCATACAGTTGTGATTACAGGTTGTTACAGCATAAAATACAGTTAGTGTATTGTATAAATCTAAGCACATTGTTAAGCACATTACCATTTCTTTGTTAGAAATTCAGTTAAGCCCTGAAGTTGAAGCATTTTAAGGAAGCTAAAAATAGTCTTGGTGTTTAGATGATTGAATCAGAAGGTTTTCAAGACTTGGGAGTAGGCTGTATCAGAAATGATGCAGTGCTACTATTTGATGTAGAAAAACACAAAACAGGTGCAGCACATGTTTTTATGTATATCAGGTCATTAATAATGCATTCTGGTGGATGAGAGTTCTTCAGAGTTCAGAGAAACACTGTTGATGGCCATCTATCTAGTAGTGACAGTTTTCACTCTGAGATTTGATGAGTGAAGCTCCTGTTGGCTCCTCTGAGTTTTATCCTGGTTTGAAGCATGGAGCCATTCTGACCAGCCAAAAAAATATTAATTTTTCTATTAATTCAAGGGCTCGGCTAGTTGTTCAAACATCACCAGCTGCAATTGAGACCAAGCCCTGTGTGAATCTTTGTATAAACAAAGCCTTACTGGTGCAGGAAGGCAGAAAGAAGACCAAAGGCACCAGTGCAAGGATGGGGACTCTGTGTGTTGAAATAGACTACTGACATTTGAAGTACAAGAATCCAGACCTTCAGCAGCCAAGCTTGGGGCTCTGTATTTTACAGAAACCTTTAGCAATACTCAAAAGCCTGTCCCCTCAGAAAAATTTTTGCTCCCTAAACAGGGCAGCATCATGTGTTAGCAAGCACTGATGCAGGCTGCATTGGTATCCTGGCCAGTCTCTCCCAGGCTGAATCCATGACCCAGCTGCTTCCTTGCCCTGAGTCATCCTGTCTCTTGTAAAAGGATCCTGTGATGTTCCTACTCAGCAAGTGCAACTGGGCTCATAGCTGCCATTTTTTCCCTTAAGAGCAGTGATGTGTTAATCAGTGACCAGAAATGACCTTCAAACAGAAGTACAATTTTTATAGAACTAAAAGCAACAGAGGGAAAAGCATCTTAAAATCCCCAAGCCAGAGATCATGTGACTGAAGGGCAGTGCTGTGTAATTTCCTGGGCTAAGTAACACCCATTTTCTCTAGATGGCTGCGATGAAGTCTCTTTGGCCTGTCCATCTTTGTACTTTCTGAGCAATGACCCTGCCCTTTCCTTTGAGAATGACCTTTCTCATTCTTCAGTGTTAATTTTTACTTTTTCCAGCTAGAAGATCCATGTTACTTTATCCTGGATCCTAGGATTTGTCCCAGTTGTTGCATGTTGCTTTGCTGGGCTGTTCTGAGGGTGCTGCTGGAGAGCTCTCTGTCACTGTCCTGGCCATGTGCTTACTTAACTGATCATATGTAGCCAGTTCTGTGTCCTTTTCACCAGACAACAAATGGCTTTGCAACTGGTTTTGATTTTATATGTGATAAGCCTTCATTCTCTATCATATCAGGCAATGAAAAATGGATTGGATAAGAGTGTTGTTTCCCAGGAGAGATACTTGTGACTTAATTATCTGTGAGTACATTCACAGTATGTTTTCTTTGATGAGAAAGAAAAGTTTTTAGATGCCCATTTTGCTCCTGCACCTTTTGGAAGACAGGACAGCAAGATTTTTAGTTTTTGTAAGCTGCATTTATGGGAAAGCAGTCAGTCCCCATTTTTACTCTCTGAGAAAGCTTCTCATTCACATTAGGTTATGTCATTTGAGAAAAAATACCAGGTTTTAAAGGTGTGCTGTGATGTCATTTTGATGATTTTTACTTCTTTAACTCTCTTCTAAACCAACAGCTGAGTTGAAAATACAAACATTTTACTGATATGGGACTAATTCTTGCATCTTCAGGTATTCCTAGTTTTAGTTGCTTAGAAGAGGGAAACCTGAGGTCTTGAGTCTGTGGAAATCATGTATGTTCCAGCTCTGCATCTGTTTTTATGGTGTCTCTTCCCTATATATTTAAATATCCTAACTGCCAGGAGCTGTCTTCTCTTCCACTTTTAAGTTTCCCATGTTTGTTAGTTTCAGGGGCTTATTTCTCTGGAAACACTTGAGTGTGATTAATCAGATTAGTATGTGTTAACTTTAAAAATAAACAACAATCAGGACTTTAATTGTCTGTTAAAAATTTCTGTTTTCTTGTAAACATTTTTTTTTCAATTTCTTATCTCAAAAATATCTTGCCTGTCTATATAACAGACATTTATGCACCTGGATACTCTGAAAAATATTCTCATGTTTACAGAACAAAGGCAGCCATAAGAAATCCCACATGCTATATGAACTGCAGAAACCTGACAGGTGACTAATCATCAACATAATCTTATGATTTCCTTGCTTGCTTAAAATAACTATTCGCATGAAAGAGCAGTCACACCTAAGTGGTCTGGGATGTGCAAAATACCGTGTAGCTATAAAGAAAAAAAGCTGGTTTGCTAATTTGTGTTTGAGATCTATTGAATTGAATTGTTTAGGAAAGCAAGATAAATTATATCAGATTGGTGTCAAAATTAGTTACTAGCCTAAGTTTTGTGTTGTTCTGTTGTTTGGTTTGGTTTTCTTCTCCCATGTCTCTGTCCATAAGCACATTTTGCTCATAAGCAGAGTGTTTACCAAGCCTACACAGTCCTGTAGCCCATGATACTTACTGTTCTTGGAGGAGGTGGTTGTTTGTCTGTGGTTACTTTTCTATGCTAGTTTTTTCCCAGGGTGTGGAAACATATTCCAAGTACACTTCATGCCCATGGTGTCCAGTCTCCTGACCAGCTGTGCTGTGTCACAGTGCCTGTGGGTACATTGCTGCACAGCCTGCCAGCTCTTCATGCAGTACTTCATGACGTATCCATATCCACTCTTGGATAATCATTGTGTTCTCTGACACCAAAGAGGCAGTATAAAGCTTTGTCATCTTCTTCCTGCTGTGTAAGGTGCTTCTCAGCTTCTGGAATTACGGCACTACTTCTTTGTGGATACAGACATTAGTAGCATATTTTTTTAGCCTTTAAAATACCCAAAAAGCAGATTTATTGGGTTAAATTTGTCAGCACAGTGAACAGAACTGCAAGGGCTCTGCCGCAGAATATTTTTTTAGATTGTGCCTCTCTAATTAGACATATTTATTGTGTTACCCAAAATTGCTGAAACATTTTTCCAGAGGAGAACTTAGCATCACATTAGTATCTTTGTTGTCTTTGGTCAGTGAAATTTTTAACTGCTTATCTATTTATGCCTTTTGTCCTATAAGAGAAAATGAGACTCTCTGTTGTTCATGTTCCCATGTGGCCAAGGCAGGCAGGTCTGCTCACCAGCTTATCCCTGTGCATCCCCTGTACAACCCCATGGCTCTTGGGCCTCCTCTTGCACCTCAGGAGGGGAACCTACAGTCGCAAATCTGCATTTCCTCCCTCTTATTGCATGGAGCCTGGATGACCCAAGAACTGTTAGATCCTGATCATCCCTGTTCTTATCTGTAGCAGCTTTGAGTCCCCACCTGAAGGTGTGGATAGTTTTTGACTGAGTGTGCAAAATCTGACTGGGATTAAAGAGTGTGTCCTCCAGCTATCCACACCTGGTGGGAATAGAGCACAGCTATTTCACATACCAATTTCACCTACCATCTTTTACCAAAGCCTGAGTCATCCCCACACATTGGTCATTGTTCCTGATTTACTTCCCTGCACCTTCACAGCTATTTATAGCCATAACTGAGAGTCAAAAACTGCACAAATGGATGTTGGCCCATGCCCAGATGAATCTATTGATGATGTTTAGAGTTAATTTAACCAGTGCTTGATCAATGGCTCAGAAGTCTTCCTTCTCCTGTAGCTTTCTTCCTAATGCTGCTTGTTTGCTCTCCCAGTGGGTACCTCTGTGGGAGGTGCTGCTGCTGCAAGGACTGCTGGGCACATGCATCTGGTGTAGGTACTGCCTGGATTTAAAAAAGCCTTTGTAGTTAAATACTGCATCATACCTGTTCTGCCATAGCATAGTATGTACAAGAGACACTCACAGAACTCAAGTCAGTGACAAGTCATGTTTTCTGCCAGCAGGAGCTTTCTAGCTAACCTTTATTTTACTTTGTAATGGACACTTTGTGTGGCCTGGTGTTTAATTTGGGTGCTGTTTGATTTATCAGTTTGATGAAGCTAGGTTATGGAGTTGGCTTTAAATTACATGTGTATTTTCAGATGCTCACACACATGTATATAAACTATGATGACTGAGTTTGTACAGTCGAGGAGGAACACAGAGATGATACTGAAGCTGAAGTCACACACCTGACAAGTCTAACCCTTTTATATTTCCTTCACTTTAATTTGTACTCACTTGATTTTTATGACCACTTACTACCTGCCCCCTTCCATTCCATTCCATAATGTATTGTGCTTTCAGCTACAAATGGCTGCATCTTACATAGGAGCCAGAAAATAAATGCTGTGAGTATGGTCATACGTCACTGAAAGGAGTCTAGAAAAAGAAATAATGCACAGAATTTATAGTTTCCCACAACTCAGCTGTGTTTCTTGCATTATAGTTACTTTATGATGTAGCTCTGATTTTAGCCTTTGGATCTTTTTCTTTCAAACAGTCCAATAAGAATGAAGCCTGGAATTTGTTTACTTCTGGTATTAAATGCAAACAGCTCAGGGAGCAGACCACTTTTACTGGACCTGTAAAGGAATAATATAGATGGTAGAGATTTCAGGCTGCAATTTGTTTATTATGGATTTCAGTTTTTTGGGGGTACTGAGCTGTTTGTGTGGGTAGGGAGGGGGAGGGCTGGAAGCTTTCACTGGTGTTATGGCTGTCTGTGAGAACAGACCATTACACTAATGCAGCAAAAAGACTGAATGGAAACATCAATATGTTGTAATGAAAAATTTTATGTAGTTCTGGTTTTTTCTCCCATATGAAGTGTAATGTTATGAGGAAGAAAAGTCTTCAGCCAGAACTGGGGGGAATAATATAATTATGACTGATTTAATTTTATTACAGATGGGTACAATAGAAATAAATTTATTGCAAATTAAGAAAACATAAATACTGCAAAGCCTGGTCTCGTGATCCCCTGGCCTGGAAAGGGTATCTGGAAGAGAACATACTCAATTATTGTTTGTGCTCCATTTGTCAGCCAGGATCTGTGCCCCTGACAGGCAGGGAAAACCTGAGTGTGCCATACATGCCACCAGTGCCCTGTGAAACAACGGGCTTCTAGTATTGAAAGAAGGATGGGTATTGGAAGGATGTCACTAGGTGAGGCAAATAAACCATAAATGTGTGTTTTGAAGGATTTCTCCTATGGATTGTTTGCCTTACAACTGCATCACAACTAGTCATCTGCCTGGGTTTCATAATGAGATGTGTCTGGCGTGTCTGAGGTGTAATCAACCCACAAAGCAAACACATTCAGAATTAGCAGGCTGGTACTTCTGGGTCTGCTCTCCTCCATGAGTTGATGGGAGCTGTGTCAGCACATTGCAAGAGAAAGGACTTGTCCTTAAGGAACCCCTTTGTGTCTTCCTGCTGCAGCTGCTCTGACCCTCTTTCAGGAGGCCTCAGAAAACATTTACATTCTTTGCCAGAGCACGCTAAAATTAGGACATAAAAATGACAGATTCAATAATGGAGTCTTAAATAATATTTAAGTAGTCTTGTATTTTCTGTAACTTGAGCTAAACCAACATTACTGTCATTTGATGGATGCAGTTGTATGCATGATGTTCCAATTCCAAAATTACTTCCTACCTAAATAAACATAATCATAACCACAGTAATAAAACAGTATTTTAAAAGTTTTTCAAGCATTTCTTAGTACCTCTCCAATACCTATGCTAACATCAAACAATTTATCTTTTATAATTAAAATCCTTAGTCCTCTTCCATAAAAATCACTTTAGTCTGCCTTCCATTTGCTTGAGAATGGTTTTGCCTTAAATGCTGTTTTCTCATTTTTATCACTGTGAATTCAGAAGTGTTTCATTGAAATACAGGTTGTGTCTTTTGCAGCAGAATATAGGTTTGATAACAGAAGTAGCTCCAAACCAACAATTTCTGTCAGTTTTTAAAATGCAGCTGTTTATGGAACTAGTTCATGGTAAAGTTAAAAATCTAATATTCTCCCAAGTACTAAGTTAAAGGTGCTGCTAAGGTGCTGCTTTTGAATCCTCAGTGCTATCTCTTCCCACTGCTGTGTATTTTTTAAAAAACAGTTTAATTTGAAGTCACCCACCCATTTCCTGTTACATCCAGCTAGACATTACTAGTTTCATTGCTATCTAGTACCTTGACTGTCACTTATTTAGATCATCTGCCACTCCCTTCTCTCAAAAAAAAAAGTTACTGAGGTTTGAAGTATAAAACAACCTTGTGCTCATTCTTCATCCAAACCAAATGTGTTCTTTTGTTCAGATATCTGCATACCTAATAGATACTTGTAATTCTATTATAAATTGATAAAATTGTATCAAATGAAAATACAGCTGCCTATAAGTTGGTAGAACTGAAACTGATGCCATGCTAGATTATCTAGTTCTAAAAAAAAAAAATTAAAACGTGAGTAAATGTGTATAATCTGCTGTAAAAGAATAGCTAAGGAAGCCGTAATTAAGGAATCACAGAAGTACTAGAGACCTTGAATCATAAATTGGGAATTGTTAATACAGTATAAATGTTGCTGTTAATTTTGCTTTTATTATAAAGGGAAAAGAGTTTTCGTTTGACAGTACAGATAATGTTGTGAAAAGAACTAACCACCGCAAATAAAAATTTCAGCCTATTTATTGCTTGTTTTATAAGCAACAACGTTTGAACCCCACCAATTTTGTCAGATGTTCTTGTTTTATTCTTGTGTGCATGGCAACTTTGATTTAAGTAAACAAATACTCTAACCAGTGTTTTATTTTTGTGTTTTGCTTGTATATCGGCATATTAAGTAAATGGAATTTAAAAATAGATGGTAAATATGGGTTCTGACCCTCCAAATGATTTAGCAGCATTGATGTGTTGCCTGCGGATGGCTTCTTTTGTCATTCGTGTAGGACCTTGCTCAGTGCAACGTGAGTCCTTGGTGGGAATCAAGGACACCTGTACCATAAAAATAAAAACAGTATTTGCCCAAAAGCTGGTGAATAGTTCAAGAGAGGTGTCTGTTTACAAGATAGTGGATTTTTATCTTGGAGTTGCTTAGGGCATGGTTACTCTCAGCTGGCTAAAGCACCATGGATGTTCACTTACTCCCTCACTCCCTGGCTCATAGAAGCTTTCAAGCAGACAGTATTTTTCCCTGAAGAATTAGAAGAGGTCATTGAAGCATGGAGGGGCTTTGCACTAAAGCAGCTGATGGTAGTTTTCAGAAAGCATTCTCCGCAGCATGACCTCGGGTTTCTGAGGTGAAGTTGCACTCACGGTGCTGGGCTGGGCTGGCAGGCTCCAGCTCTCAGCCCAGGGCCTGGAGAGGGTGGAAGTGATATGAGGACAGTTTTTCAGACTCCAGCCCACAGGTAGCTGAGGAGGATGAGAAAAAAGGAGGTAAGGGCAGGAGTGGACTGCCAGCGTTGCCCAAGTCAGGATTGGCCTGTAAACCTTCATTCTGTTCCCAGTACTTGACTGGGAAGAGGGCGGAGTTGGCTTTTCTGGGGCTTTGAGAACCTGTAGATGATGTAACTATCAGACACTTCATTTTCATAGCTAGGTTTTAGATTCAGTCCTCAGCCAGGCCATTGACCTAGCCCATACCTTGAAAGGTACCAGCCCTGGTCTTTCAGCATTACCCAGCCCTTCCACCACCCTGTCCCCGGCCTGTTGAGAAAGTCCAGTTGCTAAGTTCCATCAGGATCCAGCAACCATCCTCTCTCTTACCTCCATCCTCCCCACCCCAGAGCTCTACCTCAGCTTACAGCTCACAAGTAAGAGTCTTCTTGTCCTGGTTGTGTATTAGCCTGGTACCCTCACACTAACCTTCTCTTCCCCTTTTGGACTGCAGAGTTGTTGGTGGCTACCTGTTACACTACTCTTCAGGAAGAAAGAGGCAGGTCGGGATAATCGGATAATCAGGATACGTTTTGCCATGACAATAGGGCGAGATGAACAGGTTCAGGACTCCATATGTATGCTGATTTGCTGAATCATTTGTTTAAAATGCAAAGTTTTTTTAGTGTCAGCCTGTGGCTCCTGTAGCTGCCCACAGTGTTAGCCATTCTTCTGTTTACCAGTGAAATGTGAACCGCTTCATTTTCTCATGTGAGGAGTTACAAAATGGTGGACGAAGTGCTTTCTCAGAATTTTCCTGGTACTATTTTGCAGCTGGTATACAACTTAAAAGTTAAGAACAGCTTCCTCAGAGATGGATATTAAAGGTCTGTAGTAGGGAAAGATTACTCTCAAGACACTTTTATGCAGAGAAAGGGAAAGGTGCATGTGCAGAGAGACATCCTGCTACATCTGAATTAGCAGATCACAATCTGGGCCTAATTTATTTTTAATTATATGCAGTGTCTTGGGATGGTGGGAGGTGGTAAGGGAGGTGGATAAGAAACCTTTATATAGCTTAAACATCTCTTGACACGGGGGATTGTCATTCTTGTGCATGGGGGTGTATAGAGGAGCACAGAAATGAAGCTCACAGACATCGTAGGGCAGGCATGGAAAATAGAGGTGCTGCAGTTGTTTCTGAAAATGTGGTTAACGACACCAGAAAGGTGTAGTGTATCTGGAGGAAACTGTGGTTTAGGTGGCATAACTCTACCATTGACTGTGCTTTCTACCAGAGTACATTTTTCAGTACTTGGAAAATGCACCAGACTGTGCGTTGTACATTGCACCTTCCTGTGCTTTTGATTTCCACCTCTGTGGAATGATGTACATTGAAGTTGGCTAATTTTTAGATCTGCTAGAAGAGAACTGTGTTTCAATATATTCAGCATGCTTTTTAAAATGAGTCAAGCATAGCCATGCTGCGTTCTGTCCTCACCATTAAACTTTGAGGAGAGATGCCTGACAGGAGAAAGCTTAGCCAAATCCATCTTGCAGGTTTCTCTGTATTTGTATCCTTTCTGAAGAAGTGGGTGAACTGGACTTGTTGGTATTCAAGGATTCTCTAGTGGCCCACTCTTGTTTTTCTTTTTTTTTTTTTTCCCCCAGAAGGGAAAGAGAAAAGGTCTAGGATTCTGTACGATACCTCCTTTCTTCATGTAATAGATGAGCTGCAGGAATGGCTTGTTTTGGCCTCTGCCTTGGAAGTTTGTGTTTTTAGCAGAGAGGAGGTTTGAAAAATACTATGCCTAGGTGGACACTACAAAAGTACGCAGCTCATGAATTTTTTCAGTTTGTTGCACATTGTCAGGGCAAGAGGTACACCCCAACAGTCATGATGGTTTTCTTCCCTCTTGGGAAGTTTTCCACTTGGAAGCATCACTAAAGTGGATTGAATATCAGGATGCCTTGGAAAGTCTCGTCAGCTGGACACCAGGGCCTCATATTCTGGAAGAATAAAAAAGACGGGGGAGAAAGAGCCTCATCCTAATGAAAATAGAAAGAGGATAATCTGCCCTGTTTATTGATTGAATTAAAGGTCATGTTTGTTTGTTCCTAATCTTTGCAGAAAGAGCCTCTGGGCTTCTGCAAAACTGCGTTACAGCAGATGAGTATTTGGAACAGAGAATGAGGTGGTTTCAGTTGCATGAAGTGACTGCACTTCTCTGAGGGTGGAATAGCTCTGTGGTGAGTGAAGGAAGGAAAGGGCCCCCATCCTGGGGGATCTGTGGGGCTCCCGAAGGCAGTGTGGTCAGCTGGCAGGAAGGGAACACTTGGGAGGGAGCTTGGAGGTGTCTGACCATTGGGAGACCATCAAGAGAAGAAGATTCTTCTCAGTGGGGTAACTTCTGAGGGTCTGGGATTAACAGTGTGGGATTGAAGTGTCTGGGACTAACAGTGTGGTTTCAGGAGATCACCGAGGCAGTGTAAGTGTTGGCAAGGTGCTGCACAGGACAGCCTTAGCTGCCACGGCTGCACATTCACAAGGCTTCTTTTGAGGTGTGCTGGTGGGTTTTTTGACTGCATAGGACTGATTCAGGGAGCAGAAACAGCAGAAATCTGGCATTGCCAAGAAGAGCTAAACGGTTTTCTTCCTGAGTCAGTATGAGGCTTTGGTGGGAAAAGAGGAACTGCCCTTTTGAAACTGACTGAAGTGAGTCAATTCTCTCTTGTGCCTAGTGTGACTGATGAGAAAATACTTAAACTCAGAAATGAGAAAAAAGATTGGTTTGATTTTCATGCCTGATACTAAAGCACAGAACAAGGAACATTGAGTAAATGAGAATTACATATGCAGTAACATAAATGGTCTATGCAGAGGAGAAAAGGGTGAAAACTACTAGCAGAACACTAGTTGCGCAGGTGCTACACTAACAAAAAAATACACTTACTATAGCAAGAAAAGAGGGGTTAGGTCAGGGAGGAAAAGCAAAAGATATGTTTATTATCCAGGCTCTTTTTATTAGTATGCAAAATTAGAACAGCCTCTGCTGAATGTGTAACCAGATACAGAGACAGCAAAAACATGGTCAAATAGCACTCATGGCCTGAACACAAATACTTAAAATTATGCAGAAAATTAGTAAGGTGTTGTCAATGAAGTTGGCACCTTGTAAATAAATAAAGAGTAACATGGGGACAGTAAAATCTATTTGGCCAAAATCACTTTGGGAAGGAACTATGAGAGAACTGTTGTAGATCTCTAACTTAGATTTATATACAGGCAACGTATGTAATACTATGATATAATGATGTGTTTTTTCTGTACACAAACGTCAATAGTTTTCTTAACAAAACAGTGATTTGGAGTAGAAGTTGTGTTATTTTGGGCTTGAAAGGAATTGCTTACCCTACAGAAAACATGATTGTTCAAAAAATGAAGATAAAACATGAACTGTGTTTACTTGGTTTAAGTTAAATGGGGTGACAAAAATGGTAACAATTTTTTTAAGATGAACACGTGTTAAATTAAGAGAACTGGTTAGTGAACATAGGTGAGCTGAAGTACCGGAGACTTAAATAGAGAAAAGGTTCCATTTGAATCCCAAGTAAAGGAAAGGGAGAATTGTAGAAAATGAGGTAATCCTTCTAGCAGAGAACCTTTTCCTGGGAGGGATATTGATTGAGAAAAGATAATGCAAAAGAGGAATAGATTATCAAAGGAAGTCACTTCTTGGAAGTTGTGATGGAACAAAAATTGAAAGTATTAAGATGAATTCGAATTCATTTAAACTTCTTAAGAGTTAAAGCAGTTAATAGAAGTTTCTTTAGATACATAAACTGAGAAAGAAGAAATCCTTCTGTTGTATAGGGAGGGTGGTTTTGAATTAGAGTCTTTTGTTCAAAAGTTAAATAAATACCTTTGCACACTTCTCAGTAAGAAAAATAACAGTGTGGGGACAGCGACAGGATGATGAATGGAAACAAGGTTATGAACATGACTACGGTCATGGTGGAAATTCAAGACAGAAACAAATTCCAAGTAAATAAAGGTGTGAAATTGCAGTGTACCAGCTGCATTGTAGTTACTGCCTGCATACTAGTTCTTTCCTTACTGTAAAGTTACTTGCAGTAGCTCACCCTTTCTCATAAATATTTTATACATGTAGTACACATGGCTCTTCCTTGTCTAAGGGCTGAAGTGCAAATGTTTGAGAAATAGTGTTTTGTAGCTTTATTTTTAAAGTTACTTTGTATTATGTTGAGCTTTAAAAAAAAACCCGTAATGCTATAGCGTTTTCTTCTTTACATAAAATATTAAGGAACACATTCTCATCTCAAAAGTTGCTGTTTCCACTCTGTATGCCCTGGAGCTCGTTGAACTTTTCTGTGAATAGATTTAGCTCACTGGAAAAACAAAAATCTATCTCTGTTTCCTCTTCCTCTTATCCTCCCCCCTTCTTTTTAAACTGAGTTTGTTTCCTGTCAGATTAGTGAGTTAAATTGGCTTATGGGGAAAGGACCAAAAGAAGTGCCAGATTTGGTGCAAGATAAGCTTCTAGGAGCAGGAACAAGCCCTTGAGGGTCAGCAGGAGCAGTGCTGAGGTGTTTTGTGAGTGCCCAGTCTTCAAATCCTGTGTTAGTGCAGCAGAGCAGCACGTTGCCCTTGGAGGGGCTGTTGTTCAGGGTAGTAGATTTTTTGTTGGTTTTAGCATTCTGCCTGCAAAAATACATGGTCTTCACAAACCTCCTATAATGAAGTTCTGGTTAACAGCAGAAGTCCTTGTAGCAGGACTTGTATCATGCAGCTGGTACTGTTCTGCATAGGTTTTGCCTTAATGCAGGGAAGAGCACTAGTATGCATCCAGTGTAAATTGTTTTACTTCTGGTTCCTCTCACTGTGTACTCTTGCTGTATGCAGAGGTTGCTGGCTCTTGATGGAGCTGTACAAAGTTGTTTTGGAGAGATTTTCTTACAGTCTTTATCATGGTTGGGCTTTAGGCTATGCTTTCCTTCATGTCTGGATTTAATTGTAGATAATTTTGGAGGGAAAACAGTTTTCTTACTTTGGGAAGCTCAGCATACTGGTGGCGTCTGGTCATTGTACTAAGCAATCAATCAATCACTAGATAAAAAGGGGCAGAAATGAGAGATTCAGAAAATAAACGATGTAAGCAGAATGCCACCAAATAACTTTTCCCCCTCATCCCTCTAAAGGATTTAATGCCTGCAACAGTGGTTGTTCACAGCCCTGACTAGAAATGGCAAAGCTGTGATGAGGCACTTACTCCCCACACTTACTAAAAGTAATGCACACATATCTGAGGCAATCGGGCCCCTGTAATGATCCTTAATTCCAAACTTCCTTTCTTTTGTAGAGCCTGGTGAGAGCTGTAAGCACTCCCTGACACTGCCCAGGAATTGGTGCATTTCTTTGGGGACCATTTGGCTAATACAGTTTATATTTGTTTTGATTTTTGTTTTGTAGTAGGAAATGCTTTCCACAAACTTGTGATCATGGAGTTTTCTATTCATATTTGTTGTTGCCAATAGTACTACAAGATTGCCAGCATTTTGGACCAAGCCGTTGCTTGTAACAGAGATGTGTGAGATTTTACATTAGGATATTTATTTTAAAAATAAATAAATTAAACAAACAAATAAAAAACCCCACCAAAACCCCACCATAAATGGTCCTGTCAAATTAAAAAAAAAGTCTAGTCTGAAACCACTGTATTGACTGCTAGTAAAAATAACAGTAAAGTCTCTGACAGCTGAAAGAGAGAAACGAGGAAAAGCATGCTGCTTTTAAGTTTTTCTCTTTGTTTGTTGGCAGTGTGCCCATACACCTCATTCAGGGCTCTAGAAATGGTTCACTGACTTGAAACTCTGGCTGCTTTTAATTGTGTCAGGTTTATTTGTTTAAATAATGTGAGGAAAATACTGAGCTAGGTCTCTCAACGTTAAATTATCAACTTTACAGACATTTTTTGTCCAATTCTTTAGACAAGTCAAGAGGGATTCGGGTTTTAGATTTGTTTTGCTGGTTTCCAAATGCCATTTTTCCACGATGGCTTTGAATTGTTGCTGCACCCTCAGAGAATCTCACCATGAGCTATACATTTGCACAGTAAGTCAGACGGCACCAAATCCATCTCTAACATTGAAAAGCTGTTGAGATCTATCCAAGGAAAGAACTGTGCAAGCTACTTGAAGTGGGGGTTTTTCAACATTTTTTGTTGTTAAAAGTGCTCAAAAAAACCCACACATGCAGAAAATGTACACCTGCATAACACGTGATTCATGAAAGCATGATTGTTGCTTTACTTAGGCTTTTAAATGTTTAAAAATCTCTTGTAAATAGAGTGCTTTGTTTAGAAATAAAGTTTGGTTGCCAACAGTGAAATGAGAAAAATAAAAATATTCTAGAATACTAGTAATGCCCTGCTTTAAGTTATGTTTTAAGCAAGTGTTTATTTTGAGGTAAAGTAGAAGACAATGTTATGTGTATCAGATGTTAACCTTTTGGCATTTTTTAATAATGGTGGAACTCAGTAAAAATGCATAACTCTTACTGGGACTTAACTGTATCTTCATTAAGTTGTAATTAAACAAGTAGAGAAGTATCCATGCTGTGTTCAGTATTGCAGGAAAATAAGGGCTTGTGCCTTTGAGGTTCCCTTGTGATTAGCACCCATCTGTGTTGTACTGATTGTCTAGTTTTGGAACATTCAACTGTGTGCTTATTTTGGGACAGAATACACATTGTTCAGTTCTTTCCTTTCAACAAGATTCCCTGGTGGCCACTGAAGACTGAAGAGGTGTGGATGGAGCCAGAGATGGGCTCACGCCACAGGCAGTATCTGTTGTTTCAGTTGATGAGTGGTGGTGTCTTCTTTGGGCATATTCTGAGCTTGGATGTTTCTTCAATGTGACAAAGATCCCCTTATTGCCATACAGACATTTCAAACTGGAGGGCTTGTTTGAAATAATACTGTCTTCCTGGGTGGTTTGTTCCATTGGTTTATGTACAGTTACTGTCCTCTAGTTGCATTCATAAGAACACTTGCATATTTATTTTTTCATGCCTTAAATTTTCACATTTTAAAAGAGCCAAGCTAATGATTCAGGGAACAGATATTTTATATTTCTTCTTTCGTGTATCCTACAGCTTTCCCATGCTATTTCCCCCACCTTTTAAATAGTGCTCAACCTCTAGCCTATAAAATCAGCGATTTGTCTCGTGTTTCACACTGTTACAACATTTGGTGGGAGAGCCAAGTCTACCAGAACTGCACAACTGCATAAGCAAAACCAGCCTTTGTCCTAACGAGTGGAGCTCTGTTCTTGGTTACTTTTGGCTGCTGGAAAAATTACAAGCACCTGAGCCACTCAGTCAGACCAGCATTGGTAGTGTTATGTGCTGGGTACACTGAGAACCTGGGGTTTCAGGAAGCTGAAGCATGTGTGCTTTCACATGGTTTCATTAAAATAAATATTCCAAATTATTTTATAATTTATAATTTAGTCTATTAGTGCTGTGAAAAACAGACTTTGCAGTGGCACCCCTTTGCAGAAAAACAGGGAGAAGTTAAGTGACACAGGTCCCCCAAGGTAGCTCTGCTGCAGAACCAGGAACCAGAGTCCTGTTCTCCGCTCTCACCAGGTGTGATTCAGCACTGGGTTAGGATACCAGAATCACAGAAAAGCCTAGGCTGGAAGACTCCTCTTGGTTTCATCTGGTTCAACCTCTTGCTGAAAGCAGAGCCCTTGATTAGGTTATTCAGTACCTTGATAAGACGAGTCTTAACTATTTCCAGCAAAGGGAATTATTACTTTGGGCTTCTCTGTTTAATTCTGTGTATAGTGAGCAAGCTTGTGTCTGCAACTAGTTTGCTGTGTAGCAGCTCAGGGGGAGCTGCTCTTGCTTTGGGTCCTGCTCCCTGTGCATCCTCGTGCAGAGACCAGCCGCCCCTTTGTGTGCTGACTGTGAAGTGTGTAGGTGTCAGTTCTTGTGCTCTGCTGAAACAGGGTCCTGGTGCTGCAGACCTCCCCTCCCGTGAGTGGTTACAGGGAGCCCGTGTCAGGGATTGCCATCTGACTTGTACATGTTCCTGGTTGCACTTGTCGGGGAACAGATGCAATCTAGAGTCGTGTGTCGCTTGGCTTTTTTTGACATGTGACTGATTTGGGATGGCACCTGCAGAGAAGATTTCCTTCTTGACTCCATGGTTCAGCCAAGTGAATGCTAGGGAATGGATTAAGAATCAGTCAGGATACATTTTTTTCTCTTTCCTCTGAGGAATTCATGAGAAAAGGAAGAAAATGTGTGTTATAACTCTCCTGCAAAAACTCTAAATGTGTGTTAATTGAGGAATTTTGTAATATTCTCTGCGAGTCCAACTGATGTAATTTATGTACTGTGTAACTTCTAAAATAAAAGTGTGCTGCAACCACTTTATCTCCACCTCCCCAAAAGCCTCCCTGTCACTTAACTCGATTATCATTTTATTTAAGAGTTTGATTAATCAGATTTGTCCAGGAATACAGACTTACTATTGTACATAATTTGTTAGGAATAGTGATGAAAATTTTCGTTGTATCAGAATCACTGCTAAGCTTCTGTTGATTTCAGCTTGTCCAAGATTTTGCTACTGCAGTGTAATGTTAAAATATTTATCAGTATTTATTTTGCTTGCCCTGATGATGAAAATTTCCTTTTCTGTGAATGAAAATAGAAACCCACACATAAATCATGCTAGGTAGATAAGGTTTTTGGTGCAGTGAACAGAAATTCAGCAGCTCCCTAGGGATATTTGAATTGCCCATGTCAGTGGACATCATTCAGAGTGCCTTCCTGACTCCTCTTGTGCTTGCTGTATCTTTTACTCATTTTCAGAGCAGCAGACCCATATCTCAGATATAAAGAATGCAAATTATTAAAACTTTGATCATAAATTAATTTGCTCTGAAGTGAACATTTGCTCTCTTTCCAGACCTTTCACTTCCTGAGACCTGTTACGAATTTTTAAGGGTTTTAGGAATGCAGCATTTCTTCTGCTTCATCTATAGCATTCATCACGGAAAAGGAAAATGTTATTTCAGTTTTGCTGATACTGAAAACAGGTTCTTGTTACTTGTTTGCTGTTGAATAGGGTTTTCAGTGTATCCAGGACTACAATTTGTAGTATCGTCTGCTACAGCTCACGCAGAGGAAACTGTTACTCAACTTGTATGTGTTGGTGGTAGACGGGGTAATTTGTCCTGTTGATTATAAATGTAAATACTGTTTTTAAGGCAACAGTAACCAAGAGTATTTTTCCTATTTACAGAGCAAGCTTTACATGGAAGGATTTAGAAGCCTAAAAGAAGGAGAACCTGTGGAATTTACTTTTAAGAAATCTTCCAAAGGCCTTGAATCAATACGGGTAACAGGCCCTGGTGGGAGCCCCTGTTTAGGAAGTGAAAGACGACCCAAAGGGAAGACAGTACAAAAAAGAAAACCAAAGGGAGATAGGTAATTACCTTACTTTGCTATTCCCCTTTTTCTTTCTTTGCAAGTTTTTATTGAAATTATGTTTTCAGCATTTATTTGTTTGTGAAAGGCAACCCTTCTATGCAAATTTGGCTTTTACATGTAACTGAGTGATTTAATTAGAGGTGTATCTATACAGCTACATCAAACACCCACTGATTAGTTTTGCTTGAGAAGATTTTATTAAATTAGAGGGAGCCTACAAAGGAATATAATTTTATTTTGAAGATATTGCTAATAGACTGGAGAGAGAGGTCAGTCTGAATACAGGTGAAATAATGTCATGTTGAGGTGAGAATTGTGCGTGCTAAAGAGATTATTGTGTGCAGTGGGGTATTAAATTGTGCATCAGTAGTTTTATATAGAAAAAAATGCAGGTGCTGCAGTAAGGGTTGAGATGTATATAATTTGATTAATTATATTTTTACTTTGTGAACAGACAGAGTATAAGGTGTTTCCAAAGGCTTTAATTCCTGGTGCTCTGAGGGACTGTTGTAAAAATACTTTACAAATTTCAGGTTAATTTTAATTGCTGCACTTGCCTTTACACATGTGCAGCAGTTTGACTTGCACTGCACTCTTAGACTTTACTTTCTACTTCTCGTGGCTTAAAGAAATTTTGAATCCTCTTCACTACAAAGCCCCCTGCACCTAGTTCACCAAGGACAGCCTTCCTGCCCAAAAGCTAATCTATTTATTTGTTTGTTTATTTGCTGTGTATGTGAATTCACCATTTTTTCCTCATGCTGTTGCCCAGCCCAGTAGCTATAGTGGCTGAGGCCAAGTGGAATACATACTTTGTGAGGATCCTAGTAAGAATATCTGAACAGTCAGGTTTTGCCTGCAGTATTTAATGTATGGCATGACTGAGAGGTGATGGCTCTCTTCCATTGCACATTCTGAAGCAAAGAGTAGCTTAGGAAAGATAGGGTCACCTGGAAAGGCGACGTAGCCCAGGTTTGAGAAATTAGTGATCAGAAACCTTTACTAGCTACAAATGAACTCCACTTGTCCTTACCTCTGTTAAAAGGCCCTTTTTTGTCCCCTTCGTTTTTTTTAAATTTTTTTTTAGTTAAGGACTGGAGACGACATGATATTTGTTCCTCTTTCACCTTCTTTGTAAAAGCTAAAGGCCATAAATAAAATTTATTACTGCTGTAACAGATCAGAGTCCATAACCACAACAAGGAGAGACTTTGTAAGCCGGACAAAGCTTTCTTTTTGATTGCTCTCCATATCTGGCCTTTCAGAGTCGTGTTGCATGCAATGGCTGGTTTTTTGTGGTTTATTTTTTTAATTTTACAATAGGCTTTCAGTATTATTCTTATTCAAATCATTGTTTTTTCCATGAATTGTAATTGCTAATCTGTTTAGGGTATTAGCATTACCACCGTCCTTGCTGTTTCATACTTTGGCAGCAAATAAAGGCCACACTCATGCTGGTGTGATCCTGTTGACTTATTCGTTGCACACGTATATGAAGGAAGACAGTCCTTACTTCAAAAACCTTGAAACTTAAATGGGCAAGTTGTAAGTAGTCAGGGAAGACAACATTTTGAAAGAGGCAGGGATTTGAGCAATCTGTAGTGCACAGTGTAGTTGATGCAGGGGGTAGCAGGACTTTCCAAGTGCAATTAATCTCATCCTGGGGAAGCATCTGAAATGTTGGGGTTGAATCTTGCCTTACTGCTGTTCCTCCTCAGGGACTACAAAGGGATCCTAGCTCCAATCCTGTAGATGCTTCCCTTACAAGTCTCTATAAAGTGAAGCGAGATGAATTCTGCTCTCAGTCATGTTTTTTCATAGCTGAAACACAGAAAAAATTGAACAGATATACCCTGGAAAACAGTGCGGGGGGGTGATCTATGAGACAGTGTACTCTCTAATGTTCACTTGCCTTTAAAAAAAGGGAAAATTCAAAATTAATTTGAATTAATTTGAATGTGAAAATGTGGGCAAAAACATCTACCCACTTCTGTCTCAGAATTCTTACACTTAAATCACAAGACACCAAAAAAGGCTGAAACTTGAAATGTTTGAAGTAGCATTGACATTATCACTCAGTGAAAAGTTGTGTCTTTACTTGAAGGAAAATCAGTTTTGAATGCCTAGACAATAAAAAAGGTGCACCTCCAACATGTGTAGTGAAAAGTTTCTTGAAGATTGCTGTTGTATTGTGAGAATTGCCTCCATTTATGAAAGCTAATTCCAGCATATTGTGTTCATCTCTTTTTATGTTACCAATGTAAGAGTGTGAGAGCCCAGCTTCAGTGCATCTTTTTGTCTGGATCCCATCTGAATGGATTCTGTTACTCTAATTACTGAGAGGAGTTAGAGATAGCAAAAAATGGTGGCAGGGGGGAGGGAAAAGCATCAATATGTGCAGATGGGGAGGAAAAAGAAGTCATGACACTGAGGCTACCAACGTTGGTAGATTTTGTGAGGCTCCCATGATAGACTCAGGGTCCCTGTAATTTGCAGTATTGTTGCTGTGGGGACCTTGGTGTGATAATATTGCCCTTCAGCGTTACTGTGGGCCACATTAGTTTTATGACTTAAGTGGGACTTCTTTGTAATTGTCACCAGTGGTATTGGCCACCTGGTCACTCTTTCTCAGTCAGCGTGTTGGCACATGCACGTGTGAGGAAGGGAAATTTTATGGTCCATGTGGAATGAAGCTGTCACTCTGAGCAGCCTGCAGGCTTCAGGTTCTCAGACCTTACCTTAATCTATTGTAGTACATGTATGTACTTTTTCACAGTATTTAGAGAAATCTGGGCTAGAGGGGAGGTTTCTAAAAGAAGCTCAGCTGGGGTTTGCATCTGACAGGTTCTGGGTTCAGAAGTGGTGTTTTATGGGGGAGATGCACAGTGGAGGGGCTGGTCTCTTCCTGACTGAGTAAACCATGGGATGAAATTGCGAGGAGTTGCATCGTGACCAGGTGCAGCTTGCTTTGTAGGAGCTCTTAACACATGCCAAACTGTGTTTTGCTCAATTTTGGCAGCGAGCTGACACAAAAGCATGCTATGCTGCTTTTTAGGAATGACCATGGGGATCTGATGCAGAAACGATAAAGTACTCTGAAATCACACTTAATCAAGTATTCAGTAACTTGTAGACAAGTCTGTGATTTAGAGTAGGATAAATGAAATCAGAACCTCACCCACTGTCTCAAAGTAAAGTTGAGAGGAAAAAAGGAAGAAGGCAAAAAAATGGCACTACTTTTTTTAAAATTTTTTTTTGAGCAAGCACTCCCAGTATTTCTATGTCACTTGAAATGAAACTGGGTAAAGAACCTGACGTGGGTTGTAATTATTTATATATATGGGAGAATATTCTTTAGTGCAGTGTACATTTAAATAATTTGACCCACAGACCTTTGGCATAATATTAATAAAGTTGCATGATGCTCACAGGACTAGAAGATAGAGTTATCTTTGGGACCTAGAGGTATTACCCAGTGTCTGTAAATATTCCTTGTAGGAGCTCGAAGTTGGATAGTTTTTCAGCAGAGTGTCTGTTATGCTGTATCTGCTTAGCTTGGCACTTGCCTCATGTGGAATGCTTTGGAGTAGATGGGGAAGTTGACAGCGTTTTTTGGGTTTTTTTCCTTTTTTGGTTTTGAAATCTTTACACCAGAATGGAAGCAATAAAATAAAGCGAAAAGAAAGGAACAAGGAAGAAGTAATGAAGAGTATAACTCCATCTCCTGGTTCTAATTTATGTCATTTCAGTCCTCTGATACCCTCTGCTAACATCACACTTGTGGCAGGGAAGCTTTCTAGCACAGGTGACCTGTGTCAGTAAGTGGTTTAGATTTCAACATGTAATAAATAAGTGCTACATTGTGAGTTTGGGGGTGGACATGAAACATTTCACTGGCTTTGGTTTATAGTGCAGGCCCTGAAAGAAAATGGTGGGGGAGGGATTTGGGATCTGCGTAAAATGATGGAGCTCAATGAACCATTGCCACTGGATAAATGGTGATACTGAATTACACCCTGGGATACAGCTGGTGAAACAGCCGTGTCTATCTAGCTCAGCTGGCTAAACAGCAAGGAGTACTGCAGCATGGAGTACTTTGAAAACTTTTTTCCAATGTAGATATCTATGAAGGAGGAACAATTAGAAAAGAAGTGTTCCTGTGTTAAGATGTTATAAATGGTGTTGACCAGTAACTCTTGAATGTGACCAAAACAGTAATTTTCAAATGAAGAAAAACAAAGTTCTGAACCAGCGACAGGGTGGAAATACAACCACTTAGGGAAGGGGGGGTTGTAATTAAATAAGATCATTCTCCTCTGATGAACTGTCACTTAAAACTAGTGTCTGAGTCAGACAGAAAGTGTTTTTAATATCTGAACACATTCTGTGGATGATTTGAAGTCAGACTATATTAAGAAAATCTTAAAGGTCTTTAAAAGCTCGTGATCTGAACCAACAGCCACTAGGCTGGTATGATGCAGGAAGAGATGACACATAGTGGCGTGCAGTGGAGGACATCTGAATTAAAGTTAGCACAACTAGGAGAGCTAGTTTAGGACAGCCAAGTTACATGATACTAAGTTACTTCAAACTTGATATTATGTCAATTCCATCTCTACTGACTGAATCACACTCAAGTGTATAATCTAACTTTCATAGAACAGCCTGCTACAGCTTGAACCGAGCAGATTTTTGTGAAGGAGATGTGAATAGTGGGAGTGGTATGGGCTGGGGAGGAGAGCCCTGAGCTAGTACCAACGTGGGAGAAGCAGGTAAAACCCATGCTTAGCAGATGGGTGGGGAAAGCCTGTCAGTCCCTTCTGAGAGGAAGCGAGGCTGGGCTGGTGTCACCTCACACAGCTACGACAAAGGGGATGCGTGCGCCTGGCCAGCCCCAGGGACCCGCTTTGGGCGGGTCCTGAGCAGCACCGGGGTGAAATGGGGAGCAGAGAAACTGAGTCATCCAACCAGGGAAATGGATGACAAGCTCAGGGAGTTGTAGCCTTTGGCACAAAATGGTGTCAGCATGTTGCTATCAAAGGGTGAAATTTTCCTACTCCTCTTAAATGTAGATTGCATTCACAGTTCTGCCATTTTCTAAAAAGGAAGGTGACACACAAGTAATGCAAAAATTGCATGGCTTTTATACCAGTTTCTTAGAAAAACACCCTTGAAAAAGGACCTTACTCGAGGGTGGTGTTTCAGCAATTAGAACATGAACACCTTCTCCCTGACTCCCTTTCACCTGGTATTAGATGGCAAGAATTTCTTCATTCCAATTTTCATTCTTGCTTTTCCCATTTTTCATGCATAGGGCATTTTCTTCCCTGTTTGCTCTTTCCCTGCATCATAATGATTTTGTTGGGTGTTTAGTTGCTCTTTCCAGTGATGTCTGAGAAAACCTTTCAAACTTAGAATGGAAAGACAGCCATTGTTTTGTTCTCTTATGTGAAAATTGCCATATGAAATGAGGTCCCTCTGGCCTCCTATCATCTTTCCAACAAGGGCATGTATTTAAGGAGAGACTGTAAAAAATAGGGAGGTATAGCTTTCAATTTCTGGCAGTAGTGGTTTAAGCATTCCTTTAACAACAAATCTATAAAAGACAATTAGATGAAGCGTTAAGTACCTGAATTTGCTGGATGCAACTTCTTTTTGAATCGTCAAGCAAAGCTTGATATTATTTGTGCAGAGTTTTTTAGAAGTAACAATTTGCACATTTATACAATAGGCTAGAATGGGGATAAACACCACTCTGAGATATGCTTCCTTATATAATTTTAGGATTGATATTTGCTGACTGTGCCACAATAAGCCACTAAAGTGGTGTGAACTGCTTGTAACAGGAACAGCAGAATGCTGGATTAAAAAAACAAAACAAAACAAAAACCTCTGAGAGCTTTGCAATACTCCAGTACTTTTAAGAAGGTTGTATCTTCGCAGGACTACAAACATTAGGAACAAAGTTTTTCATCCTTGCTCTTTTCCTCAGGCTGACGACTCTTTGGAAGTTTTAGCAACATTTTGGGTTTTTCCAGAAGTGAGATAAAACCAGAAAACCAGAGGGCCTTGTTGGTAGAGTTAAAATGTAGGTAACTTAAAAACAGCTGCCACTTGGTGCTGTGGATTGGAGGCTTGAAAGCTGGCTTGGAGATGGATCTCTAGGGCAGGAGGTTAATCTTTGCTTGTCTTTGTGCAGACCCATCCAAGTCTTAAGTCAGAAGCCTCTGAAAAGTGTTACTGCATATATTCATTAGACTGCCCTCGTTAAAATCTACATCACCCAGCTGTGTTTAAAGGGAGCTCAGCAGCCACAGCCCTCCTGCATAGCAAACACACAGTGTGCTTCCAGGACTTGGTCCATCCAGTCTGATAAGAAGAGAATCAGCTCTCCAAGAACAAGCATTTTTGGCATGAAGAAATGAGAAGAAAGTGGCTTAAGGGAGAAAAGAGAAAAAGACTGCCACTGCCTGGTGTGTATAGCTCCCAATATCTATGGACCACACACAATGTGTCATGATTTCTTCTCTGGCACAGGGTGTAGCTAAACCAGGCTTCCTGGTGTAGAACTATGGGAAAGTGTTCCAGAGTGAGAGCAGAAGCAGGAAAACCTCACCTCTTGGAAGACAGCAAGCCATGGCTAGGCTAGCTTCTACCCCCAGATCCAACATACAGCACTGAGAGCTGCCTTTCTCAAAAGATACTGGATTTCTCTTTCATAATTCTGTAGCTCAGTCAGGAGGCAGGATGCAAAGCTGAAAGATCAGTGCTTGTGTGTTGGAGCAAAGTGTAGAAATGGTTACAGCTGTGCGTAACAGCATGTATAATATTTGAATAGAAAGTTTTATCTTTCAGAAGACATGGAAGAAGTCCCATTCAATATTTTAAATGGAGAGAACATGGTTAGATTTGCAAAGCCAAGTGCACATAGTTAGATGTAGGCTATAAAGCTTAATTTGATCCAAGGTCAGTTAGGTATTTTGGGGTACCCTGGCACACTGTAATGTTCTGGGTGGTTATACAAGCAATTCCTCATTCATTTGAAAGGCCATTTTCTGGTTTCAGACAATTTAACTACCAAATTAATCACAAGGCCACTTAAAGTAAGGTCTCTTTTCAGATCCTCCATTGCTGGTGAGTTTGCATGACCATGCAGTGTTTCAGCCTGCTCACTCGGTGCAGGCAGGAATTGGGCTTTGCACTTAGGCCTACAAATCATTAAAACATGCCAAAATATCTGCTGACTTTCCATCACATGTCTTCTGGTGGGGCTTTTCATGTGCTTCAAGTAAATGCAAATATCTGTGCCAAGGGAAGAGCTTGGAACCTGGTAGCCGTGATACCACTAAGTAATATCCAAGCATGATTTTCATCACTGCAAGCCTGTATTAAGAACAGAGCAGAGCTTGGGAAAAGTTTTTTGGTATCTGTTTGTATGCCTGTACAGTTAAGAAGAGAGAGGCCCCAAATTCTTCATAGTGTTTATAATAAGAAATCCAAATTTGATGCTAAAGTAAGTAGATTCAATTCTGAAAACGTAGCAGGAACAGATGAAGTGAGTAGGAAGGTGTCGTTTTTATGCAGCCTCATGTAGAGTAAAGCTGTCCCTGCACAGCAGATGGGTTTCTTAAGTACATACACTGTTTTTGGAATGCAGAATATTTTTCTTTAATCGGATGTCTTCCCTAGGCCTCATGTTTTCTGACTCTTCCGCTCTCTGTCATCAAGGGGTGAGCTCTCTCTCACTTGCAGTAAACTCTCAGCATGTATTCAGGCTTTTGCCTGCACTGATATACCTAATGATCCCACTGCATTCTTACCTGAACTAATGATCACACATACCAGAAGGAATTTAGAAGCACAAAAGAACTGGGAACTTTGCTCAATTTAACAGACATGGTGCATAAATCCAATAGAGTATATGTTAAAAATATTTCGGTAAATAGTTATCAAAAAAAAATTATGTTTCTAAAAGTCTTCCTAATATAAAGATAATATATTCCTAATATAATTGGTTAGCTAATTAACCAATATAATTAGTTAATATAACTAATTAACTTCTTTAATTCAAATTTGTTTATCATTGATAATTTCTTACTACTATACTATTTTCAAGTAGACAAAAATAAACAAAAAAGTGCACACATTTTCAGGAGCCAACTCAGTAAATACTTAACCTTGTGCTTTGAAAATAGCAGGGAACAGAGTATTATTTGAAAATATTTTCCCAATTGTGAAAATTTCTAGTTTAAGTTGATTGTGATCCTGACTACAGACTGTGCTGCTTTCTGCTCATGTGACATGTTATAGCTATCAATGAACTGGCAACAGACCTGCTCACAGGATAAACTACCTTTTAAAAAGGTGCACACACTCTGTGGTGTATTTTATGACAAAAATATTCAGTGTAATTAAATAATTATACTCCAAATCTTTTATTTTAGGAGGACAATCGTATTCCCTTGCTTTTGTTTTTTTTTTTTTTTGTTTTGATATGTTGCATCCCAGCATCACCTAGCAAACATACTCAAAACATGTCATAAATACACAACACTGAGGACAGATTATAATGGTGATTCCAGATGGTGGAAAAAGTTGTCATATACTTTGGCCTGATGAAAAATATACCAAAAACCTGAAAGCTGGAGAAAAATGAATTATAGCATATCTGCTAAATCAGATATCCCTGAAACATTGCCTTTGATTTATAACTGTGGGTGAATCAGAAGCTCTTTAGAAGGAATAAAAGTTCTGGAGCCCTTTAACTTCAAATTAATAAAGTCTGTGCAGTAATGTAATTCCAAATTGCTACAGCTGTTTCTTTTATTAGCTGTGGCTTCATGTTTCTGTCCTTGACACTTAAAGATCAAACCTACTTAAACATGAATAATTTAAAATGTGAATTTACTTCAATATCTTATTTTGCCAAGAAGCTCAGCGGCTCATTATATAAGAGGAATGTGTCACAGAGGTAGTCATCGCCGTAGTGGTGGTGCAGGCACGATGCTGCTCTTCCCACTGTGCATCCCCCACCCCCAGAAGTGCACCTGCAGAGTGCCAGAGCATTTATCCAGCAGGTAACGAGACACAGGCTATGTCCTGAAAGAAGTCATGAGTCTGTAAGGGCATATTTACACAAGGAAAAGGAGGCTTATTTCAGGAAAAACATACCAGTTGAAGCCACCCCTGCACAGCAATGTGGCATCCTCCATCCAGAAGTAGCAGGACTGAGTGGGACTTTGCAGTTGCTTCTTCTGGTTATGACAAGCTGTTCAGTGAAGAGACAGTGGAGCTCAAATAGAAATGCTCCTGTGGTGTCCATGATCCCTCAGGCTGGGTCACAGGAAGGTATTTCAAGGATAAAAGGTAGGGTGAAGATTAGGAAGAAGCAGGAATAGGAAAAAAAACCATGAGGAAGATGAGGAAGGAGGGGGATAAGAAAGGACTTAGGGAAGGGAGGACAAACCATTGAAAATAGTGGCAATATGAGAAGTCCAGGTCTTTCCCAGGCTCCAAATGGTTACATCAATGCTGGTGGTTCTGCCACTCTTCAGGGACTGCAGAAAAACCTGAATCTCCCCACAGGCACAATCAGGGGTTCAACTGAATTTTCCTCCATTTTGAAAGATTGCTGCAAGTCAAGAGCTAAAGCACAGGGAGCTGAAGCTCAGGTGGTATGTGAGCTCCTGCTCTGCAGCCTTGCAACAACTAGGGTGATTCCAGTGGATCTGGAACTTTCTGCAGCATTCTTCTTACTGTGTGTTCCTCATGTACCAGGCAACAAACGTAACACATCTGGAGTTTGTTTTGCAGAACCACCAAATGCAACCCTCACAGTTGCTCAGTTTGAGCTTTGCCTTAAATGCATCAGGTGCTATAAAACGGTAAGTGCTCCATGGGCACTGGAATTTCAAATTGGGCACTTAGAATAATGCTCCTCTGGAAAATTATTTTTGGCTTTTTTCTTGTGCTCCAGAACACTGCGCATTTCTCTGAGACCAATCAAACCACACAATTTCGTAGAGACATTGCAAAGTAATTAATATTTGTAATGCATGAAGAGATCTTAGTGAGAGCCCCAAAATCAGTATTTTTTTGCTGTATTTTGCTATTTTTTTTGAGACTTAGCTGGATTTAGTGCTGAGTTCAAGTGTTGAATTGAGTAGGCTAAGGAAGAAGAATACAATAACTTGTATTTCATGCAGCAAATGAGAAAAAGCCGTATAGGAGAACTCGTATGTGGGTTCACAGGCTGTTACTGCAGTGTAAATTGTTTCCTTCTCTTTTGAATACTGAATTGGAAGATAATGGGATTTGTAGAAATTAGCCTGCACACTCCTCTCACTAGGCTGGGGATTTGGACCAGTTTTTGTTTGCACTGTAGGACAAGGATGAAGAGACTTTCAGGGAAGAAATCGAACACTGCTCAAGAGAGAGCAGAGGTGGCTCTGGCCAAGCTGGAGGAATAGAGAGCTGAGCTTGGCATAATTGATTGGGAAGAGGGAGCTGGGTTTGCTCAGTGACAGTGGAATGGTTAAGGAGGAAAGAGTTGTGAAGGTTCACTGTGAAATATGGGAGTGAGCTAAGCAATTCCTTTTCTTTGATCTCCATTCATTTATAATCTTACTGGTGTTGAGTCTCCTGGCACTAGAGCTTTTACAGTGAGTAGCTGAAAATACAAAAATTGATTTAAATTGCACTGGTCTTGTGTTAAATGGCTGTCTCTACTCTAGAAGTCACTTGGAGTTTTACCATTTTAGCTGTTGGACAATTTAAATGCTAAACATTTGATTTACTTCAGACAGCTCTGCAAGCAACAGCAAACTACAGACTGCTCAATTAATGTTGCAATAGCCTTTGCATCGAACTTTAACCAGAATGCTTTGATTTTTTAAAATGATAAATTAATATATTCTCACCAATATAATAAGCTGGAATAGTTTAGTGTTTTGTATTCAATTTCTGATTTTCTAGTGTTTAAAATTAGTATCTCTCCCTTTTTGTTATGCTAAACTAATACTGTAAAACAAAACAGCAGAGAGTGTGTGTCAGTGTGTGTCTGCATGAGATGAGTTGTACTACAGAATTATGCAGTGTTACTTCTTCCATCAATGAGAAGGAACCATCAATAGTTGCAATAGGATTAGCAGTTGTATGTAGCTCAGATGTAAACCTATTAATTTGCTTTTTTAAAGGTTTCATTTTATTTACATTCTTTTTCCCTCGTTTTTATAAATCACTTCTTTTTAGTAAGTAAATGAAAAATCTTTACTTTCCTGTTTATCAAACTAATTTTTTCAAGTTCTTGTGTTTTGATATATTTTTTTGAATATCATGGTTAGCTGGACAAATAATAATTGTTAGAAATACATGCCTACACCTCCTTTTAATAATTACTTAAAATGTGTTAAGCACTTTAGTTTTCTGTGTCAAAAAATAACCCTCAGAGTGGATTTAATTTACTTGGTAAATAATTCGATGTGATGTTATGTTATTTTATGTGGGAATATCATTACTAACTTCACTAGTGAGAAATTCTAGAATTTTTGTCGTTATGTACATTGTGTAACATACAAATTTTACTTGGATCCCAGAAATAATTTTACCAAATGGTTCTTTCTTCTTATCTCCATATTTCTAACTCCCTGGAGCCTCCTGAAGTTGTCTTTCTCTTTTACAATTTTATACATTTCACTTATACTTAGAAAAGAAACATCTGGCATTTTTTTTAATGAGAGCTGTATGCTCATTGACCAAACAAGCAGCAAGGAATCTGTTGTACGGTTGATTATTGCAAGAAAATTAGGTAGTAGTCTCACTAATAATCACTAAAATTTGTATAAACTCGTGCTGTTTCATTTTCTGAGTCAGCTAATCTCATACTTTCACCCTTACAAGAAAACAAATAGTGTTTAAAAATGCCTGGTGTGGAAAAATGGTACTTTCAAATGTAGAGATTAGAAACATTTAAAACATACATATCTGTGGTTAAAGATGCCGACTCTTAATTCTCCTGTCTAGAGCTTTCCTTTTTTATCTTTGAAGTTCAGTCATTATTCCATGTCTATGCCATTGATTTATTTTTGTACCCTACAGAAATTAATTCAGACTGTTTAGATCCAATCTTTTTAAAATATTTATGAATGCAACTTATCAACAAGTTTACATTTTATGCAGCCTGTGGAGTTGGATTTTGGAATTTGCTTTTTTAGTAGTTCTTTTGTGGAAGAGAAATCTTTCAGGCATGAATTGATAGTCCAGATCTTTTGAGGTCTGTCTGTGCTAACCTATGACCTCTGTTCTTAGGAGGTCAACATCTGAGGGCAGGAGATTAAGGCAGTTAAAAGATTGGAATGGGAACTGGAATGGAAAAATTAGCCAGCACATTTTGGGTGGAAAACATCAAAGTCATCAAACAATTTGCTTATTTTAAACTCAGTTTAAGGGTAACAAGCTAATTGTACTGTGTTTGTTGATGCAAGCAATTTATATTATTTGAGAACATTAACACTGAAGAATTTTTTTTAATTGGAGAAACATAATGCCTCTTTAGTGTAAATGCACTATGTATTTGGTATTCTAAATGCTTTTGTGCAACCTTTTTAGATAATAATTTCAGATCTGCTTATACAGTCTGTGTGCATTTAATTAGCTCTACTGCTTACAAACAGCAATAGTAAGTGTTGTGGAACCTGAAACTTGCTTGTAGTCTGCTGAAGACCCCTTGCTGTCATTGGAGAATACAGGTGCTCTCAGTACAAGGGAAAAAATTATTCCCATATTAAAATTTTCTAACTCTGATGCTTAAAATCGTTTGCAAGCATTTCTCCTTGTTTCAGTTTTTGAAATGTGAATTCCTTTTCCAATACAAATTTGTGACCAAGAGAAGTTCTTTTATAGATTATAAATTGACTTACAAGAAAAGACACCATTGTCTCTTTGTTCTTGTCTGACATAGTTCAAAATTCATTAGTGTGTGTTTTTAGAAGAGTGACAACTTCATCTTTCATCTGTGCATTGATTTCAAAAATGGTATTATCTAGAAGACACCTTCCCACATCCGAACAATTATGCAAGTTCAAGGATTTGTGTAAGCAATCACATTTTTGTCTTGCTTGTTTAAAGTGCAAATGAAAGTGGTGTCAGTATCATAGGCAAAAGCCAGACTAGTGTTTCAGCATGCAAAACCACCTAGCAGGAAAGAAAACTAAAGTTACAGGTACCTCTCAGCTCAGGCTTTGACTAACAGCATATGGTACTTCTCCTATAGGTATGGCTGCTAATTAAATTAAAATACTATAATACAGCTAAACTCAAGCAGACAGCCATCTGTAAACCTCAGTGTAACATCCACATGTTTTTATTGTTCTTTAGATAGTGAAGGATATGAGATTTAAACCCCTTTGCAAGCTTATAACTTTACAAACTATTCCTCGAAACATTAAAACCTTATTTTTGCAACTTTTAGCCCTGATTTTCTTCTGAGAGGAAACGGAACAAAATTATCACCATAATTTCTTGTTCTTTCATGGAAGGAAAAGAAGGGAAGGCAGGAGGAGCTGTTGCGGCCTGCAGCAGCCCATGGACTGTTCCCAGGGACGCAGGCCCTGCTTTGTTTCCTTCGTGCCATGGCACTGGGTTGGCTGGAGAAGCTCTGCCAGCTGCAGGGGTGGCCACGGCTGGCTCTGCTCCGCCATCCCGGAGGCACCGCTGTCACTGGATGTGTCCTGCACCCTCGCTGCTGCTGGCACAGCTGGCTGTGGCCTGCATCCCTAGGAGCGCCACCGGCTCTGGGAGACAGAGCATTTGAAGGGGCAGAACCAACCTTGAAGGTTATTGTATCTTGGAGATCTGTTCCCTGTTTGAATTCTTGGGATAAAATGGGGTAGCTTCTGATCAGCCATTTTGGGATTCCTGCTTGTCAGCGCTCCCTGTGGTTAAATAATCGCTGGTTGGAGAGCTAATGCTGTTTACAGACTGGTTTTGGTTACCCAGTTGTGAGAACTTGTGAATCCTTGTGAAGGAACAGAGGATGTGTTAATTAATAAAGAAAAAATGTTAACTAGAAAGATAGTGTGCCTGACATGACTTAAGATAACTTTCTTGTTTGCCTGAGCCATTTCTATACCTTCCTTCTGTTCTCAATGTGTAACAGTAAACTCTTCAACGCAATCCTTCTTAGTCCATGTAATACTTAAAATCGCTGTAGTTTTTAATTACAATAGTAATTGTGGTTCTTGGCTATCTAAAATGGAAGAAAACAGTGATACACACACATTTTTTAATCTGGAAGACCTGTTCCCCAGGATTTTTGCTGAATGTGTGTATCCTCTTGTATGATGATTGTTGATTTTTGATGATGTTTGATGATTCAAGCACCCTGTCCACAAGCCTGCTTTTCTTAATATCTTTAGCCCACCCTTTAAATCTAGTTTGTAGATACCTGAGATCTGCCGATTGAAAACCACTCTAGTGGACACTCTCAGGGTGTTGGAGGTCTTTCATCTCTTAGTTATTGTGGCATTAGTTCTAAATGTGCTAAGAACTGCCTCCAAGTTTTATGTGCAATAGCTTGCAGGGCAGAGTAGACTGCTTGCTAAGTTTGTGGAAGGGTAATTCAAAACTTAAAGTAATTATAATGCAGTTTTTTAATTACTTCGAAATTAATTTGACTTACTTATGATGAAACCCTGCTTTGGTTTAGCTTGGTCTTTGTGAGAAATAGCTAGAGAATGTATCCTCAGTTCCCTCACATGTTCTTTTCACAACAAAAAAATGCTGTTGAGATAGACAAAACTGTTTAGAATTACTGCAAATAGTATTTTTCAGGCTTATGTGTTTGTGAAGGTTGAAATTTCTGCCAGTGCAGCTGCACCAGATTCCTGACTGCAGACCCCAGTGCTCTTGGAATCAGTCTCCAAATGGACTCTGTAATTTGCCTCAGCTGAGTCACTTCCTTACCATGAACTGCCATAAAGAGATTATTACTTCTGCTTTGCTTTCTAGGGTTTAGCCTGCACTGCCCCCCTCCTTTTCAAAATAAGAACTCATCAGAAAACACCTTTTGTAGAAATGCAGTCGAGTTCAGAGGATTTCAGAAAACTGGATTATTGATGGCCTTTTTTTTTAAGGGACTATTGAGGTTTGCGTTCCTCATCTGTTTCTAGCTGCTAATTTGAATGAGACACCAACAGAAAAAGCATATTGCTTTTGTTTCTAAGTAGTGGTTGTTTCCAACTGCCAGGAGAATATGAAAGTCTATGAGATACTTCACGTGATAGCTATCCATAAAATCTTTAGAAGTGTATGGTAATAAATCTAAGTTTTCTTCATGACCCACATTTCTTGCTTAATCCTTGCATAAAGTATGAATGAGTCAAATCTGAAAGCTTTTGAATTTGTCAGAATAGTAGGTCTTTACACCAGTGCAATGTTAAGTTGCATTGTATAGAAGATTGACTTTAATTGTCAAGAGGAAAAAAAATTATTAAGTCTGTTGTACACACATATATAGTATATGCAAAAGATTTATGAAAGGTTGCCTCAGTTGCATTGAGGAAAGTGGGTGCCAAAAGAAAGATGACTTAATAAGTTATAAGATATTAGACAAAATGAAGCTATAATAATGTAGCTGTGTTAGCTTGCTCCCCTTAGGCCAGGTAACAGGAGTAACAATGTCACATGCCCTTTTATCGTCTATGGTCTTGCCTGTGTAAGAAGGTCAATTGACAGTTGCCAAAAACCTGCAAAAAATTCTTGAGTTACAGATTCTGGTTGGGACTGTAAGTGAAAAACTATATGAAGGTGGTATTAGTACTGGAAATTAATTGTGACACTGTATGCACACACTGTAGTGAAACATCGGGCTGCAATAATGAGATGCTGTGCTGTGAACAGGATTCCACCATGTTCCCTTTTTATGGGAGCAGGTGGTAAATTTGCTTAAGCTTGCATACTTTCTTACATTGTAGAGTACTACAGTTTGTGTGTGGTATATAAATCCACTTTCATTTAGCTTGAAGATGTTTTCTTCAAGCAGATTCTCATTTAGTCAAAGAAAAAAAAAAGAGATTCCACAAAGACAGGTTTATATTTATTACTATTATTAATAATAATAATAAAATAATTAATTAAAACAAATCTGTTTCAAAGAAAAAGCACTTCTTTATTAAATGATAATTCAAGTTCGTCAGTTTGAAAATCATTCTTTCCTTGGAGTAGCCAGCCATGACCTCTGAAATGGCTCATTGCTATCAGTTTGTAAAGGCTAAATTGGTACGTAAAAACTAAATGTGCCTATTAGGAGCAGAATCAGGATGGAAGTGAAGGTGGGGGTGTGAAGAAGTGGAGATGGGAAGGAAATGTGGTAGAAGGGATCACTGGATATGAGCTAGGTAGTTTGTGGGACTGGGGCTGACTGAATAAAGAGAAGTGGTGAGTGGGCAGTGTTCACCCCTTCATGACAGATCGAGGCAGGGCTGCTTCTGATCTGATGCTTTCTGTGGACTGATGACTTCCAGTGCTTGTAGACAGGTCTTCAGCATACTCCTGCCCCAAACCAGGCCATCTATAGTGCTTTCTTTTTACCCCCATTTCCCCCCAGAAAAGGTTAGTAATAGCTAGAGAAGCTTCTTTGAAGTGTGTATTTCACATGATTCAGAGGAAGGGAAGTACCAAACGTGGGTCAGCTGCAAGCTGATCAAGAGAGGAAACAGCACAGGTTGTAGCTGAGTGCTTTGCCCTCACGGTGCAGGGTGCGTGGCTGGCCAGGGCTCTGCTTGGCTGGGGTACAGCTCCTTGCTGAGTCTTCACCCCCTTGTAGCCACCCAGGGTCCCGTCACTCTGTGTGTGGGATGTGCAGTATCTGTGAAAGCCAGCACAGAGGAAGATGTGTGGCACAGCTGTGGCTGGTGTGAAATCTGGAGGGGCAGTGGTCAGGCTCCCTGGAGGTGTGCTGCGGCTGGAGTCCCAGGGTGCTCCCTCCTGGAAGGGGATGGGCTGCACTGAGCTCTCTGTGACAAGACAGGCACTTGTAAAATTTCCCCTCTTGGTTTTCTGACAGACAGCACTCCTGACACTGCCAAACACAGGCTGAGACTGCTGAGATGGTCAAGCAGTGTGGCCAGGAGAGTTCTCCTGAGGGTGCTGTAATAGACACAGCCCTGGAGATCGGTTTGGCAGAATGTGCCAGTAAGATAATTCTGCATATGCTGCAGTCTCTTTGCACAAGGGAAAAGAGCCTCTCTGAAAGAAAGACGAAAATGGGGAAGGTACACAGGTAGTCTTGGCCCAGCCCTGGGCCATACCCTTTCTCAGAGGTATTCAAGACAGATTCCCTCAGATTTGGGCATTAACTTAAAATTTCTTGCATCAATAAGTGTTCTTAAACGTCCAGTAAATTGAGTACATCTAGGTTATTGTCAGTGTAGGCACTGAACACCCTGAGATATTTTTTCCCCTTTATATGTACTTGTAAATCATATATATGGAATATCTAGAGTGTAAACTTTCATCCATGGGTTCTGTATCTCATGCCTGTGTCCATTAATACATAGCTGGGTTTTGGGACTCTCCTTGAAACATGCTGACATTCCTTGGGGACACACAGCTGCTGTTTAATTATGTCTGATCTAAGTTTGCCAAATCTCTCCCCAACAATTGCAGCTAAATTCTTCAGCCAGAACTGTTAGAGAGGCACCATTAAGTTGAAAATAATTTAAATTTCTGAAAGCAATGCTACATTAATTTTAAGTATAAAACATGCAAGTTTTTTTAGCTGTTGTTGATTTTTCTGCACTGTGCTGTACAAACTGAAGTAGTGGGAATCTCCAAGGTTCTGGACTGCGTTAACAGATTGAATCCCTATTTATTATTTTTTTCCTGTAGGGGAACTGTGACTTTAAAAGAAAGGGATGTTGCCCCTGACTCTGAAACCAGGTCTCTGCCAGGTTGCAGTTTCAAATTACCGTGGCCAGCCAGCTGCCCGTGGCCCCCCTGCACCCACAGCCAGCCTCGTGGTCCTCTCCCCTCAGGGTCGCCGGTGCCGAGCTAATTCCCCAGAGACCCATTTCAGGGAGCGTAACTGAGAAAAAACTAATCCTGCAAAAATAAAAGGTAGCGAGCAGCACATGGGTAGAGAGGTGACCGAGTGGGGGACGCCTCTCGCTAACAGCTCCGCGTTCGGTGGGTTTATCTGGAGTGAGAAACCCTACGGGCATCTCGGCATGAAACATGTTGTGCTCTCTGCTCAACTGGCGGAGACATTCCCTGCTGGCGGCAGCTTTTTGGCCTCTCTGGTAGGAGCGATAGGAAGTCTGCCCTCACTGGTGGCAGGTGGTGATTTAAGAGCCAGCGGGGTTCATGGGAGGAAAGTGTCAGGAACACAAAACCCAGCAGGGAGTTGGGTTTGGCCTCCAAAAGGCCAGAGGTATAATTAGGCATCAGCAAGACCTCGCAGAGGGTTCGGGGAGTGTCCCAGGCGAGGTCTTTTCTATTTGAGCTTCCTCTGTTAGACTGCCAGTAGATCCCACTGCACACAGTTCCCCACAAGAGCGACGGTCTGTGCTTTTTAGCAGGGCTGCAGCTTGTGGTTTTCCTGGCCAGGGAATGAAAACAGGATGCGAAAAGCAATCCTACCTATTTTAGATGCTTTGGTGCCACCACACCATTAACTTGTCTCTGAAACTGTACAGTACCAGGAAGCTGGCAGCTGGCTGGGAAGGTAAGCGGCATTCCTCAGCTCTGTGCCCGACATCCCTGTGGGGCTGGAGAGCAGCCTTTAAAAGCGGCAGTGCTCAGGCTTAATTCACTGTCAACTTCTAGTCTGGCGTTTTAGTACGTATGCAGTGGTCATTTCTCAGTTCCCTTCCTGCCTTTCAGCAGCTGCTCCTCAAAACTTGCAAAATGCAAGCAGTAGGCTTGGAGCAGTCAGCCCGTGGTGTCATCATGGCTCTTCCTTCCCTGCCAGCTTCCGCTAAACAATCTGCTTAATTCTTTTTCTGCTTCTGTTGCGTTAGTTTGAAGTGCTGTGAACAATGTGAAGACAATTGGAGATATGTACTAAAACCAGCATTTCCTGTTGTAGTGTTCTGCCCTTTCACATCAATCATATTATCTGAAGTGTGTTACAGTTACACAGTTTCACTTAGGAACTTAAATGTACTCAAATTGTAGGCTGCCTTCTTCATGGCAAGGAAAAAATAACATAAATTTCCTATACAGTAACAGAAACCATATTCTTTCCATCTGATTTTACCGCATGCACCAATTATAGTGTTTGTATGTCATACAGAAGAAGTTAATGTTTCAGGTTTCTTAATGACAGTTCTTCAAAGGAAATTTTCTCACCAAATGGGAAGGATTATATAGAATCAGCACTTAAAGTTAGTAGTAGTGTAGTGCTGAAAGGCAGACCTAAGTGTCAGTAACTTTGTGATATTAGGTCTATAATTCACTCAATGCTGTGTTTTCCAGGCTTCCAAAAAAAAGGGAAACATATATTCCCTTTATTCCCAGATACACGTATTTTCCTAGTCCTTGCTAGGAATCAGTGACTTTTCAAAGCATTCATAAATGCTGCTCAAGTATAAAAGTAAGTTATAAAATGCTATTTTGTGATGTTGACATAGTATACTAGCATCATTGCAAATCTTTCAATCACCCTCAGTTACTAAGAAAGTTAAACAGGTGTCTTAAAAAAACCCCAAACAAACAACCAGTTCATTTTAAAAAAAATTAATTTATGGTAAAGCTCTACAGTGATATTAATGTTATTCAGAGTTCCTTTTGTACAAAGAGCGTGGTACTGGCGACTAAAGTCCTGATTTATTGATGACTTCCCTTTCTGTAAGACAGCTTATGGTTTTCTTCTTGTCATCATCATCAACAGAGGAAAGTTACCAGCTGAACTAATTAATTCTACAAGACTTCATAGGAAAAATGATTTTGCAGCTATTTTTTCTAACTGATAAGCATGTGATTTAAGCTCTGGTGGCAAGAGGCAGGGTAAGGTATGGAAATGCAGACAGCTGCCTCTGAAAGAAACAAAGCTTCAAGGAAGCTTAACATGCTGAAATCAAGGCGGGCACATAATCTCCATCCTAGGGTGCTAAAGTACTGAGCGTCACATCAGTGCAGGGTTATTAACAGCTTTTGCTTTGAGATATGGAGTTAGGACTAAAGAATGTTCATGAAAAAAGGACATAAGAACTGCGGGCAATAGCAATCAATCCCGTCCAATCTCAAAATATTTATGGCAGCTTTGCATCCTGCTAATAGAGAAGACATGGGAAAATTAGAAAAAGTGGATGAACTGCAGTGTTACTTTATCAGTTCCAAATTGTGCCTTGTTTTTATTATTTACTTTTATCTAGTATTGGTATTTTTTAAACTAGATTATTTTCTTAGACATTTTCTGGAAATGTACTAAAGGTAGTCTGGCCTTCAAAAATTATCTGTTACAATGTGCAAGGGAAAATTATTAGTTAAAAGAAAGTCCAATATATGAACTCTGAAACAGGTGAAAAATAGTTTACTGAGCTTTCCTTGGTTTTGAATCCCCCATGCTCCCCTGTAATTTATTATTTAGAATTAGAAATGGTTTTAACAACACAGTGAATATAAAAGTGCTGTGCCTTGTGCACCATCTCCCACTGATGCCAGCACCACCATATAGACAGCCTTTAAGAACAATCATATTGAAGAAATATTCACGTTAAAAATAACTTTACTAAGTTGCACCCTACTATTTATGTAAAAGATAAAGGGATAAGGCACAGAATTTAAACCTGACATTTGTGGGGGAAAGCAGAAGTTATCATGTCCTGCCTTTCCTGCTGATGTGTCTCTTGTGGTTGCCCTTGGTCGTTGGGGAACATTGGGGTAGATTCATCTTCCCCTTTGCCGGCCAGCTGCGATTGCCCCGAAGTTTTTGTGTCAGGTTACAGGAGCCCTAGGAAGGAGTTTGGCTGGCATTTTGCTGGTTTTGGGGAGCACGCAGGACAGTGGAAGCAGCTCTTCTGACAGCATTCTGAAACAGTCTGGGGAAAGAAGATAAATTATCAGGTCCTTGATTTTTTACTCCAGTTCATGCCTAGAGCAGGCTAAGCACTGCTGAGCTTCAGGTGCCTCCTGGCTCCCTTTCCTAAAGGCACACAGACTAACTGGGAACGGCTGGGGTATAATATATTTTGATGAGTAGCGTGTCTCCTCTGCCAGATGAGGCACTGACATGGGAATCAGGTAGTAGGATTTCCTTCCCTTCCTTACTCTACCAAAAGTGTAGTGCAAAAGCAAGCCACTTTGAACAGATCAGGGAATTTGCTCTGAAGTATTGATTATGGTTTTTCAGCTCTTTTAATAGCCTGATCAGCCTCAGTGTTGCCAAAGCCTTTGTGTAGTTTCTGTAAGAACAGATAATTGTTAGCAGCATCCCTCTAGTGCCATTCACAGGTTGTGCTAACTGCGCTGTCGAAGTCCTCTGCATAGAGGGAGACACATTGTCTGGTGCTCAGTGGTGCAATTCAGTAATTTCTGGCTGCTGCCTCCTTTTCCTGAGGTGCAGTTTGCTTTCCTGACGGCAGGCCCATTGGGGAGGAAGGGCTGGGGAGAATGGCTTTGTGCTTTTCTCATCCTGTGCAGAACAGCATGCACCACAGCTGGAGTAGACTGGGAGAACAGTATTCCCCTCTCCCAAAATTATGTTGTCTTGCACAGCAACTGGAAACCTGCTAGGCAGCCGGCTGTAGTCTTGTGGGTTTTCTATTACCTCTGTTAAGTCATGTGTTGCAGCTTTTCATCAGCAAATGTTTGACAATTCTGCATCATTGCACAGGCATTGCGAGGTATCATCTCCTACATCACAAATGCTGTACAAACGGGTCTTGGTGTGTAACAGTTTGCAAGCATTCCCTTATTTCTCTGGCTGAGTCATCTGCTGTGGGCTGTCTTTGCTCAAACTCCTCTTCCATTTTCATCTTAATGATGAGAGGGGAAATTCAAAAACAAAAGAGGGGAAATTCGACCAAATTTTCAGAAAGCAGTGGTCATTAACAAAAATGATGCAGTCACAGGTTACCTGGCTTTGGTAGGAAAGAAATTACAACCTGACTGGTGATGAAGTCAGTGATGATTACTTGTGTGATTAAGAACTGCTGGGGCAGGGTCTGAGGCTGCAAGGGAGGGAGAATCTGAGACTTTTGATGAATATTTGGGGTAATGACCCCGAGGTAATGTATGATGTGCTATATAGGTCAGAGTTAGGGTTTGGTTTCCCTCAAGAACCGACAGATCAGGATTTTAAGAAGGGCAGAGGAAGAATAGGGGAGTAGAATGGACCTGCTGCTGCTGCTAACAACCATTAAAAAAATACAAAGCCAGCTGCTCTCAGAGCAGAGCTTGATCCTTTCAGTGCCTTTAACAGCACAGTATATATTCAGAGGAGGGGAATTCATGAGGCCCTATGGACCTACACCATGGCATTACACAAAAATGCAAACCTGAACAATGGGTGGCCTCAGCGGTTCCATCTGGCTTGCCATTAACAAGGTTAAAGTAAAGTGGGTTTCCTTGGCTGTGTCACACACAATTTACACTTCAGATGCTTTAACTTTGGAGCCAGACTGAAGGGAGCACCACTCTAAACTCACGCGGCAAGAGTCACCTAAGATGTGTGGTAAGCACATTTGGAGTTGATGCTCTTTCAAAGATACAGAGTAGTAACATTTAGATCATTTCTAAGTACTATTTCCAAGTGCAGATTTTTTTCCTAAATAATTGTTTTAAAAATCCTGTCAACAAACTAGAATTGCAGTCAAATATTGTTTACTTCAAATAATTCACAGACACGGTAATATTAGAGGCTGGATTCAGTAACAGCAGATTAGAGGACCTAGAAATGTAGCCACCAGCATTTCTGGTACGATAACCTCAAAACTTCAATACACTTTGAAACTAAAAGGGATATTGATACACATAAGTGTATTCTGTTGTAAAGCATTCTGCTTTCAGAGCCACCAAAGCACTTAGTTAACCATGGCAGATAGTAACCTTTAAAAAACTTTTGCTCTAGAGAGGCAATGGTATGTCAACAGGTATGTTGGCCTGTTAACTTCTATGCCATTGAGTTTAATGAGGCATGGGAATTATCCCAACATTTTGCAGAAATCAGGTTCTTTGTCTCAGCTTTGACGTATTTAAGGGAACCCACGCGTCCTCTATGGTGTCCCATTTTGAATAAAAATCAATTGTTATTGAACGAGTATCAAAGTTGATAATTCAATTTCACAGCTGTTTTATGATCTGTAAGACAAGCATTTGAGCAGTTAAATCTGTGGTAAAGAGCTAAGGTAATTTACAGAGAGAGGATACATCTATTGTTGCAGCAGAGGTGTTCAAGGCATTCTGTGGAATGGAGCAAGTATTGCTCTGGAGGACAAATGAGCACACTGCAAGAAATCTGGCTGTCTTGGCTGCCTTTGACCATGAATTGTGAGTTCAGCAGTGGAACAGAACTTCATACTGCTCCTAAAGCTGAAGAATTAAACCTGCATACCATTAAACCAGTGGCCATCGTTGACTCGCAGTTATCCTGGCAATGTCAGCAGTCTCCCGTAGGAAGGCCTTTAGCTCATGCCATGCTGAGCGTCCTCCTTGTGAGCTGTGCAGTACTGCTGTGATGGGACACGCTTCCTCTTGAGCCTGCTGCTGAAAGGTTGGCATCAGCCTCACCGGCGTTGAACAGTTACTTCGTGCCTTCCAGGCTTTTCCAGCAGGTGAGCCAGTGCCATTGATGATGGCATTGATGATCCCCTTTAATAAGGAGATTGGTGTGGATGGCCCTGTGCTTGTTTATCCCTCTTCTGACTATTGTTCAGCTTTCTGACCCACCCTTATGGCCCCTCTGTGCTTCCTTTTCATCTCTATTGCAAAGACAGGAATATCCTTAAATGTGACACTTGAGTTTCTGACTATATGCAGCAGTCCTGTAATCATAGCCATGATTATTGTAAAATGCAGTAATTTTACAAATTTACAATACTGTAAATTTGACAGGCATGTCAAATTTGCCAAGCTCCTCTCAAGGGTTTCCTGCCCACTGCATTTGAGGTAACTACAGGCAAAATAAATTGAACTGAGAAGTCATCTCAACTAATTGGTGACAAACCACTGACATTCCCTTCTTCTCTCCCTTTTCAGCTGCTGGTCTGTCCATGAGCAGCAGTTTTTGACTCAAGCCCTACCTTAACAATAGCCTCAGAAAGAAAATAGTCAGAACTGTTCTTGCTGAGCCATGACAGGTGTAGTGCTTCCACATGGAGCATTGCAGTGGTAGGAAAATGAAGGAAGAATTAACACAGCAAGGCAGAACCTGTGAAGGGGTAGAAGGAAAATAGTCCAGCTACAAGTATGAGCATATGTCCAGCTGCAACTTGCATGAGCATGAAGTGGGAAATGGCCCAGCTATGCTCTGCATGAGTAGAGGGACAGTTCATTAAAAAAGAATTAGTTAACCTGAAATAAGGCTGGTTGATTTATTGGGAATATGTAAAAGAATGGTGTAAAAACCTATTTCCTTAGAGGAGGGATATTATGCATCTCTGTGCACTATATTTAGAGTGTATTTAAGTCAAAGCACACAGCTCAGCTACTTTTTGTCAGTTAAGTTCTTTTCCAGCTCATTGTCTCTAACTGAAAGGAAATTCAGACACAGCCACACAAAACTAAGTTGAACATCTGCATCTTGTGCCTGGACTTGGAGTGCATGATCCTTTCATCCACTCTTCACAAACACACACCTACTGGTGGGGGTCAGATGGAATATTATGATACTGACAAATTCAGGATCAGGATCCAGGAAGAAATCCGGTATAGATCTGTGTGAAAGAAGTGTGTGCTGTGACCAGGGCTAAATCCCAGACAGTGTGCCCGTTCCACATTGTAGTTCCTCTGCAAGAGCATTTGAGGACAATGGGAATTTCATTGCTTAATCTACTCCCTCCCACCTCCTGACAGTGTTTATCACACCCACAGTTGTGCCAATGCAATGATTTATGATTTTGTCTCAAAACTGGAGGTGTGATATGAAGCAAGCTAAACAAATGCTACAAACTGAAAAAAAAGTAGGTGAATTAACTGAAAATTTTTCCTTTGAGAATTGGCTAGCATTTTAGTGACCACATGGATTATCACAGGGATCATCCTTAGGAGTTTTTGAAAGCAGATCATACACCTTTGGAAGCATTCTTCTTGGAAAGGGGGCTGTTTACTCAGTAATTATCTTCCACTTATTTCTACATTACCCACAGAAAAGCTAAGAATGAAATGCAGAACAGTTGAGATGGAGGCCTGCTCACTTGCATATGGTTCTGGATGGTTTGCAGCATTGGAGCGGCATCCCTGACACTTCCTGCATTCTGCCTGGCGCAGCACACTGTTGCTGGCTTGTTTTGCAGTACGGAGTATGAAAACAGAAGGGCACCCTGGGATCTGCTCCTGATGCTGCCAAGACAGCAAGCAGCAGTGGCACTCGCTGTGCAAAGCTTTGCAGGAAACTGGAATGAAATCTAAGCATGGTAGTTTATTGAGGACGTTCTAGTTCAGGTTTTTTTCATCATTTAGAAAATGTGTGCTTTCTTCACCTGATTCTCAAGTTTGTGCTTCCTGCCAACAGAGAATGAAAAAGGCTTGTGGAGGGGGTTTTGGCATTTATGTGAAGTTCCATTAAGCTCATGGTAGCCCTCATTTTCTCTGTAATGTTTCTGATGTAATTGAAATTACTTTTCACAACTTGTCTATGACTTTTCATGATAATAGTTGGACAGTGGTGAAATAGCTGTAACAAAGAGAATAGTTTCAAAATCAGGTATTTTATGCATTGTTCAGGATGTGCTTGATTCCTGCACTAGTTCAGTGAATGGCAATTAATTTGACCTGCATTAATGAATGGCCTGATCACTGTATGGTTGTACTTTGTTGTAGCATAACTTTCCTTGGTTTACCAGATACAATCCTGAGCAGCACAGACTCAGATCTTCAAAGCTATGAGGACCTTGCTTATCTTTGAAGTTGGTGGGACTTAGGTACTTAAATGCCTGTAAACGTTTGAGTATACCCAACAGTGTTGCACAGGCTGCCTGTGGCAAAGAAGGAAGGTTCTATCACCAGCTTCTGAGCCTGGGAAGGATCAGACTTTTCATGAGGAAAGTTTGTGGGCTGTGCTTGAAATCCAGAGTCCTGGGTGGCGGACACAGTCTCTTCTCACTTTGTGGCTGTGTGGAATTGTGTATTTCCAGGAATTTGGGGTATTTTGAATAGAAGGTTTGTAAGGAGGTGAGCCAAAGGGATCTTGATTTATGAGCAAAGCTTTCTGTCTTTTTAGGTTTTCAAGAGTCAGGTTAGTTTAATAAACAATTGATTTGTTCCAGGAATATTGAAGGAACTAACAGACCTCTAAAGGTCTGGTTCCTTGTCTTCTATGGCTAAAACTATTCAGGTGTAGCTATTTCCAACCTTACAGAAGGCATTTGGTTCCTAGGTTTGATGTTTAGGTGCTGCCAAGAGCCTCAAATGCCAAATTTTACTTGCTGTCTGTTTCTTGTGTCTGTTGGGATTTTTACTGGACAGCAGCAACTCTGTGCTTTAGCTTTTACAGCTGAGCCCTTCAAGAATTATCAGTTTGGCTTCACTTCTATGGCCCAAGCCAGCAATCACCCTTCGAACCTACTCAAAAGGTCCCTGAGTTCACCACATACCTCACTCCGTGTGAAAGACAAGTTTGAATGCAAATCTTCCCTCCATCAGGAGGTTGCTGTAATCTTCAGATGGTTGTTCAGCCTTTTGAAGGAGGATTAGTAAATTGTAGGTGAGACACCCGGGTTTCTCATCTTCACTGTCTGGGGAACCGAGGTCAGTGACCAGTTGCAAGGGGATTACAGCCAGTGGTGGAAGTAGCACAAGATATGTGGGAGACAGTACCTGACGAGGACAGGCAGTGATGGAGGCCCTGGCACTCCATCAGGTGGAGAGGGTGAAGAGTTCAGCTACAAAGCAGCTCCTAAGATTGGTGGTTTGGTTTTTACAGTGGTGCAGCAATACAGATATCCAACACCAGCACCCAGTACAATTTGTTATTGCACACACTGAGGATTGTGCCACCCATGTGCCACCCCTCAGGAGCAGCTGGGAGAAAGGGTTCCTGCCCCTGGAGGACGCTGACTGCATGGGGGGGGCCCTGCTCCAGCCTGATGCTGAGAAGCCGTGCTCCCTCACACTGCCTGCCAGTGAACTCCCTCCTCCCTCTAGCACTGAGCACTTATCCAAAATGAAAAAAAAATAATAGATTCAGTTCTCTGTCTAGCTGTGAGTTCAAATCCACTGCCCCAGCTCGTTTAGCTGTGATATTTTAAGGTCTTGTGGCAGAAGAATACTCTCTATTTTCCCTGCAGAAGATCTGTCACTAGAATAATTAACTGCTCAATGAATAGTAAGAATTGCCTCCATAACCTTGTAGCAGTATGGTAAATAATCATTAAAGCAGGAAGAAACTGAGTTTCAGTCAGGGCTAATGAAGTCCTGTGGATTTGACATGTTATATGTTCCATTCCTAGTCCCTGCAGTATGTCTCAGTCACCTTTCTGTGTCTTCTAACGTGCCCCAGAGCCTGAGATCTGAGGAGAGCAGACAGGCTACCAGCATAACTGAGCAATCCTTTATTTTACTGGAAGTCAGGATTTTCCTTCCAGATTGGAAGAACTGGTAACCAATCCCATTGTAACCATTCCCCAGCTCAGTACCTCTCTGGCCTGTGCACACTTCACTAAGTGACTGCAGAGACACATATGCCTTCTTCCACCCCAACCAGCGGTCTGATTTATCTCCAGCAACTTGTGGGCTTGCATTAAAATAAGTTGCCCTTTCTGCCTCCATGCACTTCCACTCTTAATGTACAGTGTTCCTGCCTTGCACAGCGAGTGCTACTGGATAAGCAGAGGGCTGTTTGGTTCGGAGTACAGACGAATTGTTAAGACACAGACATGGTGCTGGCATTAATCACTCCTCTGGTTTGTGACTGTTTTCAAAACTGTAAATTCAGGGCTTCCATAATTGAAGCTGTGGCTTGGGTATGAATTTCTGATCAAAACTACAGTAAGTTGGTTGTGCTGTATTCAGTGAGCGTATTCATTGTGTCTTCCTGTGGCTGGTTTACTCGATGTCCAGCTTGTAGTCTGTTCTTCCCCACCTTGATCACAACTGGGGTGCTCATATCTGAATTGTTCTTTGCTTTTAAACATTTTGTTTAAGTGTAGGGTTCCTGTTTTATCAGGTCTCCTAATGGAGAGTTCATCAGTCCTGCCAGAAAAATTGATTCTTGGCCTATAAACATCCTTAATTTTGAAATCGTTCTTTCTTTCTTAGGCTGAAAGGATGAGCAAAAATGGGCAGAAGACACATCACTCCTCTACCCTTGCCATAATTCTTTGGTTTTCTTTTTTAAACTTCGTGATTTATGCTCTGTTCTGCTTTCAAATGTTACATCAACCAGCAAACACAGATTTACACGTAGAATGAAGGAGCCTACATTGCTCCATGGCCTCACAGCTCGTGTCAACCTGACCTCTGCAACCAGCCTTGGCTACTGCAATGTGGCTTTTCAGAATTCGTACACAGTGGGAAATTATTTTCTCTATTACACTATTAAAGATAACAGAAATTAAGATCAGTGAAGTCATCAAAATTGCTCTGGATCTATGCTCTTGTGACTGAGATCAGAACTAAGACCATTAAGATGCTCTGTTTCTGGGAACTAGCAATATTTAAGAAAATTGTATAAACTTCATTGTGATAATTTTACTGGAGTGCTATCACTTAATCTGCATAATCCCAGCCAAGAGGGGATAAAGTGATCTAGTTTACCACGTATAGGGAAACGATTTAGGTTCCATTATTTTTAACTGTACACAGAATTAACAAAATTCAGAGAAATAAGTATTAAACATGTGCACGAGATTTGCCATCCTGAGGCCAAACAAAGAAAAAGGAAACACTGAATTCTGAATTAACAATCATTTTTATATGCATAAATGTGCTTTTTATTCTTATGTACACAATTATAATGAGAATTAACGATAGGGTAAATCTGGTGGTGATACAGGGCAGAATAGTGGAAAATGGCATTATTTCTCTTTTTAATTCTCAGGGATCAGGCAGTGTGGGACAACAAGAATACCTGCCTCAGGTGGGAATTAAAAGCTTTAACATATAAGGCTTAATCCTGTTGCAGCCAAAATCCTCTTTTCACGCTTTACTGTTGCTTCTGCATTTTGATGTGAAAAGTTTCAAAATAATTTCTTTTCTTTAAGATACTGAAAGTCTCTTTAAAATGTGTTACAGAAAATGCTCAGCCCAGCCATTTAGTAATGTCAGTATATGAAGCTAGTCCATTTTAGACATCTTAAGATGCAAGTTCAGAAAAATGAATAAGGTGACTGCTTCCTTTCTCAGTCAGTGCAATCAGAGTGATGCAGATTCTCCTTACCATTAAAGTGTGGCTATAGAGCATCTGAATCATTTAATTGTTCCTGTGGGTATTGAATGTGTGAATTTACAGGTGCTATTTCAAGGAAAACTTGAAAACCAGAAAACACCGTGTTTGATGCCCTTTTGTTCCACATTTGGGATAGGAAGCCCTCCATGTGACGCATGTGACATGACTTTCTCAATGCCATGAGCTCTGGAAAGAACCCCTATAGAGATAGCTGGCATGGTCTCCTCACAGAGAGTGTGTTTGACAGTAACCATCCCTTGGTTTCTGAAGAATGAAATGAAAATGTGAGCTGCTGGTCAAATCCTGCAATCCTTAGCACTTGTGAAGCCTATATTCATGCAAGTCATCTAATTTGGTGTATGTAATAGGAAGATCCATTTCAAGGCTAGGATCTAAGTCAGTCCATACTCCTGTCAGCAGATATTTCTGAAACTTTCTGCTTGATACTGATTTGTGTGAGATACCTAAAGTCCTACCACTCTACAAAATGATTTGGGGAGGAAGAATAGGTTATGAACTTCCAGAGCAACCTTCTTCCTCCCATTTCTCTACCACTGCTTGCTTCAGTGCTCCAACCCACTGCCAGGATGCCATTTGCTGTTTCCTGTTGTTGTGAGTTGGTGTCACTTGTATTTGCTGTATTTATTGTATTTGCTGCTAACGTTAGTGATGAAATAAGGAAAAACGGAAAAGGCAATTTTTAACAACTGATTCCCCGTTACCTAGTCCTTTTTATCTCATCTGTGGATTAACTGATCAGTGGATGTGGAAACCCTGGAACCAGCTCTGCTGAGAGGCAGATAAGGTCAGGCGTGCCTCTTAGCTCATGAACAGCACCTCACTGACCCAGAAAGAGTTGAGCCGGTTTTATGCTGCGTGCATCCTTATCCACATGGCCAGGAGGCTCAAGCCACCTCTGTGGTAGGCTTCTAGTGTTACCGAGCTGGGCTCCTGTAAACAGGGGCACGGAGCAGTGCTTTCAGACGCAGGCAGCCGAGGTCTGCCCAGCTCCGGCCGGCCCCGCGCCCGCACCCCGGCTGGCTCTGGCAGAGGGCTGCAGACGTGGGGACACACGGCAGAGACAGACAGACACAGACCAGAGCAGAGCCCACCAACGTGAACTGTGGAACGTACTTACTTCTTAGAAAACTACTGCAGACGGAGCTGTTTCCATTGAAAAACTGGTTTCTTTTATTATTCCCACAGAAGTTGAAGCTTACAAGGAAAATTTGTGGTTGAGAGTATTTGTGTGCGTGGTTTCACAGTGCAAAAAGATTAACAGTGGTAGACTTACTTGAAATCATGGTATAACATTTCATGTTTCAAATGTGTGATATTTGACTGTTTAAAACATAACTTCCTTAAACCATCGCTGATTTCATATCTGCTTTATCTGCATGGGTTAAAGCTATTAAAATGTACACATTCTTTCCATGCTATATTGATGTTATTGGAGCAAAACCATCTTTCATGTTATTTAGAAAAAAGAGTTCATGTTGTAAATTGTTATTTCAGGAGTTTTTAGCTTTTAATATAAAGAAAACCCTTTTGTTGTAATAAATTAAAATACATCCAAATCATTCCTCCATGAGGATCTATTTCCTAAGGATTTTTGTGTGATCATGTGAAAAATAATTTTCCTCCATGCCTGTAAAGGGAGCAGAGCGGATAGTAGAGATTTGGTTTCGTGGAAAGGAAGAATGGAAACCACATTGTTGAAGTTATTAAGTTATTTTTTAAGATCTGCTGTCTCTGTAGTCCTTTCTGTGTTTGTGGAGAAAAAGGCTGCATTATGAACTACCTTTCTTTTTCATTGTTTTTCTTGGTTGTAAAAAAAACAAAACAAAACAAGCCGCATCACCTTCCAGTAAAATTGTGTTAGCAGATTTTGAACAATTTTATTTCTTCATGAACTGAAGCTAAATTGTATCCTGACAGGCCTGATTTATCAGGCAAATGCCCCCACGTTGTTTGTCAGCTTCTTTGTTGGGGGGAAGGGGGAGGGGAAACCCGAGCAACAAAAGACCGTAACCTATTGATATTACTTCTGTGATACACTGGGGAAAATAGATTGATTTAAAACTAACCACAGAAAACTAGTCGATCTGATGAGTTTACAACAGAGCATTTTTATTTATTTATTTGTAACAAGAGTAAACATCATCAATATTCCACCCTGTGTTATTGGAAGCCTTGCAGACAGTGTGGGTTTGTGTTAGCATGGTGGGGCTATCTGTAAAATTAAAGAAGGCAAGCTTAAAAAAATGGAGGGACCTTGTTTTTGTCACAAAATTGAATGTCTTGAACCTCTGGTATATTATCATGAGTTGTAGGATTCACAGGACAAATAGATAAGTGAGCATTTTTATTGTATTTTATCTTTTTTTTTCTATAAGAGGTTATATATTTTTTAAATTGTATTTGTGTTATATATCTCAAAAAGCTAGTAAAGCACAGGAAATTTTCTAACTGAATTTCACTGAAGTATGCCAGCCTGCAATTAACTTTCCCAGCATGTTGCCTCTGCACAGTGTTTTGCATGAACGAGGAGTTCAGGGTAGCAAATACTCACAGGACCAGCACAAACCTAAATGTGGCACCAGTGTGCCATTTTCTGAATTGATAATATGCTGTTTTACAACATTCTTGTTTAAAAATACTTACAGTTTTAAAATTAAACTGATTTTTTCCCCATGGATTGGTAAATGAGGGTGCTAGTGAGATTTTCTGCCTTATTGTAAGCCTGCTTGATGAACAAACCATAAATGGTCTGATGAAGATAGTAAATATTCCTTACTCTAGTTTGTTTAACAATGTAATTTCACTTGACCTTAAATTATTACTTCAGTAGTATTTCAGTATTCAGTGTTTTGAATTCTAATGCCTTATTAGCCTGTTTTTAAAGTTACCTGTATTCTGTCCTGCATTCAGATTAATTAAAGGTTGATAACCATAATGTTGCAAACCCAAGCCATGCGCACGAGATCAGAAACATTCCATCCATTTCCCTCTCAGAGAGCACGAGCAGAGAGTGTGTGCATTCCGCTCATCTTCGGTGTGTCTTGTTAGCTCACCGGTGGTTTTCATCCTTTAAAAACAAAAAAGCAGGGCCACTTCTCTGCGTGTGGATTCCCTGTTGGGTGCAGAGAGCTGTAGGGTCTGGCTGTAGGGCACAGCTTGGCAGTGAGGGAATGCTGCCCTGCCCAGCAGCGAGGCTCCTTTCTGTGCCCCAGGATTTTTTAAAAGTGACAGGCTGACTTTGTATTTCCTGAGGTTTAATGCTGCTTAAAAGTGGGGGATGTGTGTGAATCTTCCAAAACAATGCCTGCAAGGAAATCTCCCAGTAACAATTGTGGATGAGAGAGTGAACTGCCAGCAGTGTCTTGTGCAAGGGTCCCAGCATCTCCCCTGTTCTTCCCCTGCCATGGATTCCTGCTCCTCCTGCAGCTTATTGCCCTGGCACCTGATCACTTTTTTGTTTTCCAGGGACTATTGTTGCCTGTTTTTAGGTTGCAGCGACTGCAGCCTCATACTTAGTTTCAGCATTACTCACTCTGAAAGGATGATGTCTGTGTGCAGCGTTTTAAGGCATAAGGGTAATGGCCTGTTTTAAAAAATATTCAAACTGGTTTGGGATTTTTTACTTTTAAGTGCAGGCTTGTCAGCAAGGAGGATTTTCATATTATTAAGTATTATTATGTAGAAGTGCTTAGTCGTTTTATAATACTGTAATATACAAGAAGTGCTAGTTTAGCAGTAATCAGGTGTGTTCCTGTCAGCCTTCAGATGCTGCTGTGACAAATTTGATATCCAAGATGTGGTTACTGGAATATTTAAGTAATCTATTAAAATATACTTGTATTTATCATAGAATCACAGAATGGTTTGGGTTGGAAGGAGCGTTAAAGACCATCTAGTTCCATCCTCCCCTCGCCTTCCAGTAGACCGGGTTGCTTAGAGCCCCATCCAACCCGGCCTTTCAAGCTGTAACAAAGACAACTTGAAATTAGCAGATCCTCGATAGTCCAGAAGATCCTTGCAGCCCTGCTGAGGTGTTGGAGGTCTTTCTCACTCATCCCAGGTGGTGCCTGAGCAAGCACATTCCACCCTGAGCTTTTGTAAGTGTCACATCCAGGTGGTGAGAAGCATCCCTATGCAGTGTTTCATGGCCTTACTTTCAAGACAAGTCACTGAAGCCTTAAACAGTGAAAATCTTAGTTATGTCTAAGCGCCGTTTTTCTGTTAGATCATGGATAGTGTAACCTTCCTTTACAGCCATTTACAAAATAGAGTTGTTGAAGTGATCTGCTGCATGTTCCATCTGCCTTTCTTTAGGTATGTTGTGAAAGAAATTACTGAAAAGGACAGCACATTTAGGTAGGACTTTAAACATTTCCTTTATGCTTTAACTACAAAGTTGCATTCAGTGTGTTATAATAGCATCTCACATTCACATGCTGTTAGAATTCCTTGCCATTTTTCAAGGCATTAACATTGCAAGATGGGCTATTGTTAGCCAAGAATATTTTTTTTGTTGTTGTTGTCTGATAGCATTCAGAAAGGAAGAACAAAAGAGGAATTGGTGTGGGGTATATTGTGGTGAATTATTTTAGCCTTCCTCTAACTGTACCCCTTTTCCTCCCATTCCTATCCCTGTTAGATGTTAACCCCTTATTTCCTGCTCCCCCTCCCCCAAGTCAGTCACTTGGGTAATTTTACAGCTTCTTCTCTCAACAGATAATGGTCTGGAGCTACGCATGTTATTCTCTACTTGTCATATGTATTGGATTATCATCTAAATTATATTATAAAACAGCTCAAAGAAGCAAGCAGTTGTGTTTACCCCTACCTAGTGCTGCTTAACCCATCTGAGCTGGTACTGTAGAAAACGTATTTGCAAGACAGGGGTATTGTTGTTTTAAAAAGTTTAGGGCTGGGATGTGCTTCCTAGGTAGGAGTATCTGATTGCTGGAACAAGGGAAAAAAGCTGAAGACAAGATAGTATTATTTGGTTGTGAAATTGAGTACTTCTAAAGAATTTCAGTCATCAGCTTCTTGCAATTAATACAGCATTGTTTATGTTGTAATCTGTACACTTCTGCTTCTTCATTTTTCCTTTAATATGTATAGTTCTGTGCAGTCACAAATCCATAGTGAAGGAGAATTTAGGAGTTTTTTTTTTAACCTTGCTATATGCTCTCTTCTTTCTTCATTAGTAGGTGTTAATGTTACAGGTTTTTTGAGAGTATTGAAATATAATGCTAGACAAGTTCCTCAAGGTGTTCCTCTATTAAAATGTTCATCTTCTTTATATAACAATCACCCTGATTCACCTTCCTGTCAGTGATGTAGTGAAGAAAGGATTTCCCGTTAGGATAATTGCCATCTCTTTATGTTTTTGAGCCTGAAGCTCCCTAGCAAATCATGGAAGCCTACTGTGAGAAAGACAATCCTATTTTAACAAATCCTTCTTACTTTTGTTCTTTGTAAGTGCTAATTCTATTATAATTGCACATTTGAGGGCTTTTTGTGTTTTATTCATCTCATTATGTAATTTACATATAAACTTGTATCTTGTATTTAAGCTAGCATACATTATTTCCATGGTGCTTCTGAAGTGAATAGACACTTGCTTAGTGGTTGCACTAACCTAGAGTTTCTGAGAACAGAGTCGAATGAGAATTGGTCAGTTTTCATGGCAGGAGCCAGCTCGTGTATTGTTCTGTGTGTGTATGTGCACAGAGGTGTGAGTGTGTAAGCTCCCATGTGCACATCGTGCTCTCAGCTTTCCTGATGTTGTCACCTAAGTCCACGCAGCAGAGAGGAGCAGAGGGCTGAAGCGCTCGGGGGGGAAAAAGGGTTAATGCCATACCTTAATGCCCGGGGATGATGCCATGCATCATTCCTGAGCTCTGAGGTGGCTGACCAGTTCCATTTTGGTGTCAATCCCTTGGAAAGGAAAGGGAAGGCATTTCAGAGCAAGGTGGGATCTCTGTTGTCCTGGTAAGAGCAATTGACAAAGAATGAATAAATAGTTAAAAGAACTGAATTAATACCACCCTTCTGTGTAAGTCCAGGCACGCCCAGGCTGGCACATATATATATTGTAACGTGACACTTAACCCAGATGCTTGAGGTGATTTGTAACAAAAGACATCCCCAAAAAGCCAAATCAGGGTTTTTTCACAACTGCTTGGATAGAGTTTTTCTTCTACAGTGACATTTCAGTGGCAATTTAAATAAATGCAAGGAATTACAGTATTTTGCAAATAGGATGTATTGATAAGTATACATGGAAAAAGTGATGGAGGCTGCTTGAGTGTGTCTTGGTTTGAAAGA
>VZRO01001742.1:100581-115517 GCA_013397915.1 Daphoenositta chrysoptera | reverse complement strand
CATTTTACTTCCAGCTGTCCCGTCTTCCCCCGTTGTCCCCTGCTTTTCCTCTTTTCCCCGTTTTTCCGTCTTTTTCCCCTTTTCCCCTCTTTTCTTCTCTCCCTCAACTCTTTATCCCCCTTTATCCCCCACTTCTCCCCTTTTTCCCTCATCCCCCCACTATTTTCCCTCTTTTTCCCATTTTTCCCCTTCCCCTCTTTGTTTTCTCTTTTTGCCCCCACCCCCTTATTTTATTTCTTTTCCCCTTTTCTGCACCAGGATCTCGTGGGATCCCAGATTCCCAGATCCCACCCCACCACCCCTCCCCACAACCACCTCAGACCAGCGCGTGGCCCAAATCCTGCCCTTTCCAACCCAAAGAAGCCACGTCCGGTGACAACGTCACCCCTGGGACAGAGGTTGGGAACCACCGCGGGGGCCACAGAATACCGGAATCCCTCATCCCGGAGCTGAGGCTTCATTTTGGGATGGGGTGGGTCCCCACCTCACATCCCACCCCTCAGCCCTGCATTGCTGTCGTTTGTGGATGGGTCCCCCACGCCGTGTCCCGCCCTGGATCCCGATCATTTTGGGATGGGATGGGATGGACCCCTTGTCCCGCATCCCACCCCCATCCCGGATCCGGCTTTGCACATGGAACCCCCGAAATCCCGGAGCCAGCGGCCCCGGGAGCGCCGCTGCTCTGCGCGCATCCCGCCGGCACCGCGCCGCGCTGCTGCAATTCCGGATCGCTCCGGGGAACCGGGCAGAAAAAGCTTTTCATCCCAAATCCATATTGTTCGCACCCAGCGGGGCGGCCATTCAGCCTCCCACCAGGCGCAGGGTTGGGTTTCCAGCCGGAAATTTCCGTCCGAAGGTACAAAAAGTCATATTTGGCCCCAAAAAATAAAGGTGGGGGGCGGGGGGAGAGAGAAAAAAATTCCTCAGCCTCCTTCCCGCGCGTTGGGGCTCTCCAAATATTTATGTGGATCCAAAGGGGTCCCAGGGGAACAAAGCACGGACACGGCGCGGCCCCCCCGAACAATGGGACCGGATATTTTCTGATGTGAGCGGAGCCGAGGCCGGAGTCGGATCATATCCGGCCTGCCCGGGACCGCACCGCACCAATCGCAGCATTTTAGGGAAAAGGACTTTTCAAAAAAAAAAAAAAAAAAAAAAAATTTTTTTTAGGAAAAAAAATTAGGATTTTTTGTAAAAAGAAAGTTTTTGNNAAAAAAATGTTTTTGGATTTTTTTTTTTTTTTTAATGCAAAAAGGCTTTTAGAGAAAAAAAAAGGCTTCTTTCTTTTTTTTTTTTTTTTCCCCTTGGGAAGAAGGGTTTTGGAGGAAAAAAAGAGGGTGTTTTTCCTTGAAAAAAGTCCATTTAAAAAAATAGCCATTGGGGGAAAAAGAAGGTTTGGGAAAAAGAGAGGGTACTTTTTTTTTTTTTTTAAAAAAGACCTTTTTTAAAGAAAAAGACACTTTTTTGAGAGAAAAAAAGGCTTCTTTTTCTGTTTTTGAAAAAAGTGGGCTTTGTTAAGAGAAAGCTTTGGGGGAAAAGGGCTTTTTTTTTTTTTTGAAAAAACAGACTTTCTGGAAAAAACAAGTGCTTTTTAAAAAACAAAATACCCGATATTTTTTACAGGAAAAAGAAAAGGCAGTAAATGGGCTTTAGAGCTCTACAAAGAAATTCTCTACATTCTACAAGAAAAAATGTGATTGGGAAAAAAGGGTTTTTTGGGGCAATAAGGAGGTTTTTTGGGAAAAGATTGTTTTCTTGAGCGAAAAAAAGACTTTTCCTTGAGGAAAAAAAGGTGCTTTTTTGGGGGGAGAAAAGCATTTTTGGGAAAAGGGTTTTTTTTAAAAAAAACCTTTTTCTTGGGAAAAAAGTATTTTTGGAGACAAAAAAGTGGGCTTTTGTGAGAAAAATAAAGCAAAAAAAGGCTTTAATGGGAAAAACTGGGGGGAAAAAGTGCTTTTTCTTTGAAAAAAATTTTGTTTTAGAAAAAAGAAACTTTGGGGTAAAAAGGTTTTTTTTGGAAAAAACTTTTGTGGGGAAAAAATGTCTCTTCTTTACAGGGAAAGGACTTTTTGGAATAAATCTGGTGCTTTGAGGAGAAAGAGGTGCTTTTCTGGGGGAAAAAAGTGCCTTTTTTGGAAAGAAAGGCCTTATTTTGAGGAAAAAAGGCTGCTTTTGGAGGAAAGAAAAGGCTCCTATGGAGGAAAAAATGCCTTTTCTGAGACAAAGAGGCTTTTTTTGGGGTACAAAGCTCTTTCTGGGGGGCAAAATTCTGACTTTTTCTGAAATCTGGGCTCCAGATCCTTGGTGTGCTAGGGGGTTGCACTGGACTGGTCCCCAGGTGCCACTGCCCATCCTCACTGTGTCCTCTCCCTGACAGAGTCCGGGGCTTGGATGTCCCTCCAGGACACCGCGGGACCACCACCCATCCCCTCTGTCCCTTCCACACACAGCCCGGGGTGCAGAGGTCACTGCCATGGCCCCGAACACGCCCCCCNCCCTCGCTCCCAGTTTTTCTGGATGCTCCAAATTGGCCTTTTTTGTACAATTTTTTTCTGGTCTTAGAGTATTTTGGTTTTGGTGGTTTTTTTGCGATTACCTCTCGTTTTCCCCCCAAATCTTCTGTTTTCTGCTCCCAGAGCAGGAATGGCAATTTCCATCCACTTGGTGTCAGCTCTGGCCCCACCATCCGTCCGTCCATCCCAAACCACCCCAACCCCATCTGCACAGTCTGTTTTGGGGATCCATTCACTTCCCTGCAGTCAAAACCTTTGATTCACCAGCATTAAAAATGACCAGCTCATGATTATTCTACGGGATCCATGCAGGAATTCAGCCCTTTTCCCGGCTGGAGTCCTGCTGGGTGCCGAATCAGCCCTGGGAATCCACTGCCTTGCAGAGCTTTAACTCTGCACTATCGCTGGGCTAATTAAGTCGTGTCCCCACCCCCCCCGGTTAGTTTGGAGATAGATTAAACTCTGGAATGGGGGGGAATATCCCAAAACGGAGCCACTGCTTTGGGTTGTGATGGGAATTGTTTTACTGCTGTGTTTGAAGCAGGATGAGCCGAAAGCTATTGGGACATTGAACTCCGGGGAATTTATTTCCCAGATTATTTAGTGCCTGAGGAATTTGTTTCCCGGAATATTTAGTGCCTGAGGAATTTAGCATTGGGGTATTTAGCTCTGGGGCATTAAATACCGGGACATTTAGCTCCGGGGAATTTAGTGTTGGGGCATTTAGCCTTCAGGGAATTTAGTGCCCGGGGAATTTGGCACCGAGGCCTTTGGGTCCAGGGTATTTAGTGTAGGTGCATTAAACACCAGGGCATTTAGCTCCGGGGAATTTAGTGCCTGGGGAATTTGGTGCCCGAGGAATTCCGTGCCTGGGGAATTCAGTGCCTGGGGAATTTGGCATCGGGACATTCAGCTCTGGGGCATTTCGATCAATGCTTAAAACATTAATGAATTTGTCTCCAGGGCACTTGGTATTGGGGGTGTTTAGATCTGGGTTATTTAGGGTTGGAGCATTTGACACTGGGGCATTATACACTGGGGAACTTAGCTCTGGGATATCAAACATTTAGTGTTTAGCTCTTGGACATTAAATATCAGGGTGTTTAGCTCTGGGATATTTAAGGTTGGGGCATTTGGCACGGGGGCATTGAACATTGGGGAGTTTAGTTCTGGGGTATTAAACACTGGGGTGTTTAGCTTTGAGTCATAAAACCGTGGGGATGTTTAGCTCTGGGGTATTTAGTTTCGGGGCATTAAACATTGGGGTGTTTAGCTTTGGGTCCTTAAACACGGGGATATTTAGCTTTGGGGTATGCAGTGTCAGTGTATTAAAAACTGGGGCATTGCTCTTGGGTATTTAGGGTTGGGGCACTTAATGTCAGGGTCTTTAGCTTGGGGGGTTTTTGGTGTCGGGGCATTTAACATTGGGGTGTTTAGGGCTGGGGCATTAAACATGAGGGTGTTTAGCTCCAGGGTATTTAGGGCTGGGGCATTACAAATGGGTATTTAACATCCTTGCAGGTCCTGTTGCTCCCCAGATGCTGCACTGTGGAACAGCCCTTGAGGCCCCACTGAGGCCCGAGAGAGGCCCCGGAGTTCACAGAGACGAGGGATTTGCATTTGAGGGATTTTCTCTTAAGGGATTTTCACATGGACCCAGACTCCCAGAGAAATCCCAGCTCCGGGTTGAGCTGGGCTCTCTCACCCCATGAACCTACTCCCAGTGCACCCAGTCCAGTCCTTTGGATTTCCTAAGCGCAAATAAACCTTCCCCAGTGGAGTCTGAGCCCGGGAACATCCAGGGAACCAGGGAGAGGGTGGGAATGCAGGGGACGGGGTGGCAATGCCAGGAAGGGCATGGTAATGCCAGGCAGTGGGTGGGAATGCTGAGGAGAGGGTGATGATGCTGGGGAGAGGGTGGGAACGCTGAGGAGAAGGCGGGAATGCCAAGGAGAGGGTGTCAGCACTGGGGAGAGAGTGGGAATGCTGGGGAGGGGATGGAAATGTTTGGGAGAGGATGGAAATGTTAGGGAGAGGATGGAAATGATGGGGAAGGGGTGGGTATGATGGGCAAGGAGTGGCAGGGTGGGGAAAGGGTGGCAGTGCTGGGGAAAGGCTGAAAATTCCGTGCAGAGGGTGGAAATGCTGGGGAGAGGGTGGCAAGGCCAAGGAGAGGGTGGCAATGCCAAGGAGAGGGTGGCATCTCTGGACACTGAACTGCTGTCTCCAGGGCCGTGCATCTCCCCCACTGCCTGCTTTTTCCTGGCTGGGGATGCTTAGGATGGTGTTGCCCCAGCACGATCCTTCTTCTTCCTCCACCTCCTCCTCCTCCTCTGCTCCAGCCGGGAAGTGTCTGGCTCCGGTTGCGGGAAGTGCAGCGGGTCCAGCAGAGAGCAGTGGTAACACACCGGCATCCCGCCACCTCCCTATTGCCCATCGCAGCCTTTCCAGTAAATCTTAATTTCCCTGGAAAGAGAAAAGTGGAATTTGCCAAAAACTTTGGAGCTTAATTAAAAAAAATCAGTCCAGTTTTCCTGGTAGTGGAGGTGGAATGGGAGTGGACAGGGCTGGCAGAGAGATTTACAGGCTGAATCGAGACTGGTAATTGCAAAGAAAATAAAAAAACCTCGTAAGAGCAAGAAAAAACCCCTTGTAAAAATAAATTATCAGCTTCTCTATTAAATTATTCTGCCCCGCTGGAGCGGGACACCCGTGGCCTTTGATCCTCCCGCTGCCGTCCCGTTCCCAGCCCGCGGGACGGGGCCGAAGGGTCCCGGACGATAATGGGCCCTGACAGCTTGGAAAAGCGAGACGGGCTCTTCGTTAATGAGCCCTAACGAAGCCAAGGGGCCCGACTGGCCCGGCGGCGGCTTCTGCTGAGCCGGAGGGGCTGGGAGTACCGGGGTGATGCCCTGGCGGGGTGGCTGGGGCGAGGCAGGGCGGGCGGGATGGGATCTGTTGCCTTCCTCCATCCCTCGTTCTTCCAACGGGATAAAAATTATTAACGAAAATTTACCGGGAGATGCAGATCGAGGAGTGGGGGCTTGGGGGCCTCCTGCAAATGGGAGACGAGAAAAAGGAGACGTGAGAGCTTGGCTTACTATGAGCTTGCAATGCACCTGCAATGGGTTTGCGACAGGTTTGCAATGGATTTACACAAGGCGGTTGTAATGGGACTGAAGCAGGTTTGCAATGGGTTTGCAATTAGTTTACAATGGATTTGAAAGTGGTTTTAAATGAGCTTCAAAGGTCCCCAATGAAACAGCAAAGAGCTTACAAGAGGGTTTGCAATGGGTTGCAAGGGGTTTGCAAGGGATTTGCAATGAGTTTGCAAGGGATTTGCAATGGGCTTGCAATGAGTTTGCATTGATCTTGCAAGAATTTTACAATGGGTTTACAAAAGGTTTGAAATGGGCTTTCGAGGTTCCCCACGAGTTTGCAAAGGTTTTGCAAGAGGTTTGCAGTAGGTTCACAATGGACTTGAAAGGGATTTGCTAGGGGTTTACAATGGGCTTGCAATAGACTTGCAATAAGCTTACAAGGGGTTTGCAATAGGCCTGTGACTGGCATGCAATGGGCTTGCAATGGGCCTGCAAGGAGTTAGCTTGCAACGGGTTTGTAATGGGCTTGCAGTGCCTTCTCTGCACACAGGCACATCCCAGGAATCTGAACCCCAGCCCCGACATTTGTCCCTCATCCCGGGGAGCCTCCTGGCTGCGCTGCTGCCGCTCTCCCAGGGCTGCCTCTGTATTCAGCCCATCCCGGGAAGGGATTTATCCCCCTATCCCATCCCGGGAAGGGATTTATCCCCCTGTCCCACCCCGGGCCTCGCCCTCCGCGATTTAAGGAGAAGCAGCTGCCCGGGTGGGAGATCAAAGATCCCCCTGAAGGCACGGGAGGGTGGAAAATCCCCGCGGCCGCGGTTGAGGAGGGTCCGAAGGGCTCCGGCTGCGTGGGGCTGCGGTGGTGACGCGCGGGACGGAGTTGTGACGGAAGCCCTGTGTAACTGGAACTGTAACTGGAACCAGAAGGGAGGGGAGTCCAGGCTGGGAAATCGGCCGGGGGAGGCTGGGAGCAGCAGGGTTCCTTTGATCCCGGCCTCTCCTCCAGGCTTCCTCCTTCCCCTGCTGCTGGGATTGCGAGGGGCTGGAGACAGGCTTACAACAAGCTTACAATAGGCTTGAAGTGGGCTGGGAATGAGCTTGCAAGGGCCTTACAATGGGCTTGTAATGCATTTACAGAGGGCTTGCAACAGGCTTGCCAGGGGCTTGTAGTAGGTTTACTATAATCTTGCAACAGTCTTGCAACGAGGTTACAACCACCACAAGTGGGCAGTGGGCTTGCAGTTAGCTTGCAAGGGACTTACAACAGGCTTGCGACAGGTTTACAGTGGGCTTACAATGGGTTAGCAAGTGGTTTGTTACCGGTTTGTGGCAGACTTGTGATAGCCTTACAATGGGTTTACAATGGGTTTGCAATTGGAGTGGCAGAGAAATTAAAGTAATAAATAAATATGCACATAAATGGAGGGAATTATTTGCATCTTCACCATTTTGGGTGAATTTGGTCCTTCTTTCAGCCTCCATCACAGGTTTGTAACACAGAGAGAGGAAATCAGCCCCTACACCTGCCCAGATCATCTCATTCCCACCGTTTATTCCATGAAAATGTCAACACAATCCCAGCCTGGACCTTGTTGGATGAGCAGTTCCAGACAAATTAAACAAATTTACATGGATTTGAGTTGGAGAGCTGCAAATATTCCATATTTCTTGGTGTTTTTTCTCTCACTGGGGCTACTCTACTGGTGGAATTTCACTTTCCTTTGGAGATTTTCTCTACAGCGGGATCTGAGGGTGTTTTTGGTTCCCATTTTGCACTGAGGAGGATGTTCGGTATCATCCCCTGAAAAAATTATATATATCGGGGCCCAAATTGCAATGGACCAGGGATAGAAATGCCTTTTGCTGAAAATTTGCCTCTTTGCAATCCCAAATCTTGGAGCAAGAGGCCAAGATGAAAACCCAGAGGAGAGATCTCTTTGGGATCGTTGCACAACTGGTGTGAGAAGTTTCCAGCCCATCCCAACCTCTTGGTTTCATCCCTGTGATCCTAAATAAGGGAAGAGGAGTCGGGTCAGAGGATTTTCACCCACGTTGATGATTCACCCAACCCCACAACCAGTCCAGTCACCCGTGGGTGCGTGGGAACCTCTGGCATGGGTTTGTACCCTTGGAGAAACCTCCTGGAGAACCTGCTTCTGGTATTTTGAGTTCTCCTAGGAGGGGGAAAGATTTTATCACTGGTAAATCCTGGGGAACTCATCTGGGTTGCTTCCCTCCAGCCAGGAATATCCTCCAAATCCACCCAAGGAGGAGAAAATGCAGGGAAACCCCACTCCCTTACAGCAAAACGCTCCTTGTACTTGTGTTGTGATGAGGATATGAAGCTGTAAAACTGCCAAATCCTTGGTGGATCAGCATTTTTTTGGGAAGCAAATGGATCCATGGGTTTTTCCTGCAGATCCAGGGTGTTTATCCCTCCACACCAGCAGTGAGCAGCAATCCGATGCCTTCTCCACGCTCTTCACCATGGCTTGGGACATGTGATGATGCTTTGGTGCTGCTGGAGATGCTTCCCAGCCCCTTACCAGGCTCCTGGGAATCTCCCAGGGAGGTGTTTTCCTTGATAAACCACCAAAATTTGCAAAAATTCCATTTTCTTGAGCAGGGATGAAGTGCTGCTGATGGTTAACAATGAATTTGGACCACCTGAAGCACCCTAGGAATTTGCTTGGCCATCCCGCTTTTGGAATGTGCTGGAGAGCCCCATCCCCACATTCATCTGTCCGTGATCTGGGTGTGATCACCTCCAAAATCTTTGTAAAGCAAGACCGGCTCTGATGAAGACGCTACAAACGTGATAGAGTTGCCCATTACTGGGAATTTCTCTTCAGTTAACCCCTTGGATGGTCCCACCACCCATGGGAAGGGATCTGCTTGGATCTTGGGAATGCTGGCAGGAAAAACAAACAGGGTGAGCTCAGGGTTATTTATCGTGGGAGTGAGTCAGGCTCCGCATCACCTGGACTGTCAGGGAGTGGATCTGGATTCTGGCAGTCATGGGGTGTTGGGATGTGAGCTGGGCTCTGTGGGCTGTTCAGGCTGGTGTTGGCACCCCGAGGACAAAATTGGCTGGAAATTGGTCTCTTTCTACCAAATATTGAATCTTGGAATGTCATGAAATCCCAGAGCTGCCTCCAGCCTGATTCCATGTTGCTTTTGGGGCTCATTTGGTGATTTTAGGGCAAAAAAAGCGTGGTGTCACCTCCAGCTGCTCTGCCCACATGCACCTGACCCCAAATAAATACAGAGTTTAGGTTCTCCCCTCAGAGAGGTTCAGGGATGATGCTCTGATGTTCTTCCCGTGTCTCCTCTGACGTGGGATGAAGCTGGGACAGGGCAGCTCCAGCCTCTCCAGCCAGGCGGTTTTGAGGCCCTTTGAGGTCACTGACACAAAGTCTTCCACCAGCTCAAACCCTCCTTGTTGCTTTGTCAGTGGATGTGGGGACCAAGAGCTGTCTTGGTTCCTCTGGGATCAACTCTTCTCCCTCACTTTGCCCAGAGCTGACTTGGTCCTGCTTGAGTTCCTCCTCCAGCTTTGCTTTCTGGCTGATACTAAACCCATGTGGGGCACAAAGCCTCCCCACACTCCTCACGTCAGGTGCAAACAAGAGTCAGGAACAGCAAAGTTCCAAAGGAATGGACATCTCCAACTCAGCCTTATCTGCAGCATTTGCACCAGCTCCTCCTTTTCATGGCTCTGGTTCTCCAGCCCAGCCTCGTTTCTTCTCTTGCAGGACCATCATCCCCTGCCCTCCCCAAGACCTTCACCTCTTGTTCACACCAAGAGCTGCCCATGTTGGACACATGGTCCCAGGTGAGATCCTATTCCCACCATGGATCCCATAGGGTCACATCCTCCCTCTTTTCTTTCCAGGCCTGTGATTATTTATCTACCACTTGGCTTCTTCCTTTTCCCACCCTTTGAAAGAGTGTTTTTGCTTCCTTTTGAGTCATCTCAGAGTTCCTGCTCTCTCCAGTTGAAGAGGTGAATAATGTAGGGTTGGATGGACCACACTGGTCTGGGGAGAGGGATGAGAGGGGAGAAGTTGGGATAGCAACCAGACTCTGTCTCCTCTGAGCAGCAGAAGCCACAGCACCATGAGCAGGGAAGGTGCCAGATCTTCTTGAGGAATGAGATGTTAACAACATGGCCAGTCAAGACATTCAGGCCTTGGGTTGGTGTCACCTTCTTGGGACATTGTGGCCAGCAGGGACCCTCCTAGGTCAAGTGAAATTGGAGAAGGACCAATTCAGGGTCACCAAGATTCCCAAGCCAACACATGTTGGAAGATGTGGAGGAACTGGGTTGGGATGGGGTGAGGAAGAGGAGGGTGTTCCCAACTGGACAAAGTCAATCCTGCCTGGAAGTGCCCCATCCCTGGGAGTGCCCAAGGCCAGGTTGGAGTGCCCTGGGATAGTGGAAGGTGTCCCTGCCCATGGCTTTAACATCCCTCCCAACCCAAATGAGACTGGGATTCTATTCCAGGAAAATCCAAATTTACCTCAATTCCACACTCCAAAATGCCATTTCCATAACACAGGGCAACACCAGCCCTGGTGATCCCAAACTCCCCTGTTTTCAGCGTCCTTCCCTTCTTTGCGTTTTATAACTGGGGTAACCTCGAACAAAACCCAGGGAATTATTTCGGCTCAACAGGTCGGAAAGTGGCCAAGACGCCGGAGGAGCTGTCACGTTGGATTTTCCAGCCCTTTGCACCAGCAGGAGAAATTTAATGTAAATAAAGCCCCACTTCCATCCTATGCCACGTCCTACCTCAGTGTGGGTCTGAGCGACACCTAGCACCCGCCTCCCAGTCTGGCTCGGCATGAAAATCCACAGCAAACGTGTTCACTGAGGGGTTTTTACCCCCTAAATCCTTCCCGTCAGAGTTTTCTGGGAGGAGATTCAGCATGGATTAACATCCTGGCATTGGGAATATGTGGAAGGGGAAGATGCCCAATGGACTGGGTTCACCTTGATATTTCAAATGAAGAAGAGAAGGGGGATTTTGGGGTATTTTTGATTTTTGTAGTCCTGGGGAGGGGAGGTTTAAATCCCCCAGGCTGAGCTACCCCAGGGATTGCAAATTATATATATAATCTCTCAATAGAAAAATTGAGATATTTATGGTTTTATATAATAATTTCTATATGAATAAAATTATAGAAAAAATGTATTATATATAATGTATAAATTGTATTTTATATATTAATATTTATAGATTTTTATATGTATGCAGAGAGAGAGCAAGGGAGTGTTACGTATATATTTCTATAAAATATAAATATATAAATTTACTACTCCTTTTCCCATCAAAGGAGCTGACTTGGAAAAGGGGAATCCAGCCTCAAGCTCAGCTGCCTCCAGTGTAATCCCCCGCCAGCTCCTGACAAAGAATAGCCCCATTATTAATTAAAGAGTGAAATTAAACTATAGATGCCTGAAAATATTTCCTGCAGGGGCACGTGCCCCCAAATCCCACGGCCAGGTTTATGGAAATCTCGATCCCTAACACTGCCCTCAATCAGCCTCCTGCAGCTTTTAGGCTCAGTTTCAGGGGGTTTAAGGGGAAATAAGGGTTTGTTCCTGTCTGGAAATGAGAAAGCGTGTCCGGGAATGGGAGTGAATGCTAAAAATCCACCCAAATATAAGAAAGAATCTCCAGGAACAGGAATGAATGCTAAAAATCCATCAAAATCATATTTTTCCAGGGTATATTGGAGCTTCTAGAGAGAAATAATGAGATGTTGCAGCCTTTTAAGTTTAAACAAAACATTAAACATAAATTAATCCCTATTTTATCTGTTAAGATGCCCCCAAGCCCCCTTTCTTTCATGGCCAGGGATCCTTCTTCAGGTTTGGATGCAGGAGGCACCATGTTTGGAAAAAGGCACCCCAAGTTTGCAAAATGGGGTGGTAAATTTGCAAAAGGAGGTCTCAGGTTTGCAAAAAGGGGTCCCAGACTTGCAAAAAGTCATCCCAGATTTAAGAAAAGGCACCTCAGAGTCCAAAAATGGGGTCCCAGACTTGCAAAAAGGGATCTCAAGTTTAAGAAAGAGCCCCCCAGATTTAAGAAGAGGAGCCCTGATTTCCAAAAAGGCCCCCCATATTTAGTAACCGTCCCCAGGTTCCCAAAAATGGGTCCAAGGTTTGCCAAAGGTGTCCCCAGATTTGCAGAAATGGACACCAAGGTTGCAAAAAGGGCCTCCAGATTCAAAAATCAAGGTCCCAGGTTTAAGAAAAGCCCCCACGTTCCAGAAAATTAGCCCCGATTGCCACAGAAAACCTCACCAGGTTTAAGAAAAGGTGCTCCAAGTTCCCCAAAATGGGGTTCTATGGTTGCAAAAAGTGTTTTTGATTTGGGTAATGAGGTTCCAGCCCTGCAAAAGGACACCCCAGGTTCCCTAGAAGGGGTCCAAGGTTCCCAAAAAGGGGTCCCAGGTTTAAGAAAAGTAACCCTAAGTTTAACAAAATGAATCCTAATTCACAATCCTCCCCCCCAAATGTGAGAAAAGGCCCACGTTCCAAAAATGGGGTTCCAGGGTTGAAAAAAGACGCCTCAGGTTCCCTAGAAGGGGTCCCAGGTTCCTAAAAAAGGGGTCCCAGGGTTAAAAAAGAAAAAGAGTCCTGATCCACTAAAAGGGCCCTCAAACTGCAGAAAAGTTCCAAAGGTTCCCTAAAATGATCCCAGATTCCCTAAAAGGCATGCCAGGTTCCCAAAAAGGGGTCTCAGCTTTGCATAAAACTCCCCCAAATTCAAGGAAAGACACCCCAGATTCCCAGGATGGGCCTCAATGTTTGCACCAGTGGGGTCCTGGTTTCCAGAAGCGGTCCCTGGTTTCCACAAATGCCCCCCAGATTTAAGAAAATGCCTCCAAATTTGCATGTCGGGGTCCAAGGGTCCCAGATCCTGGACGGAATTCCCACCCTGTCTCACGTGGGAATTGCCCTTGAACCCCCAAATGGACACAGTGCTTCCCAAAGCTGAGTTTTGGGAAATGATGGAGCTGGCAGCAACCCCCTGGGGCTCAGGGGTGAGATTTCCCTGGATAATCCTCTAATTCCTTGAGTCCCGCGCTCCAATCGCAGCAAAAACCTGGGAAAAAGCAGCAAAAATCCCTGTTTCGAGCAGAAAAGGTTTTGTCAGGGCTGGATGGGCCCCAAAAATCTGCGTGATCCCCAAAACTGGAATTTCGGGGTTCCCTCCCCAGAGTTAAACACGTGAAATTGCAGTGGGGGGATCGTGGGGAGGGGCTCTGTAGGGCTGGGGTCCCACATGAAAAAAATTTTTGAAGCATTGGGATCTCCCCAGAATTTTGCAGCTCAGAATCCCCCATTAGGGGTCCCCTGTAGGATTGGGGGTCCCCCAAAACACCAATTTTGCACTCCTGGGACCCCTCAAAAACCCATTTTTAGAGTGGGGGATCCCTGCCAAAAAGATCAATTTTGGACTATGGGGTGCCTCAAGAGACCCTTTTTTGCACTCTTGGAGCTCCCTAAAAGACCCCATTTTTCCAGCACGGCATCCCCAACAAGATTTAATTGGGATCTCCCCTAAAAAATCAATTTTTGCAGCACGGGGTCCCCCAAGAATCCCAGTTTTCACTCTTGGGGTCCCCCAAAAGACCCTTTTTTGCAGCATTGAGACGCCCCCAAAAAGGTAAATTTTTCAGCATTTGACACAATTCTGCATCTCCCCGTTGACCCAATTTTGCATTCTCGGGGTCCCCCACAAAACATATTGGTTTTGGCATCGTGGGGTTCCCCAAAATGCCCAGTTTGCAGCTCTGCAATCCCCAATAAACCTATTTTGGAGGTCTGGGATCCCCCAAAAGACTCATTTTAGCAGCATGGAGTGCCCCAACCAGCCGATTTGTCCCCATTTCCCACCTCCGGGCCCTTCCTGGGGATTTGGATATTCATATCCAAAATGAATATCCAAAATCCAATCCTTTCCTGGGATTTGGATATTCAGCACCTTTGAGTCTTCTGAAACTTCACTTTCCCAGCCCAACATTCCCTAATAAACCGATTTTTACCGCACTGTGCCCCCCAGTAAATCTGGGGGCGGTCTCCACGGAACTCCATCTCTGCAGCCCCCAGATAAACCCAGCCTGAAGATAAACCCAGCCTAAAATAACCGTGCCCTTCTTGTGCCCCCCAAACCCCTTTGTTTTCCACCACCACCACCACCAACAATAGATCAACAATTAATGAGGATTTTAATTATTTGAGAACTGTTTCATTTACTGGTTTAAGCAGGTTTTTAACTGGATTTCACCGCATGTTTTATTACACTCAGAAGGTAATATTCCCAGGACTGGAGGTGGCAGATGGAAAATGCCCCCTTAAAGCTGGATGTCCCAAAAAACAGTTGGGAAAAGGCAAAATTTAGTGTTTTAGTGGCAGAATAAAGAGGAAAAGATAATAAATAATCTGAAAATGAAGGAATAGAGAAGGAAAATGACATGGAATTCAAATACTGTAAAAGGTAATGAAGTGAAATGAAAATAATGGAAAAAAAATTGGAAAAAAGGAACAAATGCAGGAGGGTAAAAGTGGGAATAGGGACATAAAGAATAGAAAAGTTAACTAATGGGAAAATAAAGCCATGAAAAGAAGGATAAAATCACGTGGATGAAAAAAGAAACTGAAGGAAGAAGAAAAATAATATAAAATAATTTAAAAAGGAATAATTTAAAAATCCAAACCAAAAATAATGCAGAGTAACGTGATAATAAATTAATTACAAATCAAAATGCACAAATAAAGTAGTAAAATGGATGAAAAGGGAAAAGAATGGAAATGGAAAAGAATTTAAAATGAGAAAAATATAAAAATGAGAAGAATATAGGAATAAAATAATGCAAAAATAAAAGAATAGAGATGTAAAAGAATATAAAATATGTATAAAAGGCAAAAGCATATAAAAATTAATTATACTAAATAAAAGAATATAAAAATTAGTAAAAAGCTAATAGAAAAATGCAAGTGAATAAAAAGCTAGAAAAAATATATAAAAATGAATGAGAAATAAACGAATATTAACAAATGAATAAAAATAAAATTAATGTAAAATTTTTTTGGATGTAAAATACTAAAATTAAAATAATACAAAGCTAAAAAATATAAAAATAACGATAAACCCAAAGAATATTTAAACAAAAATAGAGAAAATAAGCAACATTAAAATCTGAAATAAAACAATCCCAAATCCGAGCACGTTAAAACCCGAGGATGTAAAACTGAACCTAGCAGAAGAATTCCATTAATTGGATTTATTATTTCCCTGCCACC
>VZRO01001742.1:87969-98298 GCA_013397915.1 Daphoenositta chrysoptera | reverse complement strand
TTTTTTTTTTTTAGCTTTTTAGTGCAAAAAAGACCCCAAAACCTCCATACACATATTTTATTGTGGCTTTCTTGTGAAAAATTCCCAATCAACATCTGAATAGACATATTTACATCTAATTTTGCAGCTTCTTAATGCAAGCCCCACCCAAATCCTCCTATATATCAATATATAATAAATATTTTATTTACACTTATAATATTCATGTGTCTGAGCATCTCAGCCCCTCGTTCCACCTGGGTACCAGCTCCTGGCTCATCCCAAACCAGCATCCTCAGGATTCTTCTCCATAGGGAAAACACCCCTCCATGTCCTTATATCCACAACCCAGAAATAAAACCCTTCCACTGTTCCCTGGTATCCCAGATCCTGATGTCGATCAATGTTAGATGGATGCAAAATGATAATTCCCCTAAATTTTTTTGAAAGTTTGATTTTTTGGGCAAGATCCTCCATTCAGAAATATATTTATCATAACTTTATTTTTTTTTGTTCTTTCTCCCAAATTTATTTTCCCCACCTTCTGGGGAACTGAATTTTCAGGATTTGTAGGGAAAATAAATGAGGGTTTGTGTCTATAAACCCCACAAATGTGATGGTTTTATTCAGCGGGACATGAATTTTTCAGGTGGGCAATGCTGGAATTCACGGATTTGGAGCCTTGATGGAAAATTACTGCTGGGCAAACAAAGAAATCTGGGATTTGGGAATAAACAGGCGGGCCAGGAAGCTGGGAGGAAACCTTGGGCAGGGGAAGGGAAGAGAGAGAAAAGCTCCCACCGCGGGGGGCGGCAAAAATAACCCTGGGGGGGCCGGTGCGTGGGAAAGGGTCTTGGGTCTTGTCGGAGGGACCCCAAATCTGGGATTCCGCAGCCTGGGAGCAAAACACAGCTACAGGCCAGGGGGCCAGGCCTGCACCCCCCTGATCCTGCCTTTGGGGGAGGGTTTGGAATTCTGGGGCAAAGGGAATAAATCTTTCGCTGGGTTTATTTGGCCTCGTGGCACTTTGTGAATGGCAGGTGTGCAAGGCAGAGAGTGTGCAAGGTAATGGGAGTGTGCAAGGGAATGGGGAATGTGGAAGGGAATGGGGGATGCAGAAGGGAATGGAAGCGTGCAAGGGAATGGGGAGTGTGCGAGGGGATGGGGAATGTGGAAGGGAACGAGAAGCGTGCAAAGGAATGAGGAGTGTGCAAGGGAAGAACATGTATGAAGGAAACAAATGAGCAAGGGAAGTGAGTGTGCACAAGGAGCAAGTGTGGAAGGGAGTGAGTGTGCAAGGAGAACAATCCTAGAAGGGCACCAAGCTGCAGAGGGCCTGAGTGTGCAGGAGTGCACAAGCAAAGGGAGTGAGAGTGGAAGGGGGACCAGTGTGCAAGGGGAGTGAGCACAGAGGGAGAGCGAGTGGGGAAAGGGACTGAGTGTGCAAGGGCAGCAAGGGCACGTTGGAACAAACACATGGGAACAAGTGTGCAAAGGGACAGGTGTGCAAAGGTAACCAGGGCACCAGGGGAGCAAACTTCCCAAAGGAACAAGCGTGGAAAGGGAGTGTGTGTGCGCAGCATTCATGGGGAGCAGGTGTGCGAAGGGAGGGAGTGTGAGCATGGAGTGTGCAGAGGGAGTGTGGAAGGGCCCGGTGAGAGGGGCTGTGGGGACAGCCAGGCCGCGCAATGCCAGCCCCGTCCCCAACTCCCACCAGAGCCCCCAGCATTCCCATTTTCCTTAGGTTGTCCCAGTCTCGTGGAAAGAAAACTTCAAAATATGTCCTTCAAAAAAAAAAGGGCCTCGGGCTGGATGAGCTCCCAGCACCCACACCTGGCACTGGCACCCACGGCTTGAAGCTGGGAACGTGTGAGAGGTTTTTTAGCAGCAAATTCCCTAAATGTGGCTCCTGAGCGAGCAGGTGGGATGTGGGGATGCGAGGAGATACAGGAGCTGGGAGACGCCTCAGCCCAGCGGTTGTTGCCGGGGAGCGTGACCCTGGGAAAGGACTTGGACACCTGCTCCCCAGCCCTGGGGGATTGTTTCTATCATCCAGATCTGGAGCGTCCCAAAAAACGGGCAAAGAGGGGACGGTGAGGCAGGGAGGAGGCAGCTCCCGGGCAAGACGGTGCCCATCGCCTGTGTCAGGCCAGCACACGCCCAGCCCGCCCTTGTGCAAGGGCTTGGAATGAGGAAGGAACTGCTGCTGCTCCTGCTCTTACTGCTGCTGCTGCTCCTGCTGCTGCTCCTGCTGCTCCTGCTGCTCCTGCTGCTGCTCCTGCTGCTGCTCCCACAGCCTGGAAGTGCTGATGGACCCTGACCTGGGCCTCACCCCAAAATCCAATCCCACCCCACAGTGACCTGTCCCTGGGTGTCCCCAGCGCAGGGCCCCTTAGTGGGACCCTGATCAAATAGTGCTTCAGGACATCTACCCGTTGTCACCCCATGGAATGTCCTTCATTCCTCTGTGGAATGTCCTTCATTCCCCATACACATCCTTCACCCCATGGAGGTCCTTTACCCTGCAGATATTTTTCATTCCCTGAACTTCCTTCACTCCACAGATGTCCTTGACACCATAGATGTCCTTTGCTCTGCAGATGTCCTTGATCCCACAGATATTGTTCACCCCACAGATGTTCTTCATCCCATGAATGTTCTTCATCCCCCCATGGATGTTCTTCACCCCAGAGATGTCCTTCACCCCACAATCTCCTTTATTCCCCATGGCACCCCATTCCCGCTGGCAAATGGTGCCTCTCCATGTCATGAGTTTCCCTGGACTCAGCCTTCACTTCCCAAGCCAGCCTCAACTCCTGCAACAGGCGGCAACAAGCCCTGACCTGACCCCAACCCCCAAATTTTGGGGCTCTGGTGGCCAAGCAGGGCAGGTCCCAGCAGCTCCAGGCTGGAGCGGTTTTGGGAAGGTGTTGCCAGGATTTGACCTTGGGTTTGGGAAGGGAGAGTTTTTTTGGCTGACCCACACTTTTGGGAGATCCGTGGGAAATGGGGGTGAAGCCCTAAAATGCTGACGCCCCTCAGTGACCCAGGAAATGGGGAAAAGAGGGAAAAATCCATCTGAAATCTCAGGTTGGAGAACACAGAGTGAAATACAAAAACCGCAGGAATTTCAGAGATTGAAAAGTGCGGGAGGCATCAAAGTGGCTGTGTGGGAATGGGCAAGCCTCGGCAAGATCCGGGGTGACCTCGCTTTGACATTCCCAAAAATTTGGATCCATCCCGCTGGCATTGATCATCATCCCGGTGTGTGCTGCTGAACCCCCTCGCTCCCAAAATCGTGGCTTGAAGCACCCGAGGAACCCCCACGGGGGATGTTTTGGGACAGGATGGGATGTTCTGGGCATCCCCCAAGCCCACTGGGGAGGTTGCAGCCGGGCCGGTTCCCCAGCGTGCCGGGGCGTGCTGGGAAGCACTTTTCCAGCATTTTCCTATCTCCCACTTATGCAAAGAATTCGGTGCTAAAAACCAATGCTGGGGGCTTTGCCCCGGCTCCATCCCACCCCTCCTGTGGGATGCGGCACAGCTGCTGCCCGTGGGGGCTGGATTGTGGGATCGCGTGGGAATTGAACAGGAATAACATGGGATTTCATAGGGATGATCGCATGCAATTTCATCACCTTGCATGGGATTGCAGGAATTACACGGGAATTGTATGGGATAATTGCATGGGATGGTTCCAGGTTATTTAGTGGGATTCCTTGGGGTGATTGTATGGGAATTGCATGGGATGGTAGCATGGTATTTAATGGAATTCCATGGGGTGATTGCACAGGATTGCATGGTATTGCATGGGATTCCATGGGATGATTGAAAGGGACTCCTTGGGATGACTGAATGGGATTATTGATGGGATTGCACAGCATTTCATCAGGTGAATCCATAGGACTGGCTGGGATTGCATTAGATTCCACTGGGATTGCATGGAATTCCATGGGATTGCATGGGATTGTGTGGGGCGGGAAGCTTGGGAACAGAGCAGGAGACGCTCACACAGGTGCGTGGTGAAGTGGAGGATGTGGGATCAGGGTGCAGTGGGATATTTGGGATAGAGCCGGGCACTGCTAGCCACCCTGCAGCACGTTCTCAGGGCTTTTACCCACCCCCATCCAATTTACATCCCCGGGAATGGGGAAGGAAAATCCACCTGGGGAGGTACCAGAGCCAGTTTGGCCATCAGTGAATTCCAGACCCGCTGGAGCCTCAAATTGGGGTTTAAATCCTTGAACCTGCAGAACGCTGGATGTGCCACGAAAAGGCTCTTGGCCTCTCCTTGGCAAAATCCAGCTGGGAAACGCCCCAGATATGGGAATTTCATGGCAAATGCCATTGATCCCGCCTTTTCCAGCCACACCCTCCCCATCATCCCCTATTTCTGAGGGGTCTGAGCCCCTCACTCTGTTGTCTCCCCTTCCATCTAATGAGTGGAGCCTTTCCCTTTTCCTAATTAAATTCTGCTCATTAACCCGCGGGATTTAATTGCTCCCGACGAGGGGCAGCAGGGGCCGCATTTCCAATTTCCTTCCCTTAATTCTTTTAATTGGGAGAAGCGGGGGGATGGTGACCCAGCACCGCCAGAAAATCCACCCAGGCCAGAGTTTTTGGGAATGTTTTCCATCGCTTTCCTCCAACGGCTTTGTATCACTGCCAAAAATAGGGAGAATATCCCCAAATCCATGAGGAAAGGGTTGTAAGTGCTGTTTTGTCACTCCCATTGATGCTGAGAACAGCAGCAACAACAAAACCACCACCACCACCAATAGTAATAATAATAATAATAATGTTGATCCAATCTTTTATTCCAGATTATTTATAAAGCCGAAAAAATATTTCAATAAATCCCTGATCTGATAGAGGCATTTTTGGGGATGTTTGGGGATTTTTTGGAAGCAAGCCGTCGGCGTGGCTTTTCTTCTTCTCCCACTTGGAAAGGAGTTTGTAATCTGCCTCCTGGGTTTTTTGGAAGCTGCTGAACCATGAGTTTGGGGAAGGGGGTTATGGAGAGGGTGGGTGAGGCTGTGGAAGGTGGAGCGGTGTTGGGACAACCTCACAAAAATCAAGTTGCATTGTCTTGGGTGGGTGCTATTCCCAAAAAAATCCAATGCATCATCCTGGGAGGATGGTACCCTCCAAAAAGTCCATTTGCATCATCCTGGAAGGATAATGATCCCCCAAAATGGAGTTTCGTTGTCCTGGGGATCCACTAGGCCCCCCCAAATCAATTTCTACCACCATGGGAGGGCGATAACCACCCCAGAAACCCCACTGCATTGTCCTGGCTGGGCTACATTCCTGCAAAAATCGAAGTTCACCCCCCTGGGAGGTTGATGCCCCCCACAAATCAGTTTACATGGTCATGGAATGATGATAATCCCCCGAAATTTGAATTCCATTATCCTGGATGGATGACACCCCCCAAAACAGAATTGCGTTATCCTGGGAGGATAATGACCCCCCCTAAATCAAATTTTATAGGCCTGGCTGGGTGTTATCCCTCCAAAATTTCAGATTGTGTTGTCCTGGGATAGTTATGACCCCCTCAGAATTCAAATTGCCTGATGCTGGGAGAGTGATGCTCCCCAAAAATTCATATTGCCCCCCAGATTTAAATTGCATCACACTGCAATGTGTGTTTTTCCTCAAAAAATCGAATTGTATCATTCTGGGAGGATGGGAGGCCCCACGAAAATCAAATCTAGTCATCCTGGAAGGGTGATATCCCCCAAAAATCAAATGGTGTCATCCTGGGAGAACAACGATCCCCAAAAAAATTGAATTTCATTTTCCTGGAATTAAGATATCCCCCAAATAAAACTGCACCATCCTGGTAGGACAATGATCCCAAAAGGTTGAGTTGCAGTGTCCTGGGAGGACGAAGCCCCCGGCCCCACCCCGCGGAGCTGCTCCCTCCCCGGGGAAAAAGGGATCGGAGGAATTTTTAGCTCCTGGATTCGCTGAGCCGCCTTCTCTGTCTCCGACATGTCCCTGCAGCCAAGGGCTGATGACACACAAATACCTGACTCATTATTATTCAGGCAGTTAATTAGGTAATGGGGATTAATCCTCCTTCCTGCGGGGCGGGAATTGCCCATGGAGCCTGCTCCGACCCATTCCTAGTGCTCAGACTGGGCACTTCCCAGTCCAGTAAGGAATGGGGAGGCAAAGACCATCTTGTCTGGAGCCTCAGGGATTTTTAATGGAAGAAATTGGGATTTTGGAGCTTTTCTTCCCCTTCCTAGTGTTTCCCAGCTTGGGACGCCATAGCCACCTGCCCCCACATGCTGTCGGTGGGCCCAGGGGGTGAAATGTACCTTGTGCAGGAAGAGGAAAATAATTATTAAGTTAGTTAATTGAAAATGGAGTTTCCCAAAAGATGGGATCTCCTTCTTCATCTGCAGTGGGATGCATGGAGCACCTCACCCTACACCCTCCAGCAGCACCTGGCTTGCATCCTGACAAGGTTCCCACCCTCAAACCCAACATTTATGCACCCTCTGACCCTAAATCCCCTAAAATTCGTCCCCAAAGTCCTCCTCAAGCCCTTTTCCAGGCTCCTCATGGATGATCGGGCATTCCAGGGATGCCAAAAGGCAGAAGGAGGATCCATCTGTACCGGCAGCTCCAGGGTTGTCAGGATGCCTTACATTTGCCAAATTGAGTTATTTTGAGTGAAAAAATCAGGCTTTAGGGGTTTTCCAAGCCTGGCAGGGAATATGGAATGGGAAGGTCAAAGTCTGCCTGTAAAGAAATTCATCACTCTGGGAGCAAACACTGGATTTCTCTGTGGGATGCTCTGATCGGCTGCTGTAAAATCCTCCCCAAACCTGGAAGATTCCTGAATCTGAGCAGGTGTGGGGGGATTCCCACCGGGGTGGTGATGCCGGAGCGGGGAAGATGCTTCTTTGGGGTACTGGGCGTTCTGGCACCCGCACCCCTGCCTGCAGCATTCCTGCTCCCAAAGCCCTGAGTGCTCCGACCGCGGGTCAGGGCTGGGACCTCGGGAATGTGACGGGAGCGGCCGAAACAGGGAAAAACGGCCTTTTGCCGCCCTTTTTCTCTCTAATCCACATTTCCCCCCCTTGTCCCATGTTTTTTCTCTCTTTGAACCTATTTTCACTCTGTTCCGCCCATTTTCTCCTTCTTACACCCTTTCCCCCCTCCTTATTCCACCCCTATTCTCTCTGATCCAACCTTTTTTATCAGTCCCACCCTTTTTTTAAAACTCTGTGTTCTACCCTTTTTTATCTCAATTCCTCCCATTTTTCTCCCTATTCCACCATTTTTTCACTCTGTTGCACCCATTTTCTCCCTATTCCACCAATTTTCTTTGTAATGTATCTCTCTTTTTCTCCCTATCCCACCTTTTTTTTTCTCCCTGTTCCACCCTTTTCCTCCCCAGGTGGAGAAAATCCTAGTGGCCGAACCCCAAAAACTCAGCAACTCTCCCAAAAAAACTCCCCCCACGGCATCCTCCACATCACAGCAACGGGATAAAATAAAATCAAATAATTAATCCAAAAATCAAACAAAAAGGGGAACATCCCTGTAAATGAAGCCACGGGAGTGGCCATAATCCGCTTATTATCATTAATGATTAATTATTGTCATTAACAACCTTTGACTCCAGAAATAGCTCCCCAAGGGGAAAAATCATAGGCAAATGGGAATTAATTAATCATAATATTATGAAAGAGGGGGAGAAATGCCCTTTTTCTGCTGTTTTGGCTGTTTTAGGAGTTCTTTGGGAAATCCAGGGGGATCTTATGGAATGGGAAAAGCAGGATTAAATATATATTTATAGACTTATATATACATATATAAAATATCCATATATCCTTTTTCTTTATTCTCGGAGAAGAACTAGGAATCCTCATGCATGAACGTGTGGAGCCGAAGGGAAAATGGATTTTCTGCTTTCCTCTTCCCATGGGTTTCGGCTCTGGCTCTGTCAGCACAACGCTCCTGGTGCCGGCCGTGACTCACCCGGTTATTTTTAACCCCGACCTCTTTTCTCCCTATGTTTTCATCCATTCGTGGTGCCCTAAAAATGTAAAATAAGGGATGAAATGGAAAACCCACCTTTGGAAGAGGTAGAACTGGGGGGTAATTTCCCCCTTTTTAATGGATAAACCAGAAATTCCCTTTGTTTTCCCATCTTTGCTGTGTTTATTGAGTGAAAAGCCAACAAAACCAGGTCAGTTTAGGACAAGGAAGTTGTTGCCCGGGCTGGAGAACTTTTTATTTATTAATTGGGATACATTAAATTATAATAATTGATTTTATTTGGTTCCTGCTTTTTCAGACATGGAACTTTTCTCCATTCCACTCTAACCCAAGGACCAGAGGGTTTAATGCACTTTAATCCCAGTTTTACTAATCCTGGGGTTTAACTAATCCAGGTTTAAGGATAAAAAGTGAAATCCAAGGAGATCCAGCTGTTAAATCCAAATAATAAGGATATTCAGGGGCTCCGTCGCATCCCTAGACCTGGACCAGGAGGCTCCATGAGCATCCCCCAGATAAGGAGCCAAAAATCTTTACAGGAACAGCTCAAAATCCCAACGCAAAAGCCAAGCCAGGGCATTTCAAGCAAGGCTGAAATCCCAGCGGAAGTTGTGTCGCTGTTGCCCAACCCAATTTTATGACAAATCCTGTTTCCGGATGGACTTTATCCCCAGTTTCATCACCTGGGCTGAGGTTTTCCAGGTGACCCGACCCCAGCTCAACCCATACCTTCAAAGAGCCTCGCGCCAGAAAAACGCTCCAGATTGACCCAATTCATGGAATGCTGGCGGGATCATGGGGGTGTGTCGCCTGGCAGATGTTGGCAGCAGGTCCAGCTGTTGGGGGCTGGGGTTGTTGTACCAGAATTCTGCACTCCTGCATGTTTTTCCATGACTGTTGGGATTTGGAGGAATTGGGATGGTAGAGCTCCGGAAACTCCATTTTTGGGGATTTTTGGCTGGACTTTAAAAGGATAAAACCCAACTTTTTGGCTGAGGGAAATATTTTAAAGCTCCTTGAGGCTCAAACACATTGGATGACACTGGGAATATTGAAATAAATTCCCCCCTGGAGTGGATTAACTCCATCCCAAGGATGGCTCAGTGTTGCGGGTCAAATTCTTAGGTTTTCCTATATTTTAAGGCATAATCCAGGACTTTTGTTATACGGCATCAAGTCCTAGCAAAGCCAAATTTTCTCCCATGATCCATCCTGTGTTGCCAGTTTTACTACCCCCAAAAACGTCCCTGGAAAGACGATTCCAGCCTGGACTTTGCCTGAAAAAATGGGAGCTGTGTCCAAATCCCTTCCCCAAAACCCGTGTGTCACCAGGACTTGCTTGTCCCTCATGCTCCTGAGGGTGGGACTGTGTTGGGATGGGAGAGGCCGTGAGATAATGAGCTCATCACGAGTGATGCAGCGCAAGGAAGCGAGCGAAGGTCTGGATTTCCTTGTCTGCTGGGAATGAGAGTTTGCAGAGACATCCCGGGGGTGGGGGCTGTGCTGGGGGTGTCAAAGCCGAAATCTGTGGTGGGGAAGGGGCAAGGATGGGCAAGCTGAGCCCACCCCTTTGTCCCTGTTCTCCACACAGCCCGGATCCATGGAGAGGCTGATCCCATCCCTACGATCCCTTGTCCCCAACACAACCCCCATCCCATGGAAAGGCCGATCCCATTCCTCTGTCCATGTCCTCCAGCACTGCCGGCCTCCCTGAGCCCATCCCTGTGGCCCCTGCTCTCCCCCAGAGCTCCAGTCCCGTGCAGAGGCTGATCCCACCCTGTGATCTGTCTTGGACAGAGGTCGCGTCCCCGAGCCCACTCTTGTGCCCTTGATCCCAGCAAAACCGGATCCTTTGGAACGGCTGAGCCCATCCCGGTGGCCTCTGGCCTCCACCCCGCCCTCCCGCCCGTGTTATTTTAACCCTTTCCCCCGGAGCAAATCCCCCTAAATCCATTCCAGCCCCTCGGCCCCGCCGGGATTATCCCGCTCCGGCCGTTTCCCTCCATCAGCATTCCCGCGGCGCCGGGGAGGGGTCCCGCCGGGGAGGGGTCCCGCCGGGAGCGCCGGCTCGGCAGAACCCAACCCGGATCCCTCGGGATGGGCAAAGAGGGGACAAGGGCTGGGGGGGAACCAATGGGTCTTTAGTGGGATTTACAGGTGAGGAATTGCCTGGAAATTTGAGGGAAAATCAGGCAGCTTTAGGAAAGAAAATTAGTATTTATGTTCGTTTTTCTGGTTTTTGGAGCAATTTCTGCTTTTGCCTTTTTAGTGCTTTTGGGATTTGCTCTTTTGGTGTCTTTTCTTTGCGTTCCCACCTCATACTTTACA
>VZRO01001742.1:65686-86515 GCA_013397915.1 Daphoenositta chrysoptera | reverse complement strand
GGCTCCGCCGCCCCCGCACACGCGCTGCTGCCACCGCCAGCCGCCAACACCTTTTTGCGTTATTTTTTACCCTAAACCCGAGTGGAACTCTCCCCAAAGAGCGGCTGATGCCGGCTCAGCGCGTCGCAGCGCTCTCGGCAGCCGCTTTTGGGTTCCCCCTTCCCTCCGAAATACAGAACCGTGAGGGACCGACCCAAAACTGTCCCTTTTGACCCTATTTCGGGGGACGGGGCGGGGGGAGGTGGCCCCAGAGACCGGCAAAGGCCGAGCTGGCTTTTCGGGGGTGCGAGGTTGGGGTGACCCCGCCGGGACCCTCCGGATCCCCGCAGCGTTGGGGTTCGGCCGGGCACATCCCGCCTGGAGCTCCTGACCCAATTCCCATTAATTTATCCCAGACTGCGAGTTATTAAATGCTCTGAGCTCGCCCGGCCGCTCGGCAGCGGCCGGGATCCCCCAATACCCTCCCCATTCTAAATTAATTGATTTAAAATTAATTTGGGGGTAAAAGCCCAAAACGATCCTGGTGGTTAATTCCAGCAGGTCGCTGTTATTAACCCCCATTCGCTTCATCCCAACCACCCAAACATTCCCGTCCCCCCAAATATTCCCATCTGGGAACGGTTGGGATAAATCCAAGTGGTTTTATCGGGGGTGTGGGATCGGGGGGGATGTGTTTGGAAATGGGCTGCGTGGAGGCACGAAGTGTAATAACCCCCCAAATCGTCATTTTATCCTAATTAAAGATGTGACGCGAACGATCCCCCTTGGTATTCCCCCCCCGCCCCGCGCCTTTGGAGCATGAAATACACAATTTTCTTAAATTTAATGGATATATATCTATCTCTATATATGTATCTCCTATTTTTTTTATGATTTTATTCCGAGCCGGCTCGCCCGCAGCGCCTGTTTTTCAGGATGAGTGGTGGGATTGGGGGTGGGAGCCGGGAACGTGCCGGCCGGCAGCGCGGTGATGGGGGCAGGAATTAAACAAATTTGGTCTCATACCCAAATCCGACGCACTTTAACTCTCGGCTTCCCGAAGGGAGCCGGACTCGCGTTCCCGCTGCTTTTCCAGTTGTGTACCCCCCCCGCCTTGGATGGATTTGGGTTAGAAATTATTAATTTTTGTAAAGGTAATTAATCGCAGGGCTGATTTGCCGAGCGCTGATGGGCGACACTTTCATCCACAGTGTGTTTGGCAGGAAAAAAAGGGATTTTTCATGGAAGCAGCTGGCGGTTGGGAGGTGGGGAACTAACTCCCCTCCCCAACCCCCTTTAAATTTAATAATTAATATTATTAACCCAGGAAGAGGGGGTTTTTTGCACATTCCATGTGTTTTTTCCAGCTCATTCCATGCCAAAACGTCTCCCATGCTTGTCGCAGTTGCAAAACTCGCCGTGATCGTGTCGCCGTCCCTGGATGACCTTTACGCAGGGAAGAAAAATAAATAAAAAATCAAATCTCGCCACTCCGATGCTTCTTCCAATCCCCCTCCGTTCTCTGCCACAGCCCAAATCCCACCCGGTCCCCACAGTGGCGGTGTGACCCCCAAATTCTCTGGCTTAAAACCCCCTCCTGTGGGTTTGGAGTGGATTTTTCCCGGTTTTCAGTGGGGCTGTGAGCTTTTCCCGGATTGGGAGGCAGCTGCAGCCGTGTTATCCATGTGCTCTCTCTCCCAGGAATGTGCAAATGAGTGTACAAGGGGCTGCACCCACTCCCCATATCCCCTCTTCCACCCCCGGACGGGAGCATTTGGGAGCAGCCTCTGGGCTGCTCCTTAAATCCTCATGGATAATTTTAATGGTGTCTTTGTTGTGGATTTCCCCAACATTCCCTTGTGGGACCCCCTTTTTTAACTATTATTTTGATTTTTAAGGAATTCTTAATTTTTCTTGCTCCATGGGACAGATAGCATCCCCAAATCCTCCATGACAGAGTGAAAAAAGAATTTGAATTCCCTCCTAAAACTCTTTTTTAAAAATATTGTTTTAAAGCAAATAGTAATTTCTGTGTTTCATGAGGCAGCAGCATCCCAAAATCCTCCATACTGGAGTTAAAAAAAATGGGATATCCTCCTGGGATCTTTGTTTTTTTTTCATGTTATTGCTAATTTGCTTAAAGAAATTATTAATTCACTTGATCCATGAAACAATCAGCATCCCAAAATTACCCAAATCCTTCTGCAGTGGAGTAAAAAAAGTTGAAATTCCGTTCTGGGACACTTTTTTTTAGTATTATTTTGAAGGAATTACGAATTCCATTTTTCCATGAGGCAGCAGCATCCCAAAATCCTCCATGCTGGAGTGAAAAAAGTTGGAATTCCCTGCTGGGCCACTCTTTTAATATCTTTATATTAATATTTCAATATTATTATTATTATTTTGCTTTTAAAGGGATTATTCATTCCCTTGATCCATGAGGAGGGCTGTATCCCAAAGTCCTTCCAGGCTGGAGGATAAAAGAAAAAGGGTTAAAAATAGAGTTGTAAAGCCCGAGGCAGTGGGTTTGGAGGGGCCCTGTCACCCTCCCGCCCCCCTCCGCCAGTCCTCCTCGGAGCGTCCTGGCTTCCGTGTTGGAGCTGGGGAGGAAGCAGGAAGCAGCTAAGAAGAAAACAAATACTATAAATTTATTAAAATTCTGTCTTCCCTATAAGATAGAGGAATTATTAGGGATAAAACCAAGAGTTTGGGGTCTAGCCGGGCTTAAGTTTATTTTATGGAAATAAGAGGGAATTTGTCCCAAAATTCCTGATAAAGCTGCTCTTTCCTGCAAGGAGTTAAAAAATCTCCCCACAGCCCCACGTGGGGTTTGGCAGAAGCTTTGCCTGGGCAAAGCTGCCCTTAAAAATCGACTTTTTCATTTATTTAATTATTTCCCCCCCCAAACTTGCCTTTAATGGCGACGTTCAAGCCGAAAGGCTCCCGGATCGGAGCTGGGCAGTGTGTTTGGAACTGGGAAGGGAGCGGGAGGAGCTGACTCACCCTGACCCTACTCGGGAAGAGCCTCCAAAAAGCAATCTTCCTGCCAGTTTTACCCTTCCATCTCTTCAAACTGCTGGAATTTAAGCAAAATACAAGGTTTTTGTGCGGGAATTTAATCCAAAAATCCTTTTTTTTTTTCTTTTTTTTTTTTAGTAGCCGTGAAAAGTTCCCTTTTTCCAAATGTTAAAATGGAAAAATGAAAATTTTTTTTTTTTTTTTTTTTTGGGTAGTGGCTGGCGTGGGAGCATCACGGTGTTGTTACCTCTCACCTTCCTGGAGCAAAGTTCATCCGGCTGCCGCATCCCCATCCCTGCAGCCATGACTCACCTGTGCTTGCCCTACCTAGGGGAGTGCCTGGCAGCTCCCGGGGTGCCCTTTAGCCAGGAGAAGGCAAAATCAGGACCCAAACAAATCAGGGTGAGCCCCGAAAAGCAAAGGAAAATCACCCTGCCCCCCTAACCTCCCAATACCCCCCAAACCCACTCAAATCCCTCATTTTTTTAATAAGGTTTCCCTAAGCAACAGGTGCTTTCAGCATTCCTAGGTTTTTGGGGGATGGATAAGGTCACAGCTAGAATTGTTGGTGGTTTGGGGCATTTTTAATGTTTTTTGGGATACCATCAACTTCCTGGCCTGTCCGTGTCCTCCCCAATGCGGCGTTTTCTCCTCGGGGTGGATTTATTCCGAAGCACCAACCAAATCCAAGTGCCAAAACCTCCCTGATTAGTTGTGTTGGGGCCAAGCCTAATTAATGAGCTTCATTAACGGGCCTGGCTTCATTCCCTTTGCTTTTTCCCTGGGAACTTCCATGCGGAGGGAGGTGGTGGCCAGAGTGGCAAGGTCAGGGAGCAGCATTAATTCCATTATTTATTAAATGAAAGAGGAAAATGGTTCTTAAATATAAAAAAATATCCTTTGGGGGGCGGCGGGAGTTGGAGTCACCCCTCCTCATTTAGATGGGATCTGAGGCATCGATCCCTTGGGAATATTAATCCAAGACCCCATGGGAGCATCCTTGGGGGTAACATGTTGGTACTCAGGGAGCACCGCCCCCCCCTCATATTAAGGGATTTATAAATTTCACGTGGCTCATCCCAAAGCTGATTAACTGGGAATGTCGGATCCTGGTTCTAGTGCCGGGAAAATCTCCTGCCTGGGATAATTGGGCCGCTAACGAAGGTGGTCCAAGCGCTGGCCTGCCCTGACCCTGCTCCCGAACAAGGCTCTGATTGTTGCTCCGGCTCAGGCGGGAGGAAGAGGAGGCCCGGGAAGGCTTTGCCAACTAACCGGGATTTTGCTCAGCGACTCTTAATTAGACTCCGATAGAAAACCTTTGTTAGCGGCGGCTTCCCAGAGCATCCTCGGCCGGGAGCGCGCGGCGGCTCCGCCGTGCCCCGGGAGCGGCCGGCGCTGGCCCCGAGCCCGATGGTCACTCGAAGCCTCCGAGGAGCCCAGAGAACACCTCCGGCCCACCCCACGGCCGAAATTCCTGCAATCCCCCAAACCATGGGGTTTTTTAACCCCCAAAATGACATTTTTGTGATTAGTTTTCCTCCTTAGCGCCAAAAAAAGAGTGAGTTTTCCCTTTTATCCTGAATATTCGTACTCCCCGCCTTCCCAGCATGCCGTCCAGCGCCCTGGGATCGCTTCGGTACGGTAGACAGGGCTGTGGGGATCCCAGATTTAACCCCTTTCCCCTTTTTTCTGGCAGATGACGGCTCGCCTGATGCTGGCTGTGGGAGGAGCGGTGCTGGGCTCCCTCCAGTTCGGATACAACACCGGCGTCATAAACGCCCCGCAGAAGGTGAGTGCTCCCAGAGCCCTCTGGAGGGAAATTCCAGCCCCTCCGTCGCAACATTCCACCCCCCCCCCCGTGTCCGAAAACAAACCAGCCTCCGCTGCCAGCCTGGCTAAAATAGTACATCCCGCTAGGCAGCTTAGGGCTGTAATGGGATTTGAGAGGGAGTTATTTAGCTACAGCCTTCCCGGGAGAATTTTTTTCCTCCTTGCTTGGCGTTTTTGTTGGGAAAAAATCCCAGCAGTGCCTGCAGGATGCTGTCTGGGTGTGGCCGGTGGAACTTTTAACCTCGGCTCTTGGTGAAGGTCTGCGAGTTAATTAAGGTTTGAGTCATCCCGAGTGGCTGCTCCGACGGAGACCTCTACCTCACAGTTTTGCATCCCAGCACAACATCCCGGGAGGAGAGGGGGTTGGCCAGGAAGTGCTGTAGGAGGGATGGAGCACAGGAGGTGTTGGCTCCTCCCCATATGTAGCGCCGGGACCCTCCAGCTGCTGGTAGACACCCGTGGGCCATGGAAAACATGACTTTTCCCAAATTTGTGTCTGTTTGAGGTGTTAAAGACTTGGAAAATTGGCTCAGAATTCCCATGTGGTGCTTGTGGTGTTCCCTGGGCACTGCTCTTGTGCTGGGATAAGGTGTGGAGGGACAGCCCCTGCTCTGGCCGCCCCCGAGTGTCACCACCCCAAAGAATTCAACCCACTGGGGGAGGATCCAGCAGCCAGAGTATTCCCGTCCCAGTGAGTGGCTCTGGAATGTTGCCTCAAGCATTGAGAAAACTCCTCGTGGGAGAGAAGACCCTGTGGAAAAACTGCCCAGGACCCATCAGTGTGGGAAGAGGAAAAAAACCAGGAATTTGTTTGGGGTGTTGCATTGTATGGTATTGAATCCTGTGATTCAATTCCCGTGGCTGCAGCTCCCACCCAGAACCTGCAGGGTGCTGCGGAAGGCATCAGCCTCCTGAAATATCCCGATGCCTCCTTGCCTTCACGTGGACTGGTCCGACGATGTCCATTCTCAGATGGCCCTGAGCAGTCTGCTTGGGGAATGGGCAGTGGAGCAGTGTTTGAGCCGTCGGAGCTGGGAAATCCCTGGGATTGCACTGAGGAGCTCCTCCCCGGCATCTGCCCTCATTTTCCCGAGCTCTGGCACTGTGGGAAGCAGGAATGCTGTGATCACCACCCTGGTCAGAGTCACATCCCAGGAGAGGACCTGTGTTTCCCTGGACTGAAGGATTTCTCTGCGTTCTCTCCCAGCTGGCTGCTCTGGGTGACATGGGCAGGGATCAGCTGTGAGCTTCCCATGGGACTGAGCTCTGGTGCCTGCAGCCCCCAGCAAATCCAGACCCTCCTGATGGGTGTTGCCACAGTTTTCCTCATGATTTTGGGGATGAATCCCTGGGGCTCAGGCCAGGAGTCATGTGGTGCAGGACAAGTCACCTGTGCTGGGGGGAAGGATTTGGGATGTTCTGTGTGGGAGCATGAGGGGAGGTGGGATGAGGGTTGTCCTGGGCAGCAGGATGTGCTGGACACAGGGGGTCATCCCAACTTTAAGGATGGGGACACATAAAGTGTGGGATTGGGACAGGGACACATTACTGCGCAGGGTTGGAATGCATTGGACTTGGAATGGGGGTGCATTGGGATAAACTGGGGCACAGGATCGGGATGCACTGGGATAAACTGCAGTGAAGGGTCGGGATGAGGATGCACAGGGATGCAGAGTTGGGATGGGGATGCATTGAAATGTATCAGGGCACAGGATTGGGATGCACTGGGATTAGGATTCATGGAGCTGCAGGATGGGTGTGCATCACAAAGCTCCCTGAAAAGGGGGGGAAAAGCCCCAGTTTTGGGAAAACCAATTGTTTTTTCCACCCTTCTCCCTTTAAACCCATTTTTCATCCTCTTCTCCCTCCAAAAAATGTTGTATTCTTCAAAGCATCCCTTTTTTCAGGAGGAAGGGGGCAGGAGGGGGTGTTATTTTTAGAGACCCCCTGGTGCTACTGAGAGCCTGAGCCAGCCCAGGCTTCTCCAATAATCCAATCAATTATTTTTGGGATATTGGTAAAAGGGGGAAAAAGCATCTGAACCTCCAGGTGAAACAGGAGGGAACAAAATCACTTAAATATGGAAATTCTAATGGTTTATGTGCTTCAGAAAAGGAACAACTCGGAAAAATAATACTTCTGGGACTTGTATCCAGCACAGTGTGAATTTCTTGTGCTGTTCCTGCCAGGGCTCCTGTTTGGGCTTGGATTGATGGAAACAGTGGAAAGTGAAGCACGATGGTGTAAACAGTGAATTGGGAGTGACCCTTCAGACCAGCAGAATCTTGGAGCCACCTGAGGCCCAGTACAGCAGGGAATCTCTGGAATTTCTGCCCTTTCCAGCTGGGGTTGGTGGGGTGTTATGGAGCCCTTTGCTGTGGTGGTTTGGGGATGGGTGACCCTGAAATCATGCTATTATGAAGGATTTGGATTGGAAGGGACCTTTAGAGGGTCATTTAGACCATTTCCCAGCCATGGGCAGGGACAGGAACTTGGTGAAACTACCAGTGATGGGCTGGCTTTAAAAATACATTAAAAGTATACAAAATACATACAAATGTATATATTTAGTATATAAGTGTATACATTTTGTGGATAAAAAGATACAAAATGTATATAAAACAACCTAAAATTCACAAACCAGGCTATTCTTGGTGTTTCAGACCAAGGCTTGTGTTGGGTGTTGGCATTACAGTCCTGCAGAACCACGGCAGAGATTGTGTGCTATGGAAGTCTTGGGGGAAAAAACCCTGGAAATTCAACTCCAGGGGTATCCAAGGGGATGGGAACTGCCCTGTGTTCCTTCCCTTCCTCTGTGGGATAGGCACATCTCTCACTCCTGCCCTGCCCTGGGGAGCAGCGTGACCTCCCCGTGCCCGCCCAGCGAGTTTTGGCAGCACAGTCTCTCCCTCTCCGGGCAGGGCAAGCCCAGAACCCGTCCGGCTGCATTTCCCCCACGTATCCCAGCAGGTTCCCTCCCTTGGGCTGGAGCCGAGCCTCGGCCAGCAGCTCCGGTGACGGTGACGCATTGTCTTTTGAGCTGCGGTGGCAACGGGGACTTGTCCCTCTGGTGGCACGGCTGAAGCGGGGGTGGGTTCGACGCGTGGTTTGGTTTCTCTCCTCGTTTTCCAGGTGATTGAGGATTTCTACAACCGCACGTGGCTCTACCGATACGAGGAGCCCATCAGCCCTGCCACCCTTACCACGCTCTGGTCCCTCTCTGTTGCCATCTTCTCTGTCGGGGGCATGATCGGCTCCTTCTCTGTGGGTCTCTTTGTCAATCGCTTTGGAAGGTGAGCTCTGAGCCTGCTGGATCCCTGGTGGATCGCTCAGTGGGGAGGTCGTGCTGCCTCACCCCACCCTGGCGTTCCAGGACTGCCAAGGTTCCCTGGAACAAGGTTACCCTGGAACACCAGGGTTCTCCTGGTGTTCCTCATCTCTCTCCTCCATCCCTCTCCAGACGCAATTCCATGCTGATGTCCAACATCCTCGCCTTTGTGTCAGCTGTCCTCATGGGCTTCTCCAAGATGGCCTTCTCCTTTGAGATGCTCATCCTTGGCCGCTTCATCATCGGCCTCTACTCTGGCCTCACCACGGGTTTTGTGCCCATGTATGTGGGCGAGGTATCCCCCACTGCCCTGAGGGGGGCCTTGGGGACCTTCCACCAGCTTGGCATCGTCCTAGGCATCCTCATCGCACAGGTGAGCACTGGAGAATGTTTGGGGGGGGTTCCCCCTTTTTTTGATCCTGACTCTCATCAGGGCCTGCAGGGATGAGGTGCTGTGGATCTGCACAGCCTTTCAGGTGGAGCTGGGGTGGGAGGGGTGGAACTGGAGTTCAGCAGGAGCAGGGATCTGTGGGATCTGAAGGTTTGGGATGGGCAGCATCAGGATATTGACATCTGTTGGCTACCTGGAAGCAGCAGAGGACTCCCTCCAATGATGTCCCAGCTTGGAGTGCATCATGAGTTGCAGAGTTGCGTCCAACCAGGACTTTTCCAGCTGGGATAAGTGGCTCAATCCCTCTCCTCCTCCTCCTCAGGTGTTTGGTTTGGACTTGATCATGGGAAATGACTCTCTCTGGCCATTGCTGCTGGGCTTCATCTTTGTTCCTGCCCTGCTGCAGTGCATCATCCTGCCCTTTGCCCCTGAGAGCCCCCGGTTCCTGCTCATCAACCGCAACGAGGAGAACAAAGCCAAGAGTGGTGAGTGACTCCTTCGCAGGGCCCATCCTGGCACTCCAGAGGGTCCTTGGCATCTCCTGACCTCACCTCTCCTTCTCAGTCCTCAAGAAGCTGCGGGGTACAACAGATGTGAGCAGCGACCTGCAGGAGATGAAGGAGGAGAGCCGGCAGATGATGAGGGAGAAGAAGGTCACCATCATGGAGCTGTTCCGCTCGCCCATGTACCGCCAGCCCATCCTCATTGCCATTGTCCTGCAGCTCTCCCAGCAGCTTTCAGGGATCAATGCGGTGAGTCTAGGTGGGGTCTGAATGCCAGGGGTCGGCTTGGTTCACCCAGAGCTCCAGGGCCTGACTTGTGGCACCTCCCTGCCTTTTGTAGGTCTTCTACTACTCCACGAGCATCTTTGAGAAGTCGGGGGTGGAGCAGCCTGTCTATGCCACCATTGGCTCTGGTGTGGTGAACACAGCCTTCACGGTGGTCTCAGTGAGTTTTGGCCCCCTCAGGGTCTCTCCAGGGAAGGTGGGAGAAGGGGCCTTTCCTGCAAGCTGGAGAGGTGCTCATGGGCCATGTCCCTCCTACAGCTGTTCGTGGTGGAGAGAGCTGGGCGCAGGACCCTGCACCTCATTGGGCTGGCGGGGATGGCTGGGTGTGCCATTCTCATGACCATCGCCCTCACATTGCTGGTGAGTGCTGGGGTGGCTGGGAGGAGGAGGAGGTTGAGGAGGGATGGTTGGAGAGGAGGAGGGACTTACTCCTCCTTGAGGTGATGGCTGAGCACTCAGTCACCATTGTCACATCTCTCCTGAGCTCCCAGAATTCCAGTTTCCAGCTCATGGCTCCTCTGGCAGCACCAGCTGAGGTGTCCAGGTGCCGTGTCTCCTTCACAGCACTGACCTTCTCCCTCTCCCTTGGCCTAGGACCGAATGCCCTGGATGTCCTACCTCAGCATTGTGGCAATCTTTGGGTTTGTGGCCTTCTTTGAGATCGGCCCAGGCCCCATCCCGTGGTTCATCGTGGCAGAGCTGTTCAGCCAAGGCCCCCGTCCCGCCGCTTTCGCCGTGGCTGGGCTCTCCAACTGGACCTCCAACTTCATCGTGGGGATGGGCTTCCAGTACATTGCGGTAATCATGGCTGGAGTACTGGGGGAGAGGGGGGTGTGACTGGGGGTACAGGAATCTGGGAGTCCCAGGGGATCCCAGGAATCCAAGGGAGTCTCAGTCCTGCCCTCTGAGTCTGTGTTGGTTCAGGGTGGATCCAGATCCCAGTTCTGGATCAGGGATGGAAAGAGTGTCCATCCATCCTGATGCTGGATCCCTGTGCCAGACTTCAGTGCAGGATCCCATTGCTGGATCCTGCTGCCAAATCCAAATCCCGGGTCTGGTTGCTGGTTCCTGGTGCTGGATCATATTACCAAATTTTGGTGTGGGGTCCTGGTGTTAGATCTTGATGCCAAATCCTGCTGCTGGATCCTGGTGTTGAATTCCAGGGCCACATCCTTGAGTCCTAAAACCTGGGCTGAGGTGGTTTAGTTGGGTTAAGGTCCCTTGGGAAGAAGAACTTGGGGCCAGAGCTGGAACTGGACTCAGTGTTCCCTATGGAACTTGAGATATTCCTTGAAAGGAGGACCTGGGTCTTGGATGGTCATGGCAGGTGTGGGCAGGGTGGTACCAGCTGATCCTTCAGCCATGGCCCATTACTCTAAATCCAGAGATGGGAACGGAGCTGGGGAAAGGGTCTGGAGCACCAGGAGCATCTGAGGGAACTGGGGGGCTCAGCCTGGAGAAAAAGGAGGCTTGGGGGGACCTTCTGGCTCTGCAAAACTCCCCAACAGGAGGGGGCAGCTGGCAGGAGTCAGGCTCTCCTCCCAGGAAACAAGGATGAGCGGAAACAGCCCCATGCTGTGCCAGGGGAGGTTTAGATTGAGTATTGAGAAAATTTCTTCATGAAAAGGGTGGTCAGGGAGGTGGTGTAGTCACAGTCCCTGGAAGTGCTCAGAAACATGTGGATGTGGCACTTGGGGATATGGGTTAGGGGTGGACTTGGCAGTGCTGGGTTGGTGGTTGGACTTGATCTTGGTGGGCTTTTCCAACCTCAACAACTCCATGATTCTGTGCCCTCAATTCATGCGCTCACCTCCCCCTTTACCTTCAATTGCAGCAACTCTGCGGCTCCTACGTCTTCATCATCTTCACGGTGTTGCTCGTGCTCTTCTTCATCTTCACCTACTTCAAGGTGCCAGAGACCAAAGGCCGGACCTTCGACGAGATCGCTTCAGGCTTCCGGCAGGGCGGGGGTGGCCAGAGTGACAAGACCCCGGACGAGTTCCACAGCCTGGGCGCCGACTCGCAGGTGTAACCGGGACCCCCGGTGCCACTGTCCCCCGAATCTGGGGAGACTTTTTAAAACATTTTGTACAGACCCCAGGCAGGAGGGAGTGGGGGGGGATCTGGCTCCAATGCCCCTTCTCCAGCCTCCCCCAGTGGTTTATTGGGGACAGACTGACCTATTTTATTATAATTTTTCTTTTCTGCTAGGAACGATTTTTATTTTATTTTATTTTTTAGCTGGTTTTGTGTCCAAGATTTCAAAGCCAATAGGTGTTTTATAAACCCAGTCATACAGCCCCCACCAGTGGGAGGGCAATTCCCTCTTTTTTATTAATGATGCGATAGTTATTTAATGGAAAATCATGTGTTAGAGGAGGTTTTTAAAAAGCTGGAAACTTATTTTTTAATGTTCTAATCATAGAGGAAAAAATCAAGTAAATTGACTATATCTAATATTTTTTTTAAAAAAAACTACCAAGAAAATGAGTCATTTTTTAAAGTCTCCTTGATTTCAAGCCCCGCGGTGGGTTCGTGGACGGGGACCTCCCGCTCGGGGCAGCGCGGAGGACGGAGCCGTCTGGATGGATCAGTTGGAAAGGTCAATCCCTTGTCGCAGGCTCCTCTCCTTTCGCCTGAATTCCAGCTGGGAGGGGAAAATGGGAGAGGGGGGATGTGTTCTTATTAAATTTTGGGATTAATCTCGGCAATATTTGCCCGACAGTGAAGCGCCAGTGGCAGCCGCACATGACAACATCCCCCTCCATCACCACCCCCATCCCAGGAGTCACCAAAATCCAGCACCTCATGGATACAGCCGTTTCCTGCTCTGTGTATAGACTGGAAGATATTTATATTATATATATTTTTGTTCAATGGTTGTTAATAGTAGACATTTAAGTTATAGTGTTTCTGATTTGACAAGCCAAGTACTGTAAATATTCTCGGAGTATATTCACACTGTATAATGTATACAAAAGGTACAGAAAAAGGTTATAGTTTCTATAGCAACTAAGAAAAAAAAAAGCTTGTACATGGTTAGGATGACTTTTGTATAGTTCTGCACTGTAGTTGTATCTATTGCACTGAATTTCAGGCTGTAGTATATTAAACAAAAAAAATACACATGAGAAATACTGTCCTTTTCAAATGAGACTGAAAACACAGGAAAAAAAAGCATTTCCCTGAGTGCAGCTGGTGTGGGAGCTCCTGGCACATTCCCAAAACCACAGGGAGGGTTGTTTTTTTGGTTTGTGTTGGGTTTTTTGGTTTTTTTTTTTTTGTTGTTGGTTTTTTTTTTTTAATAGTATCTTTTTTTTAATTTATTTGTCTGGTTTGGAAGTGATGACACTTGACCACACGTGACAGAAAATAAAGTTTGGGGGGGAGGGGGAGTAAAATAAATCTCTTTAAAAATGCCCATGCTCAGCTGGTTGTGGCACAGCTGCGCCAAGCTGTGGGGGTGTGTGTGTTTTTTTTAAGCAAATCCCTGCAGTGAAGTGCCAAGGGGAAGGTGTGTGGTGTGAACAATAAAGGAGAATGTGAGCAGCCACCCAGCCCTGGTGTCCTGTGCCTTTATTTCTCAGAGCTGGACTTTCCCTGCCCTGCCAGAGGTGGAGGGGTCTGGGAAGTCCGTGTCTCTGCAAAGTTTTTTTCCACCATGGGAACAGCTCACCTGATTGCAAAATACCTGCTCTGGGTCTATGACCAGATTTTAATTGCCTGGAGCAGCCTGGGCTGGAATCACGGCGGGGACGTGGCTGGAGCTGTCCTGCCATGTGGATCCCAAACCTGCTCCCCTGGCCTGGGACAGAGCCTTGGTCATGCCATGAGCACCTGAGCAAGGGGAGGGAGGGTGGAGGTTGCTGCTGCTCTGTGGATTTGGTTTTTTCCCCTTCAGCTGAGAAGGTGCCAAGAACTGCAAGCCCAAACACTTTTGGGCAAAGAAATGCTGATCTTGGTCACTTCAGGCTTTTTTCTATTTATTGAAGCAGCTCTTTGCCCTGCAGGGCACACACTGGGCACGGCTGTTGCAGGAAATCGTTCTTGTAGTGTCTTTTACAGCTCCCCAGAATGTTCTTTCTGTGCCCAGGGCTCCTCTCCTCACTCTGCTGTTTCATTTTTGGCTCCAGGAGATGCTCAGCCCTGCACAACCTTCATTTCCAGGCTGGTTTTGTTTTGTTCAACATCCAGAGCAGCCACAGAGTCCCACGGGCTCAGCCTGGGAGCACTGGAAGGATTACAGCCACCACCGAGTTCCAAATCCCTGGTGACCCAAATCCTTGTGCCCTGGGGCACTGTGCCTGCAGGCACAGTCCTCCAGCATCCCCCAGCCCACGGAGGTGGTTGTTCCAGCCCTTTCCAGCATCCCCCACCCCACGCAGGTGGTTGTTCCAGCCCCTTCCAGCATCCCCCACCCCATGGAGATGACCATTCCAGCCCCTTCCAGCATCCCCCACCCCACGGGTGTGGTTATTCCACACCTGATGTAGTGGACAGACCACTACCAGCTCACACAGGAGTGTTGGGAGGTCTCCTAGCCCTTCCCCAGGCCGGTGCCGTGCACCCTGAGCTGCCTTATCCCACCCCCTGGAATGGAACGTGGCTGAACCTGCGGTTTTCCCTTCCCCAGCAGCAGCAATCCCTGCTAATTGCTCAGGCCCCAGCTTGACGAAGCATTTACAAAGCACACTTGACTCCAGCCCAACTCAGCGAGGCAATTAAACACCCTCATAAATCCTCCTGAAGTAAACGAGCCTTAATCGGAGCTCAGGGCTCAGCCCGGCACAGGCCGAGGTTCCCTTCTCCCCTTTCCCAGCCGTGAGGGATCAGGACCTCCGGCGGCTGCGCCCTGCTTCCCACACTCCCCGTGGCCTCTGGAGCCTTCCAGCAGCTGGCCCCACTCTGGTGTCCCTGTGCCTCTCCAGCAGGGTCACCTATGTCCCAAGGGGTCTCGCTGTTCCCTGGGGTAGGAGACAGCTGGGAATGGGCCAAGGGGTGGCACATCCTCCCGAGGCTGGTGGCAGATCCAGTGGGATGTCAGCTCTCTGACAGGAGGAAACTACATCTCCCTTAGGTTAGAATGCCTGGTTGGACCGTTTTCATTCTTTCCCTCAACACTGCTTACAGTCCCTTACAATTCCCATGGTCCCTCCTGGATGGAAGTTCTTCCTGTGGAACTTCTACCCATAGAAGTGGAATAAAGGGGTCTCTCAGTGCCCAGAGCTATGAGAAGGTCTGCAGAAAGAGAAAATTCTGAGCACCTGCCCTAGTGGAAGGTGTCCCTGCCCATGGCAGAGGGTTGTGTGGGATGAGCTTTAAGGTCCCTCCCATTCCAAACCAGTCTGGGATTCTCTGGAAATTGGTTTGGAGATGGAGGGGCTCTGCAGGGAGCTGCAAAGCCTTGTCAAGCCCAGCCAGGTCCCCAGGAGCAGATGTCCACCAGCCCAGCCCTTCCCTGTGTCCCTCTCCTATCCCTCCATGGGACCTCCCTCACCAAACAGGCAAGCAAAGCCAGGAAACCAGTAAGAAATACACCTGAACTCGTCTTGGCTCCTGGACAACCACCATGAGGCTGTGAGAGGCTGTTTGCTTATTCCCAACCTGGCCAATAAATGACTTATTCAGTGTGTTCGTGGTGCTTTTGTTTCTCACCCTGGTGCTGTTACTCCCTGAGAGGTTACAGAGGTGGAGCAGCACATGAAGATTAACTCAGACCAAAATGTTTATTTTCGAAACAGTTTGGGACAGCCAGGGACGCAGCTGGAAAGAGGCAGCAGCAGGAAGGACCAAGGGCGTGTGATGCTCGTGGTGTTCAGGAAGCTGGATTAAGAGAGAACCTGGCCAAACACCTGGGTCTGGCAGAGCCAGTTTTTATGTGGTGTGGGAAAACTGGGCATTAATCAACTCCAGCAGGTGACCAATCGTTTCTAGAGAGTCTTGCTGGGGCAGCTGTTTGGCCAAGTCGAAGGCTTTCATTCCCACCTCCTGGGCCTGGAATGGGACAGAAGAAACACCCAGGAATTGTCAGGAATCTGGCTTTTCTCACGGGGTTGTTAAATACCTGCTGTGGCTCAGTGCAGGAGCAGCCTGGAGCAGATCCAGGCTCCCTTTCCGAGGTGACCTGTACAAGCTGCTTTACAGGAGAGCCTAAAGCTGCCAGCAGATCCCATATTTAGGATCCAGTGGTGCAGATGGGAGATTACTGACCCCAGCCCTCCATGCTGGACATCACTTCCTGCCTAATACAGCTCCTCTGAACAATCCTGAAGCTATGTCAGGGAAAAAAACCAGCTGCACTGACTCGCAACTAAATCCTTCCTTTCTCTTGTTAAGGAACTAAATAATTTCCCTTGGTAGCTCTTCCAGGGATTAGACACTCTCACAATTCCCAAGCTTTGTCTTTTTTCTAATTTGAATTTGTTTGTGTCTCCCAAACACTCCCATAGTTGTGGCTTTCTATAATACAACGAAGAGACCATTATTATTTCAACACAGTATTTTTCACTCTCTGTATTTTCACTTCTCAAAACTCAAGCAGAAGAAACTCAGGGTTTTGAGCTCTCATCCCATACAGAGGGGCCTGATTTCCAAATGGTTTCTGCTCAGCACTTCCTCAAAATCGATTCTTGGTAAAGCACAGAAATTACCAGTCACCTGGGAATGTTTTAGCCAGAAAGATACAGGAATGCAGATTCCAAACTGGAATTACAGACTCCAGTAGACTGAACCTTGAACTCAGGGGAGTCTGGCTAAAGGACTGGTCTCTGAGTGCCAGGTGTTGCTCTCTGTGTAACCCCTGAGCTCAGGTGTAAAGGCAGCTACCCTGCCAGGATAGCCCAGGTAAAGGATGAAAGCAGAAAATGTGGATAACTGCAGGATCCACTGGCCTGGCAAAGACCAAAACACATCCACCAGGATTGTCAGCCTTGAGAGAGTGCAGGTCACAGAATCATGGAATAGTCTGGCTTGCAAGGGACTTTAAAGCTGATCTCATGTCCCATGGCAGGGACATCTTCCCCTGTCCCAGGTTGCTCCAAGCCCCATCCAACTGGGCCTTGGACACTTCCAGGGATGGGGCAGACACAGCTTTTCTGGGCAACATGTCAGGGCCTCACCACCCTCCCAGGGAAGGATTTCTTCCCAATATCCCACCCAAGTCCTTGGTTTGAGAGCTACAATGCACTGTCCTCGGTCACCAGCACTGTGGGCTCAGGAGAGGTGCTGGGGAGCAAGAAGTCCAGGAGATAGGATGACCCCCAGGGCAGTTGGCCGATTCTCCTGAACTCTTTCAGACACAACCTACCTTGGCTAAATCCAGGCCCAGGTAGTGGATCATGGCCAGGGCATGCAGGACTCGGGCTGTTTCCCCAGGATCCTGCAGTGGTCCCTCTTCCCGGACCTTCAGCACTGCCCACAGCACTCGTGTTCCTTCCTCATGCTGGGCTTCAGCTGCATGGAGAAAGAAATGATCCTGATGGATGGATTTGTGCAAAAGAATAGATTCAAAGCTGCCCAACTGGCTCTTCTAGACAGCAAAGCATTTCTACTACAAACACCATGGTCTGAGGGTGGGGAGGCCCTGGCACAGGCTGCCCACAGAAGCTGTGGCTGCTCCATCCCTGGAAGTGTCCAAGGCCAGGTTGGACGGGGCTTGGAGCAACCTGGGATAGAGGAAGGTGTCCCTGCTCATGGCAGGGGGTGGAATTAGGTGAACTTCAAGGTCCTTCCCATTCAAACCAGTCTGGGATTCTACGATCCCAGCTGCATGCAAATTCCTTTCATTCAGTCAGTGTTTGCATTGATCAGCCTTTAGAGAGTATGTGGAGTCACAACAGCTGCAGGAAAAGAACTACTTTTCTACTCCTGTCACACCAAAGATGGTCTCCTGTAGCCCTGCCTCGGTGTTCTTCCTACTCTGGGAACTCCTGATGGAGGTAGTGCCAACAAATGGGATTTACAGAAATATTTCTCTTATAATCACAGAATCCCAGATTGCTTTGCATTGGAAGGGACCTTAAAAGACCATCTCATTCCACTCCCCAGCCACGGGCAGGGACACCTTCCACTAGACCAGATTGCTCCAAGCCCTGTCCAACCTGGCTTTAAACACTCCAGGGAGAGAAATTGTTATTCCCTTTCCTGACAATGTCCTTATTAGCACAAGATGGTAGAAAGGAGCCAAGAACCAGAGTCTGCTCTGGCTTCAGTGGAGCCTGAGGTAGTACCAGGGACACACTGATGCTTTCTGCACCTTTACGTGCCAGTGAGAGACTCCCCAGCCTTTCTCCCAAGAGTACTCTCCTGATTAATACCTCCAATTATCTGTACAGGCTATTCCATCATGTCCTACTGCTCCAGGATGGAGCTGTACCCCACCTAAATGAGCTGAAATGTCACATCCATTATTAAAGGGAGACAAAGGAGCTGCAGAGAAATGAGAATGTTCAAGTAACAGATTGCACCAGGGGAGGTTTACTTTGAATATTAGGAAGAAATTTTTGCATGGAAAGGCATGTAAAGCATTGGAACAGGCTGCCCAGGGGGATGGTGGAGTCACCATGCCTGGAAGTGTTCAGAAAACATGTGGATGTGGCATTTGGGACATGGGTTAGTGGTGACCAGGATAGTGCTGGAGGAATGGTTGGACTTGATGATTTTAAAGGTTCTTTCTAACCCAAATGATTCCATGATTCCATGGAACAAATCTTGCTTTGCTCCAGTCAGTGCCAAGGGAGCTGTGAAATGGAGAATGCAAAAAGAACGGGAAAAGCTGGGTTTCCACAGAAAACCCTCATTCCTGAAGTGGTCTGTGGCAATCTTCTGAGCACTGACATCAAGAACACTTGGCATTCCCATTAAATTCAGCCTCTGGAAACACCATGCCAACCCCACCACTTCCAACATGATCTGTAGGGTGCAGGGACTCTTTAACCCCCCACTTCCCAAAGGTTTTGGAGCAACAGCAGCTCTTACTTATCCCGTCCTCGATGCCCTCCTCATCCTCAGAGAAGGGCGACGCTTCCGCGTGGACCTGGAGTGCTCGCTGGTGCCTGCGCAGGGTGCTCAGCAGCCAGCCATGCCAGAGGCTGCTCACCTGGCAGGAAGCACGGTAATTATTTCACTCCTGTGAATCCCTGGTATTCAGTTGTTCTTCAAACAATGTCCCTGTACGGCCTGTCCCCTCCGCGTGCCTGCGGGTCACTGAGCCAGGCTGGATGTTCCCGCTGCTTCTCTCCCACGCAGCCCCATCTGGAATCCCTCACTTCCCCAGCTGATTAGGGATTTTCACCTAACTTGAACAAATCTAACCAAAATATTCTAACCAAATCGAACCAAAAGCTAGTTGAGTTGAAGTTTGGGACAGGAATGGTGGTGGATTTTACAGCTCCCAGGACCTTATTTCCACAAAAAATGATTTAAACAAATAAAAACTTTTTTTTTTTTCAGTTATTAAATCAAGTACAAAATTATTACTTTCCTTGCTTGATCAATCCATTCTGAAAATCTTTTATCAGTGTGACTTTTCACTGATTCCCAGTGTAAATTTTAAGTGGCTTGTTTGTATCCCACTCTTCCCTGGCTTTAGGAACTCCTCAGAGACCCTTTGTACTGGTGGGACTCTAACCTCTGGCACAGGGAATTTGGTAGCAAAGCTGGTTTTTAACAAGGTTTGGCTGCCCAGACTGAAGACAGTTTATTAAGAGTTTTGAACTGATTACAGGATTAATGTCTCCTGGTTTTAACTCAGAGAATTATTTAAGTATGAAAAGAACAACTGGGATTGTTCCTAAAAGGCAACACTGACACTTGATATAGTCATCATCCCACTGAAGGGAAATGGAAAAAACATTGGAAAGAGCACCAAAAAAAGCTGTGAAAAACTCAGAGGATGATTTTTGGTTTTACCAACCTCAGTATAGAGTGAGTTTGCTGCATCCATTTCATTCTGGCGGAAGAAAATATTGGCCATGTGGAAGTACCCTCCAGAGACCTCAACAGAATTTAGTCCAAACTCAGCAGTAGCCAGGTAAACCTGAAATCAATATTAAACAAAAAATAAACCCCAGAAGGTTCATGTTCATGTCAAACCTGGGAAGTTTTTCATTGTGGATTATTAATATTGCAAATGTTCAGGGGTTTTAATGTGTAAATTATAGCTCGTAGTGATTGGAAAATGTGGTACTTAAAAGCTGTTTCTTGGGTGTTATGTAAAGGAATGAGGTACTAAAAACCCTATTTGGGGATTATCCATAGGAATGAGGTACTAACAAGCTGTATTTTGGGGCTTATCCATAGGAATAAGGTAGAAAAACTCTATATTTTGGGGTTATCCATGGGAACGAGGTCCTTAAGAACTGTATTTTGGGATTTATCCATAGGATCCATAGGAATATACTTAATCCACAGGAACATACTAAAAAGCTGTATTTTGGGGTTGATCCATGAGAATGCAACACCCTAAATCCCCCCTGGCTGGGGCAGAGGCACCTGCTTGGTTCATTCTTTGAAGTCCAGGGCAGGTTTCTCCCTCTCCCCTTCTTCCTGTGCCACACATCCATCCCACCTCTCCCATCCTGCTGCTTTCCTAGCCCCCAGACAAGCCCGTTCTTCCCCCAGAGCCCCGGAGAAGCAGTGGGAAGCCGGAGAACATTCCAGCTATTCTGAGCTGGCGTGTGACTCTCAGCAGATCCCAGACATGCAGCTAAGGTCCAGGCAGGTCCTGAACTTGCTAAGAGCAAAAAACTCCTTACCTGGTGCCCCTTCAGGCACCACATTTAGGGAATCTAAAAAAAAAAAAAAAAAAGGGGATTTTGGGAATCTCCCAAGCCTTTTGGGAGACTCCTTTGTGGGATTCTCAAATTCCCAAAGGGTTTCTAGACTAAGCAGAGACAGGGTTGGGTGTTAGAAAGGGTCTAATTATTCTCCCTTTATGTCATCATTTACACTCACACAAAGCCACTATCAAATTCCACTGGAGTGGGGATACATCACTCAGCACTGGATAAATTTAGTCTACATGGGACAGAAATAGGATGTGGAGAAGTTCATCTGGCTGTGGAGGATCAAATGACAGGCAAAGCATCCTCAGGAACACAGCTGGCAATGACCACTTCCAATGTAACAAACCGTTTTCATGGCTGAAGAGGTGGAATTGGAGAAAATCTCATTAAACCAGATACTGAAATAGGGAAATAAGGCATTAATTAAATAATGGGTGACAGATCTGGGGAAGTATTGAGGGAAATAACAGCCAAAATGTAAATTATCTATGGAATAAAAGGCAACTCCATCAGTTTGGGGCAGGAATGTCTGGGCATCTCAGCATAGTAATGAAGCTGATGGAGAAATTGATAGGGCAAAGCAGTAAAGACAAGGAATGTGAGAAACATATGAGGAGTGGCTGAGGGAGGCTCAGCCTGGAGAAAAGGAGGGTCAGGGGGAACCTTGTGGCTCTCCACAACTCTCTGACAGGAGGGTGCAGCTGCGGGGGG
>VZRO01001742.1:0-56482 GCA_013397915.1 Daphoenositta chrysoptera | reverse complement strand
GTACGGGAAGAGCCCGGGCGTGAGGAGACGGGGGGAAGCCGGGGAGCCCGGGAATGAGGGGCGGGGTGGCCTCCGGTTCGCAGGGCACAAGGTGAGAGAGGATGAAGCCCCCATGGGGTTCTCCAGTGTGAGGGAGCCCAGGAATGAGGGAACAGGGTGGTCTGTCATAAGGTTTAGGATGAGAAAGGATGCGGCTCTCGTGGGGTTCTCCAGTGTGAGAGGACGGGAGAACCAAGAACGAGGGGATGTGATGGTTGTGGGAGGAAAGGTCGGGGGGTCCCCGGCACGGGGTAGATGATAGAACCCCCTCAAGGTGGCCCCAGGACCCGGGTATGAGGTGACCCTGGGCCTGTGAGGCTCTGGCATGGGAGGACAGTGGGGCCCCTTACTTGGAGGGCTCCTGCACCCCAGCATGAGGGTCCGGTCTGCCCCTCGGGGCTGTTGGGGCTTGGGAGGAGGGGACAAGGCAGACCCAGGGGAGAACAGTGTGTCTGAAGGGACCCCAGGGTGGGGTCAGTGCTGCCTTGCTCAGGATGGTGCTGGGGGGTCCCTGAGGGGGGCCCTGGTCTCCCCTGTTTAGTGTGTGTGGGTGGCAGCCCGGCTGGCTCTGGGGTGACAGGGACAAGCCGTGGCAGTGGGGGACAGCAGTCTTGTTCCCACAGGCTCCAGTGTCATGTTCTACCTGGCAGCCGCCGTGTCGGATTTCTACATCCCGGCCTCCGAGATGCCGGAGCACAAGATCCAGTCCTCGGAGGGGCCCCTGCAGGTGAGGCCCCCCTGGGCATGGCCCCCTCTGCCACCTCCCTCATCTGTCCCCTCCTTGCTTCCAGGGTCCCTCTCCTGAGAACTGGCTGTGGGTAAAACCTGGGAAAGCTGCAAAGCAGCAGCTCGTGTGTGTTGACAGAGGGAACGGGATGGTGAGATCCTGCAGGGACAGAACCCTGTGGAAATCCTGGAGTTGCACTGTTCTATTCTTATCTTGCACTGAGGGGCCCAGATAAGAGGGCAGGGCAGGGTCAGCCCTGCTCTCCTTTGATCCAGGTTTATTTTTAGGGTGGATTGAAGGGGTGAGTGGTGCCTTGGGTCATCTGCAGGGAGGTCAGTGCTGCTCTGTCTGATATGGAGCAGCTTCAACATGTCTGCAGTTGTGGTGTGGCACATGAAGAGGGTGAGGTGCTTCCTGCTCTTCTGGCTTTGTCCTTTAAAGCTGCCTGTGCTTCCATGGAGATGAGGAGAGGGTGGGTCTCAGAGAGCTGAAGTGCTCCAAGAATAGCTTCAGGAGTACTTGAGTTGCTGCCTTTTGTCTGGAGAGAGGCTTCGGACAAGGTCCTGGAGTGCCAGGATAAGGGGGAATGGCTTCAAACTGACAGAATAGATTTAGATGGGATATTGGGAAGGGATTGTTCCCTGTGAGGGTGGGGAGGCCCTGGCACAGGGTGCCCAGAGAAGCTGTGGCTGCCCCTGCATACCTGGAAATGTCCAAGGCCAGGCTGGATGGGGCTTGGAGCAACCTGGGACAGTGGAAGGGTGTGGCATGGGATGGGATTTAAGGTCCCTCCCATCCCCAAATCATTCCATGACCCCGGGATCCATCCTGCTTGTACAAATGACAGTCCAACACTGCAGCACCAAGGTCCCTCTCAGCAATGGGAGCAGGTGGCTCTGGAATTCTTTATATAACAAATATATTAAAAATTATTTAATTAATTACCTTCTTAGAAGTTGCTGGGCTTCATTCTTTATAGTTAGCATTGGAAAGATAAGACCTGGCCTGATTCCCAGTGATGGATCCAGAGTTTGGGAACCTAGAGAACAAAGTCTTCTACTGTTTTTCCCCCATGCTTTGGCACTTTGATGCCTCATGTGTGTTAAGGAGTTGATAGAAGGAAAGGTGAAGATTGGATAAACTGCCTGGATTTTGGAGAGCTAAAACCTCAGATTTATTCAGTTGTATTGCCTTTTTAAATCTTCTCTCCTCATGTTTATTTATATTCCCCGAGTGGGGTTAGCTCTGGTAATGCAGAGTTCCTGTGGCCTGGTCTCAGAACCCCCTGATTGTGAGCACCACATGAGTCATTTAACTTAAATTTACAGTGTAATTTGAACCGTGTTTGGTGAGAGGTGCCCAAACACTGCCTTGAAAAACTTCCTGGTGTAAATGGAATATGAAACAAAGTTGGAATTTCCCTCTTTCCCATCTCCTATTAGAACCTCCTGTAATGTTTTTACTGATTTTTTCTTTTTATCTTTCCTCACTGCAGATCACAATGAAGATGGTGCCAAAAATGCTGTCACCCCTGGTCAGAGACTGGGCCCCAGAGGCCTTTGTGATTTCCTTCAAACTGGAGACAGATCCCCAGATCCTCCTGGATAAATCTCAGCAGGCTCTGGAGAAATACCGGCACCAGGTGGTGGTGGCCAACGTTCTGGAGTCCCGGAGAACCTCTGTCATAATCGTCACCAGGGACTCACAGACTCCCTTGTCCCTGTCCGACGAGGAAATAGCACAAGGCATGGAAATAGAGGAGAAGATTGTGAGCTACCTCCAGGGCCAGCACACGGCCTTCATAGTGAGAAAAGGCTGAGGAGCAGCTCAGAGGAAACAAGGGAATTGTGCTGGAGAGGGAGGGGGACCAGAGCGATTCCCTGTGCAGGCAGATAAACCAATCCCCACGGAACACTGAGGAGGGCCGTCCAACACCGTGCCACTTCCTGCACCTTGGCCATGGCTATTGCGGCTTTGCAAAAGAGAAATACATGGAAGAGAAACCATTCCAAGGATATTTGTCTAAAGGAGGAAAGGAGCTCGTTTCTGTCCCGTGGGCTGGGAGAACTGGGAGGACGAGAAATGATGAAGGTCTCTGTATATAAAGAATTTCTTGAATCTCCCTCTTTGAAATTTCTTTTGGAATGGCTGGAGGAAGGAATGGGGCTTTGCAGGAAAGATGTGCTGGTTTTATGACTGGAGTGGGGAATCATCTGGTGTTGAGAGTGGATGGTGAAACGATGGTGGCAAAAAGGAGAATGAGGTGACAGAGACTTTGGGGGAGCAGCTCTTGCGCCAGGAGAGTTCCCGGGAGATATCCTGTGTTCCTACAGTTCAGGTGCTTCAGCAGCATCCCTAAAGAAGCTGTTTCAAAGGTTTTCCATCCATCCCAGGTATTTGTAGGTTGCTTTGCTTCATATTCCATTTACACCAGGAAGTTTTCCAAGGGAGTGTTTGGGCAGCTCTCACCAAACAAGGCTCAAGTGTCACTGCAGAGCTCTGTAAACAAAGGCAAGGCCACATCTGGCACAGCGCACAGAGGATGGGTCCAAGCTTGAGGCCAGGGTTGGAGAAGGGGAGTGGGCACTGAGGAGGTGGTGTCCAGGGAAGGGAACAGAGCTGGAAGGGGCTGGAGCCCCAGGAGCAGCTGAGGGAGCTGGGAAAGGGGCTCAGCCTGGAGAGAAGGAGGCTTGGGGGGCCCTTGTGGCTCTGCACAACTCCCTGACAGGAGGGGGCAGCCGGGGGGGTCGGGCTCTGCTGCCAGGGAACAAAGGAGAGTAGGACGATACAGCCTCAAGCTGTGCCAGGGGAGGTTCAAGGTTGGATACTGGGAAAATTGTTCATGGAAAGGTGTTCAAGTATTGGCACAGGCTGCGCAGGGCAGTGGTGGAGTCACCATCCCTTGAAGTGTTCCAAAAAAAGTGTGGGTGTGGCACTTGGGGACACGGTTTAGGGTAAACACGGCAGTGCTGAGGGAATGGTTGGACTCAATGATCTTGGAGGGCTTTTCCAGGCTTAGTGATTCCATGATTCTCTGACAGCAGAAGGGGTGGCAGTGATTGACCCTGGAAGGGGATGCTTTCCTTTTGGCTGTGTGGAGTTAGAACTGGAATGTTCCTGATTTTGTCTAAAGCTTCTTCCAATTATTACCTGCTTCAAAGTATGTGTTCCTCAAGCCTGCAAGAAACGTAACTGCAGCTCTCCTGCTGTCCACTGTGTGTCTGCTCACGGTCTGTCCTCAAAATAAATTCACTGGGATCCTGGAAAGACAACAGCACATGGGAATGCTGGAAGCATTTCCAGAGGCAAGATTGTGCTTGGGTAAAACCACGGAGTGCTCAGGAGGTAGCAGCGATTTTGTAATAACACCAATCCCCTGAAAGTGAGGGGTGCTCAGAAAACAAGGAAAATAAAGCCAGAAGAGCAAGAAGAGAGCATCAGTGGTGGGAGAAGTCCAGGTTGGTCAGGAGGGGAGAGATCCAGCTGGTTAACTGAGTCAGAAGGAACTCACAACTCCTCTGTGGCCAGGACTGATACAGAAGGTGAATAAGCTCCAAGAACTGCCTGTCTTCATCTTCCAGTATGTAATTGATGGTAATGTTGAGTCTGGGATTTCCCTTGTCTTAGTTTGGAGCCTCTGTGGACAGCATGGATGGGCCACCAGGGACGAGAATATAAAAATCTATCTAAGTTGAACATGCCCTTGCAGGAGTGTTGGGACAAGGCATGGGAGAAATGCCACCAGCACTGTCTTCAGAGTGTCCTGGGATTTCTCTGAGGTGGTTGGGAAGGAGAGGAATAATCTGAGCTTTTTGAGGAGCAGACTGGGGCAGGGGGCCCTGGAAATCTTGGGGTTTCATTGGACTTGGGAACACACTGTGGGCTTCCAGCGTTGTGTTTGCCCCTACTTGTGAAGTGTGGGCTGGGGAGGTTCTTTAAGTTCAAACTGAGCCACAGCCATCCCAATCCCACGTCAGGGATGCACCTCTTCCGTGTGGGAGTTTAAACCAAGCCCATGAGTGCTCCCACCCTGGCAGTGTTTGGGCACCAGCACTCTGGGAATGCTGGTTGTGGTGCCTAAGTTGGAAGCGCATTCTGCAAGTGCAGGATCTGTTGCTTTCTGAGGATCCCAGAGGGCTCAGTGGAAGGTTCTCACTGGACTCTGCCATGGCCCTCTTCTCCATGTCCCGGTCTTCTCCTTTCTCTGCCATCCCCTTGTGCTGTGTTCTGCAGGATGGACCTACTTGGCTCTGCAGTTCCTCAATCTCATGGAATCATCTTTGGGTTTCAAGGGGCTTTAAAGCTCATCTCATTCCACCTTCCACTATCCCAGGTGGCTTCAAGCCCTGTCCAGCCTGGCCTGGAACACTTCCAGGGATGGGGCAGCCACAGCTGCTCTGGGCAGCCCGTGCCAGGGCCTCCCCCCTCACAGGGAAGGATTTCTCCCCAATAGCCCATCTGACCCTGCCCTCTGGCAGTGGGAAACCATCCCCTCTTGTCTTCTCACTCCATGTCCTTGTCCAAAGTCCATCTCCAGCTCTCTTGGAGTAGGAACTGTCATGGTCTCTAAGGTCTCCCTAAAGCCTTCTCGTAACTAGGCTCAGCTCCATGTACTTGCCTGCTTCCCCTTCAGCTCCAGCAGATTGACTTGGGGTTTAGAAGAAAATCGGGAAAACTTTTGGCCCCTTTTGTTGAGGTTTTTGGCTCCTTTTGGTGACCCAGGGGTGACCCCGGCGGGAGCGGTGCTGCGCCCGCTGCGGCCGCCAGGGGATGTCACGGAGCGCGGCGGGGGCGGGGCTTTCCCGACCCACACGTGACGTGGGGTGGGGGCGTGGCCTCGCACGGCCTATTCAGGGCCTTGCCGTTGGGCGTGGCCGCGGGAGGGTGGCGTGGCCTGTTGCCATGGCGCCGGGAGCTCGGTCCCGCGCATGGACGCGGCCGCCGCCGTCCCGGTGGGTGTCCGGTACAGGCGCTGGGACACCGAGGGGCGTTTCTACCCCCGGGACCCGCCCAGGAGAGGGTTCGGGGTGTTGGTTGTACCACCGGCCCGGCCCGGGGGGGGATTCCGGGGCGTCGGTTGTACCCCCATGACCGGCCCGAGGATGTCGGGGTACCCGCGCCGCCCCCGTGGCTCACGGCTCCTCTCGTTGCCCCGCAGGCGGAGCCCCCGGTGCCGGCAGACACCATCCGGCGCTGGCTGCGGGCGGAGGGCGCCAACCCCGCCGCCCCGCCCGAAGAGCAGCTGGGCCTAGCCTGGCGGCTTTTGCGGCGAGCGGACACCCGACTGGGCGAGCTGGAGCGGCGGCGGGCCCAGGACATGAGAGACGTAAGGGCCGGAGAGCGGGTCCGGCTCGGGCCTGTCCTGGGAAGAGAACAGAGCTGGGGAAGGGTCTGGAGCACCAGGAGCGGCTGAGGGAGCTGGGAAAGGGGCTCAGCCTGGAGAAAAGGAGGCTCAGGGGGACCTTGTGGCTCTGCACAACTCCCTGACAGGAGGGGGCAGCCGGGGGGGTCGGGCTCTGCTCCCAGGGAACAGGGACAGGAGGAGAGGGAACGGCCTCAGGCTGGGCCAGTGGAGGCTCAGGGTGGACATGAGGAGAAATTTCTTGACTGAAAAAGTGGTCAGGCATTGGCAGGGTCTGCCCAGGGCAGTGATGGGGTCCCCATCCCTGGAGGTCTCCAAAGAACAACAGAACGTGGCACTCAGTGCTCTGGTCTGGTGACAAGGTGGAGTTTCATCATAAGTTGGACTCTTGGGAGTCTTTTCCAACCTCAGTGGTTCTGGGATACCTGTTGGGTTAACCCACCTAGGCCTGCATCCCCTGATCCCCCTCTATGCAGCAGCAGCTTCAGGGTTGTCACTGCCACATTGCTACCCTTGGGAACTCGGTGTTTATGTCCCCATTCCTCATGTTGGGCATCAAAAAGTACCTGATGAGCCCAGCAGCTCCCACAGAGCCATGGTCAAAAGCTCCCCACATCCCAGCACTGCCACAGCTGCATGACCTGCTGATCTCCCAGTCAAGGTTTTACCATCTCCAGGTGTTCCAAAGGCTTAAGACATATTGTCCTGCAAATATTTGAGGTTATCCTGTAAAAATGATGGGGTTGAGAATTTTTTGTGCTGCTGGCTCACTGAAGGTGCTGGCAGACACAGAAATAGCCAGATTTTCTGTATTCCAGATGGAAAGCTACATGGGCCATGTCCATACCCTGACGGAAGAGCAGGATGCCATTGCCTCTGAATATGAGAAGGAGAATGAGCAGCTCAGGTTGGAGCTGGCACGGCTACAGCTGCAGCAGGGTAATCTCTTCCCTCCAGAGTGCGGGCCCCGGGAATGCACTAGCAGGTGTTTGGCTCTGGAAAGCTTCTTGGAGAGCTGAGCAGCATTTTTTGGGGAGTTTGTAGGGAGTTCTCTGTGGTTTGTTGTTCGAGAAGTTGCTAAAAGTGTTTATGAGCTGTTCAAACAGATTTGTAATTGATTTAGAGGTTTTTGCCTGCTTTTACTGCCTTTATTCAGGGAATTTGGCAGGTTCTCCATGTAGCTCTGTTGCACGAAGCATCTTCTAGAGGCTCTTTGAAGACCAGAATTGATGGTGCTCTTTGGTTTCCTGCTCTGAATTATCTGTCAGTGACTCCTTGCTCCCACCAAGTCAGTGAATTTGCTCTTGGCTTTGGTTTACACAAACTCCACATTTTTAAAAACAATGTGAGGGACAGGAATTGTTTGTTCTGATGATTCAAAACTTGGGTGTGCTTATTGTCATGGAATCCCAGGATGGTTTGGGTTGGAAGAGACCTTAAAGCTCATCCAGTTCCACCCCCAGCCATGGGCAGGGATGCCTTCCACTAGACCAAGCTGCTCAGGGCCCCTCAGAGCTTCAGTAATTTTTTTAAAACAAATTATTTCCCTTATTTAACTTCAAATAATTTATTTTCAAACTCTAGGCTCACTTTTGCTGGGTTTACTTCTCGATTTTTTTCAGTCTTCTGGTGCACTTTCGGTGGTGCTCACAGCCCATGTCACCATTAACTCCTTTGTAAGCTGTATTATCCTGGCCCTAAGATAAAATTGGGGGTGATGGCACAGCTTAAAGAGTTTCTTTGTGATTCAGGCTTTGTTTGGGGCAGCAAATACAGGAGTTTGGGGAAAATTTTGAGCATCGGTTCAGTTTTCAGGGAGCACATCTGGTGGTGTGACTTTCCAAAGATGGATTTACCTAAAAATTTGATTCCTCTAGGCGCTTAGAGCCGTGGTTTGTGGTGAAAAGGCTGCTTACAAAAGATAAAATGAATAATGAGCTCTTGGGAGCCTTGCTGTGGCAGAAAACTCTGTTCCTGGTTCTCCCTTCCCACAAGGTGGCAGTAGAAACACAGAATATCCCCAAAGCTGGAACGCGCTGATTTCCTCCTGGTGGCTCTGCTCCTTTCTCCATTTTTTAGGGATTCTTGAGGCTATTGAGCAATGAGTACCTCTGGAATAGGAGCTGAGATCCTTGTCCATGGATCTCGGTGTGTCCAAGGGGGATTATTGGTTGCCATCCAGTTATTCCCAGTGTGTCGTCCCTGAGGGGGTTGTGTGGCTACTCCCCATGGGATTTGTGCTCCAGGTCTTGCTCCCCCTGTTATTTTTGCAAAACACAGGCATAGGATGATCCAGGGGATGGGGCTGGAGAAGGGGCTTGTGGAAAGAAAGACCCTGCTCTGCTTGGTTTGTTAACACCCTGGTTTGTGAAAAATGTGGGCAAGGCAAGAGGACAGGATGGTGGTTGGTAGCTTTTGGAAGCATTGAAAGGAGAATGGGAAGGGGCAGCTGGGGACAGTGGCAGTTTCAAGCCAGTGGTACAAGGGAGGGGCTTGAGCTGTGAATGATGCAGGGTGAGGGACAGGATCTGTCCTGATGCACCTGAGCTGAGAGCTGGGGAAGAGAGCTTGGAGACCCCTGAGTGGGCTCTCTGAGCACACTCGCTCTTCCAACAGCAGGCAAATGGATCAGAAACTCTGCTTGGTCTGGGATCACTTGGAGCAACTTGATCTACTAAAAGCTGTTTCATAAAATCATGGAATTATGGAATGGGTTGGGTTGGAAGGGATCTTAAAGCTCATTCTATTCCACCCCCTGCCATGGGCAGGGACACCTTCCTCTATCCCAGGTTGCTCCAAGCCCTGTCCAGCCTGGCCTTGGACACTTCCAGGGATGCAGGGGCAGCCACAGCTTCTCTGGGCACCCTGTGCCAGGGCCTCCCCACCCTCACAGGGAACAATTCCTTCCCAATGTCCCATGTAAACCTGCCCTCTGGCAGTGGGAAGCCATTCCCCTTGTCCTGGCACTCCAGGCCCTTGACCAAAGTCTCTTTCCAGCCCTCCTTTTGACCCTGAGGATAATTAGTGCTGGTGACTGACACTGAGAAGTTTCTGAAGATAAAAAGTAAATCTCTGCTCACATGTTTGCTCTGTGCCCATCCCGGGCTTGCAGGTTCCTACAGGGAGCAGCCAAGGCTGGTTAATGCTGGGCCATCGAGCTGAGCGTCACCTCAGCTGATACCTCTGCCCAGAGTGACATTTTTCCTTCCCTTCAGGCAGTTCCTGATCTGTTTCTGATGCTCTCGCTGAATGCGCTGGGTGTTGTTGGAGGCCAAATCGATGGTGCTCCCAAAAGCCTTCCTGAAAAACAACTGGAACGACAGCAAAACACAGTGCTGGGGGAGCCACTTGGATTTGTTTAAAAAGTGGAATAAAAAGAATAAACAGTCATGGTCTGAGCTTGTTTGTTGTAACAGCTGGGCTGGTTAAACACACCCAGCAGGGCTGGAGGATGCAGGGCTGTGGTAGGGTGAGGTGGCTGCTGTTTCTGAGAGTATTCCTGGGGTAGGAAAATACAAATATTAATATAAAATCTGCTTCCAAACAAGCGTGGACAGAGGTGGGAGATGCCAGTGGAGCTGTGGTGTGAGGGATTGGCTCTTTCCAGATATTGGATGGGGGAGGGAAGGGGTTTGTAAGGAATCAGTGGGGTTTACACATAGGTAACCTGTGCTGTGTGGGCAGACCCCCCTCATCCTCACAAATCCTTTTTCCTCTCCAGCCTCTGGAATATGTCTGGGACCTAAAATGATACCACTTCATCCTGCACTGCAGGCTGGGGACAAGGGGAGCACTGGCAGGTGAAGGTGGTTCAGGGCACAGGGGGTCCCATCCTGGCCATAAATCAGAGTGGTTTCTGTTCATTTTAGCTGGGATTTGACTAAACTGTGGGAGGAGGGTGCCAGGCAGGTTGGGGTTCAGTTTTGTGTGATCCATGGGCTCTGCCTGAGGCACACAGAGCAGTTTTGTTCCTGCAAACTGCCTTGTTTGCTCTGCTGCAGCAGGAAGTTGCTGGGGAGCCCTGTTTGACCCTGTATTGACCAGGCTGTGCTTTGTGTCCCTGGGGAAGATGCCCAGGAAACCGCAGGGTGTTTTCCATCCACAGGGCTGGACGGAGCCCGCTGCGAAGCACGGAGTGGAAACATGGGATTGATCGGAGCCTCGGGCTGTGACTGCGCTGGGTCCTGTGTTAAACCAGTGCATGGGAGTGAGGGACAGCCTTGTCCAGGGCTCTGTATGCCCTGTGTCCAAGGAATATTTGCTCTGCTGAACCTCTGCTGTCCAACTGTAGATCCCTGAGCAGGGAAAGAGTGGTAATATCCCTTCTACCTCTATACAGCTCCCTGCACTTCCCTTCTTACAACACTTGGAAGCCTTTGTAATCTGGTTTGGGCTAGAAATTTGGTCTATTGCTTTTGGTTTTAATATGAATTACACAGGGAGGGTTTGAAAAGCCCTCCCTTGACTCCACAAGCTGCTGGATCCAATGCAGGAGTTGCTACCCTCACCATGCTGGACACCAAAGGTTCCTCATTTTCTCCTGGCAAGTAAATTCCAACCACACCAACAAGGGGGTCTTTTTAACAACTGTTTGTTGCACAAACACAACGGTGCTCGGCCATAAACTGACTTCTGCAAGTCTTGTTGTCACATTTCTGCCTTAGAGACCCTTGAATCTGGAAGTTTTTCCCAGTACAGAGTCTTCCTGGCTATAATTTTTGGATAAATGGTGGAGTACTGGCAGTTTAATTCTTAAAGATATTCAGATCTGCCTCCTTTCCAGACATTCCTTGGGAAAATAGTGATGCTTTCCAGGAGCGATCTAGTATTTTGTGTGTCTCCTGCCAAAGAAAACATGTCTGTGGCTCTGTGTCCGTCTGTTTGCTTTCTCTTCAAGATTGGACTTGATGATCTGAGGGTCAGAACTGATGATCTTGGAGGTCTTTTAAACCTTAATGATTCTCTGGTTCTCTCAGTATCTGTTTAATCTGGTGTTTAGTTTCCACCAAGCTGTACTTGGGGTTGAAGGGGCTGCGGATAAACTGGGTTGGGAGAACTCCGACTGGGGGGAGCAGGTCCTATCACATGCTTGGCAGGCAGGGAAGGGTATGTGAAGAGAAACCTTGAGAGAGAGGGAATAGGGCTGAGATAATGGATAGCAGGGAATGGGAGGCAGTGAAGGAGTTGGGAAGCAGGAGAGACTTGAGGAGCTGTTGGGCTCCAGGAGAAATGGGGCTGTTGCAGTGGGGAATGTTTAGAGGAGCTGGGACAGATCTCCAGGAAACCCTGCCATTTGTTCGTTCCTCTGCTGACACCAAGCCTTGCCTTGCCTTGCAGAAACCCAGCTGAAGGAGGTGGAGGAGATGCTGGAGCAGGAAGGTTTGTCCCAGATCTCCTGCAGTGCTGCCAGTGAACAGGTCGCGTATTTCCTGGTGGAGCGGGCGGCGCTGCTGGGAAAGCTGCAAGTGGCAGCCTGGCAGCTGGAATCCCACAGCATCATGGATGGGCTCCAGGTACCTCCTGCTCCATGGCTCTGGCTGCCTGAGAGCTGCTGGGAAACGAATATCTTTGGGATATTTCTGTAATGAAAACTGTTTCTCCTGTCTCTGAGGCTGCTGTGGAGTCTTGGGGCTGAAATACTTGAAGGAACTACAAGAAAGATGGAGAAGGAGTATTTACAAGAGCCTGGAATACCAGGACAAGGGGGAATGGCTTCAAACTGACAGAATAGGTTTAGATTGGATATTGGGAAGGAATTCTAGGCTGTGAGGGTGGGGAGGCCCTGGCACAGGTTGCCCAGAGAAGCTGTGGCTGCCCCTGGATCCCTGGCAGTGTCCAAGGCCAGGTTGGACAGGGCTTGGCGCAGCCTGGGATAGAGGAAGATGTCCCTGCCCATGGTAGTGGGTGAGATGGGATGAGCTTTAAGATTCCTTCCAACCCCAAAGCAGTCTGGGATTCCAGGATTCTAAGTCAGTGCCTTTCTTAATTCTCACACTTTGAACTTGATTGACTCCCACATCTGCACAGGGACAGTGAAATGGATTAATTGTAATACTATGTTGAGGAGTTCGTGATGTGGTTGGTGTGAGGATCTTCACTGGATAAGAATGACTTTCTCTGTGTTCAGGTGGAGCAGAGGAGGCTGAGGGCAGAGCTCAGCAGCGGCTGCAGCTTTTCCTGAGGGGCAGCTCTGATCTCTGCTCTCTGTGAGCAGGGACAGGACACGAGGGAGCAGCTGGAGCTGTGCCAGAGAGGGTTAGGTTAGATATCAGGGAAAGGTTCTTCCCCTAGAAGGTGCTGGGCACTGCCCAGGCTCCCCAGGGAATGGGCACAGCCCCGAGGCTGCCAGAGCTCCAGGAGTGTTTGTACAACTCACTGAGGCACAGGCTGGGATTGTTGGAGTGTCTGTGCAGGGCCAGGGGTTGGACTGGATGATCCTTGTGGGTCCCTTCCAGCTCAGGATATTCTGATTATATGGTTCCAAGGCCACCAGTTTCCACCTGCTCCTGACTTATGACCATGTCTCCATGGAGTCCAGGAGTGCTCTGGGATTCTGGGAGCTGCTGTTTGTCCCTGAGCTCCCAAACAGTGAGGAGGGAGCAAGACCTCAAATAGGGGTCAGGGCTCCTGCTCTTGTTCTTTTCTGTTTCTTCCTGCTGACAGGAATGGAATCACACAACAGTTTGGATTTGAAGGGACCAGGTACACCTTCCACTAGACCAGATTGCTCCAACCTGGCCTTGAACACTTCCAGGGAATTGTTACAAATTTAATGCTCTGTTTCCAATCAACCACAGCTTCTCCACAGTTCTTACACTGGGCACTCTTTCTGTGGTTTTAACCAGGTGAAGGACACATTGGAGATGTGTTTTCCCGGAAAACAGTCTCCCTGACGGGACTGATTACGCTCCCCAGTGATGTCATTGCTATCTGTGCCTGTGGAGCAGAAACTGTTGATTAAACACTCCATTGTTCCCGGGAGCATCCCACTTGTTTTGCAGAACCATTAGAATTGCAGCAGCGTTACAGGTTAATGTGTTAATTGCTCCTCTTACTCTGTTTACTGGAATGTGTGGCCTTGCTTGTTCCCAGCTGCCCTGTTCCACTCCTGGAATGAAGGGCCAGACACGTTGCTGTCTGGTACAGGGATGAATTAAGCTTTTAGCTTGACTGCTCAAGCAGAATTGATTGTTTTATTGCATCCCCAGGAAAGCAGAAAGGCAGGATACAAACCTCGCTCTCTGTGTGGTCAGCTCCGAGAAATGCCTTCTGGATTCATGGCATGTGCCAGCTTACTCACCCTCTGAAGTGCCAAATACCAGTGGCCACCAACATGCTGAGCCTTAGGACCCCCTCAGTGCAGATGCAGTGGAACAGGAATGTGTAACTCCATAAAAAAGAGGGACATGGAGCAGTGGTCCAGGGAACCTCATGGAGTTCAAGTCCCTATGCCTGGGTCGGGGCAATCTGAGAATGAGCACAGGCTGGGGGAGGAATTCATGGAGAGTAACCCTGCAGGATGGGTTTGGGAGTTCTTGTGGGTCGAAACCTGGACACGAGCCAGGAGTATGTGTTGGCACCCCAAAGACCAAACAGCATCGTGACTCTGCTCCCCTCTGAAGAGACACCCCAGCAGTGCTGCTCCAGCTCTGGGATCCCCAGCACAGGAAGGACTTGTTGGAGTGAGGCCACAGAGATGCTCTGAGGGCTGGAGCCTCTTGAGAGCCAGGCTAGGAGAGCTGGGGGTGTCCATCTGGAGAAGGCTCTGGAGAGACCTTAAAGCCCCTTCCAGTACCTAAAGGGGCTCCAAGGAGAGCTGGAGAGGGACTTTAGGCAAGGGTCTGGAGTGCCAGGGCAAGGGGGAATGGGGAGTAATTCTTGGCTGTGAGGGAGGTGAGGCCCTGGCACAGGGTGCCCAGAGCAGCTGTGGCTGCCCCTGGACCCCTGGCAGTGTCCAAGGCCAGGTTGGACGGGGCTTGGAGCAACCTGGGATCAAGGAAGGTGTCCCTGCTTATGGCAAGGGGGTGGGACTGGATGGTCTTTAAAGTCTCTTCCATTCCAAGCCTTTCTACGATCCCATGATTCTGAGTCTGCCAGTGTTACTCTGACAAAGTGAGCCAACCACACTCAGTGCCAATACTCTGGGCAAAACTGAGCCTTCCAGTTCTCGTGGGCAGGCCCAGGAGATCAGAGGTCTTAAAAAAGTAGTGAACCCACAGAGCTCCCAGGAGTAGCTGGGAAAACGGAGGGATTTTCACAAGGGTTTGGGATAACTGGTTGAAACATTCCCATCAAGTATAATGCATGATAACAAAACCCCTTCTGCTCAAGGTATGTTGGAACTGAAAATCCTCCTCAGTGGTCCTGAGGGACACGTGGCAGTGCCAAGGGACACATGGCCCTGTGCTGGTGGTGCTGCTCTTCAGGAACATCTCTCTGTACAAGGCTGGCTCTGCTCACACCCGTCAGGCATTGGGAGCTGAATTCCCAGAGCAGCAGGAATGCACACAGCTTCCTGGGGAGACAGAAAAAAAGAAATACACATTTTCCTCCTGGTGACCTGGCTCATAGTTGAGATTTCATAGAATCACCAGGGTTGGAAATGCCCTCCAAGATCATAGAGTTCAACCATTCCCCCAGCACTGCTAGGGCCACCACTAACTCATGTCCCCAGGTGCCACATCCACAGGTTTTTTGAACACTTCCAAGGGATGGTGACTCCACCACTGCCCTGGGCAGCCCATTCCAATGTCTGACCACCCTTTCCATGAAGAAATTTTCCCTAATATTCAAGCTAAACCTCCCCTGGCACAGCTTGAGGCTGTTCCCTCTTGTCCTGTCCCTTGTTCCCTGGGAGTGCCCCCTCCTGTCAGGGAGTTGTGGAGAGCCAGAAGGTCTCCCTGGAGCCTCCTTTTCTCCAGACTGAGCCCCTTTCCCTCAGCTGCTCCTCATCACACTTGTGGTCTCCCTCTTTTCAGGTTTGTTCTAAAGCAGGTTTGGAGAGTTTTTACTGGGTTTAGAGTGAAAACCCAGAGCCCAAACAATTTCACAGCCTCATCCTCAGGCTGTGCCCAGCCTGGGCAGGAATTAATCCCTTCTGCTGAGAGCCAGAGAACACCCCACACTTTGGAGCAGAGCTACCTGCCTTTGATTTGTCCCAGAACTGGCACTGGGGATGAGGAAATACACATTTTTCCAATGGGACCAGTGTGGAGGGGGTGACAAATACCTCTGCCTTGGTCACATCACTACAGGGTTCCTCTTTTCCATTGGCACATTAACCCTTGTGCTTCAGTTCTACAGGGAAGAGTTGGAGGGGGAACCAGTATCACCTGCAGGAGTTGTGGGAGATCTGGATGAGGCCCCAAAGAGGCTGGTTGTAGCCCAGGAAGATATCCAGAGGGTGACAGAGGGGCTGGAAGCACCAAGCAAAGAGCAGAGTGGAGCAGGTAAGCACTGCTCTGTTGGCCACTCCTGGCCTGCTCTTAGCCCTGGGGAGGTGGGCAGCCTGTCCTGTGTCCTCTCTGCTTGGAATGTGGGAAAATCAGTGCCAGGAGTCAGCCTGCTCCCTAGGAGGTGGGAATGCAGTCATTAACAGTCACAAATCCATTAATTCTGAGACTGGGCTCCTCTGGTCTGTGATGCATCTGCACAATCTGGACTAATTTCCTATCCCTGGCTCCTCTCCAGGGAGAAACTTCTGCCCTAGGTAGGAGGGGATGGAGAGATAATGATGACTTGGTCTGAAAGCAGAGTAGCTGAATTTCCATTTGCACAGGGTTAGTTAGCAGAGCTGGACCCCTCATACCAGGGTTCTCCAGGTGCAGTTTGGGATGTTGCCTCCATAGGATCTTTAACAAGTGCAGCAGTGGGGAAGTGACTGGGTACATTGTCCTTGCTGAGAATATTCCCTTCACCTCCTTCTTGAAATAACTGTTGACCAGCCCTGAAGTATTATTTATTAGTAGGATTTTTTATAAATTCTGACTGTAGAAATAAATAGTTTTCTGGTGGTAAAGCTGCTCTTGGAGTGAAATGTCCATGGAAAATGTCCTTAGCGACACACAGGCATCTGGATGCTCTTTTGGGGGGTTCCTTGCATTGTTCCCAAATCTGTGATGCAGAATTTCGTTGGAGAACAGCAGCTGGGATGAGGTGACTCATCCCAGTCCCATGTGCCTTTGCAGAGACCAACTCCCTTCAGGAGACTGGCACTACCTGAGGCAGGTTTAGGGCAGAATTGCAGGTTCTGGGGCTCCCCTTGGAGCTCATACACACAGCACCAGGACCTGAGAGTTCTTTTCCAGCCCCATCAGCTCCTCTCCAGTCCCAGCAGCTCCTCTCCAGCCTCCAGCCCCATCATTCCCTGCCTTTCCATCCCTGTACTGGGTGGGGATCGATCCACAGTCCCCAGGGATGGGGTGAGTGGTGTGGCAGCTCCAGTGCTGACTCTGGAGCACAGGCGGGCTCCAGCCTGGGACTCTCACAGACTGTAGCCTGCGCAGGGAAATCCGTGCTTTCTGAGGCGTCAGATGAGTACAAAGCTTTGCAAACTGTGAGTTAAGGGTTTAATGCTTGTTTTGTCTCTGGGGTTTGTTGTGCTGTGTGTGCAAAACGAGGGCAGCAACATCCCAGTGGCTTCCCTGGTTCTGTATCTCTGCATGGCTTCTCCTCCTGGCAAGCTCCGAGCCAGCTGCTCTGGGAATCAATTGATTTGCTACTAAAAACCTAAACTGGGGTCACTGATCTTTAGTAAAACCCCCTTAAACAGCATATATTGGTTCGGTGGTAGCTTGTGTGCATTAGAGGGAAGAATTCCTGATCAGTTTGAGCCCAGTTAGTGGGATTTCAGTGAGGTAAGGCTTTAAATGGTATTTAGCAAACTGCATAAAGAATGTTGCGGGGTTTTTCCAAAGCAGAACTGGGCTGCCACATCCAAACACTGTTCTCCTTGTGGAATCACCCCTGTGGTCAGCCCTGAAGGCAGCTGAGGGGGAAAAACAGTAGAAGGAATGGGAAAATACAGTGTGGTCAGGATTTTTGCAAGAGGAAAAGAGCTGGAATTTTATTATCCGTTTGTTATCCTTTTAATAATCATATTAGTATAATTTTATCATCAATTTGTGTAGTGGTCAATAGGCTTTTGAGTAAAATTTCTGTTCTGGTGGAAGATAGGGTTGGAACGAGATGATCTTCAAGGTCCCTTCCAACCCAACCCATTCTGTGATTCTGTGAAGATGTTCTTTGCTTTTTATTTTAAATGACACAACTGAAAATCCAACATCAGAAGCCTTGTTTGAAAAAGGAATTAGTTGCTTTTTCCAAACTGGAACCAAATAAGGAGATTTGTTTATAATTTTTGCCCGAACAGATGTCGAATTTAAACTGAAATTTCCTGTGCCCAGTGCTAAGCTGAAAAGGGAAAAATATTTCTTCCCTTCTCTCTAATGAAAATTGTCTCCCTGTTTTTTGGGAGGATACCAGTGTGTCCTCAACATGTGGTCCTAATACAAACACCTTTTCCTATTTCTGCCATGGAAATATTGGTAATCTGCATTAATTGGTGTTGGTATTAATTTATTCATTGATCCAGGCTTGAAGGCTTGGTGTGCAGTTTTTCCAGTTGTGTCCATTCCATTAAATTTTAATGCCTGGACAACATGGATACATTGGCTGGGGTTATGTTCCTGCTTGTGGCAATGATGGATTTTATGGTGAAAATTCAAAATGTGGTTATTTGGGTTTTCCAAAGAGTTTGTGATACCCATATTAAATGAGGTGAGTGATTTAAATGAGGTTTATCTCCATGATCCAGAGGTAAACTGAATCCCTGGAATCATGATGGAGAGACTGCTGTTGAACCTGGATCTCCAAGGACTTCAACCTTTGCTGGGGGAGGGAGAAGGTGTGGATGTGGGATGTGTTCCCACGAAGATGTGGGATGTGTTTCCAGTGGATGTGGGATGTGTTCCCAATGGATGTGGGATGTGTTTCCAGTGGATGTGGGATGTGTTCCCAGTGGATGCAGGATGTGTTCCCACGAGGATGTGGAATGTGTTCCCAGTGGATGCGGGATGTGTTCCCAGTGGATGCGGGATGTGTTTCCAGTGTATGTGGGATGTGTTCCCAATGGATGTGGGATGTTCCCAGTGGATGTGGGATGTGTTCCCGTGAGGACATGTCCATGCTGTCTCCCACCTTTCCCATGTGTGGGATCAGCCTGGAATCCGTGCTTGGAGCATGGGCAGGGCCAGGCCAGTGACGGCTGTCCTGGTGCTGCTGTCTCCAGACAGGACTGAGCTCCAGAGGGCCATGGAGCACAACAGCCGGCTGGACAAGGAGATCCTGGCGCTGCGGGCACGGGTCCAGACGCTTGACCTGGAGAGGAAAGCATTCCTGGAGCTGGTGAGGATCCACCAAACCAAGCTGACAATCCTGGGCTGGCTTCTGGAAGTCATCCCTGCTCCCAAACCTGCCCTGCCTTCCCCTTTCCCCTCCCTGTTCTATGCCCAGTCTTTCCAGAGCTGCAGATTGGCTGTGTTGTGGTTCATGGAGCAGGAAAAATTTGGAAGTAGGCAGAATGCAGCTCTGGGAGCTTCCTTCCATGCAGGAAGAGTTTGAGGGACTCCAACTGAGTGGGGGCTTGAGGATTTTGGAACACATTTTCCTGGGCCTGTGGAGAGGCACTCCCTGCTCCTGGTCGGTGTTTACCTCAACTCAGGTGTGTAAACAGAGTAAGGAACACATATGCCTTTCCTTGGACTGGATTAAAGAGTTCAGTTTACCTAAGTTTAGCCTAAACCCCTCAGGAGCTGGTTTGAAATCCATTTGAAATTTATGCTCATTTTTGATCCCTCTCAGCCCCTTTGGTTTTTAACTCAGCCACATTGATTGATTTGCTTATTTTCTATGGGCTCTCTTAATGGAATGACTTACTATTACATTACTATTACATTACTGTTAGTTAAATGCTTGTTGTCATACAGCCAGGATTCTCTAAATGCCACCTAGAATTAAGGAGCAATTAGAGGAACTATCAACCAGATAATTCCTTACTGAGGTTGCCAACAGGGAAGGGATATAAGAGTCTTCTTCCTATTAAAATGTGTCATTGGGCACAAAATCTGCTGCTGTTCTTATCTCCTGATTTCCTTAGATCAGCCTTTGAGAGCCTGGAATTGTCTCTGCCATCCCAGCACTGTGAGCTCTTGGCTGTCTTGCAGTTCTCTCACATCAAATGAGTATTGTTAAATTAATACAAGTATCTCTGAGAAGATACTTTTCAAGTAATATTTAACAGATAATATCGTGAATGGGATTTATTCCCATTTGAGGGGTTCAGAATTTTACAGTATTTTTTATAGTACAGAATTTTTTATAGTTTTGTTCCTTGCATTTAGAAAAGTTGCTGGTTATTCCATGTCTGTCACCACAAACCTTGTATTTACAGCACAGTCTCTTTCTAGAGCTGAAAAAAAATATAACTTAGTTCAAATTCCTCTGTTTACTTTTTTTTTATTCCCAATAATGTTTTCCTCACTGTAGGACATTGCTCCTTCCCGTCATTATGGATACACATGTGTATGTATAGATTATAATAAAGTAGAAATATAACAATAAAGTCTATTTATTTTTATGTATATGTCTATATAGACAAAAAACATAGAGATATATGTAACATATCGTGGGCACTGAACAGGAAAAAATGTAGCCAGAGTGAGATCAGTTCCAGCCACAGGTTAAGCTAAAAGCAAATTCCCTTTATTCCTTAGGAATGGGCTTTAACTGTTGGCACAGAAGTTGAGAACCACCCAATTTTTAATTTATAGAGGTAGAAAATGTACTTTATTACCAACTACAGCAGCTCTGTGTCCTGAAAGGTGTTTTCTTGGCCGTGGGTTATGAAGAGCAGGGGAGGAACAGGGTGGCCAGTTGGTCTGGGATGAGCTGTGATGAAGCCAGTTGGTCTGGGATGAAGAGCTGCTGCTGGTAATGGAATTCCATTGATCCCACGGAAGGGTGTCCTCAGAAATAGCAGTCGGAATCTGACACAATGTGGGTATGGTCAGGAAGTGAAATAAATTCAAGAAAATCACCCTTTAATGGATTGTGCATGCCCACTTTTGCTGCTCCTTGTCTGAGGCCATTCAGCAGCTGGAGCAGCCACAGGATCTCAACCAATCCCTCAGAATAAGGAATAGTAATAAATTAATAATAAATATGAAAATTGAATGTTCACCAAAACTCAAAGCAGGTGTTTTGTGTTGCAGGTGGAGCAGCTCAAGGAGGAGATCTGTGAGTACCAGCGGAGCGACAGACTGGAGCCTCCACCGGCCGAGGGAGCCGAAACAGCCTCACTGCAGGTGTTTCCAAGGGCTCGCTCTTTGTCATTCCAGAAAAACAGGGACTCTAGCTGTCTGTGAGAACCTGGATGTTCTGGGGTTGGAGGGTTTTGCTCCTAGGGCCTAGAGATGAAGCTGATGTGACTCGTGTTTTATTTCTGAGAGACGCAGGTGGCCTTGGAATTGCTCTGTGCTCGCATGGGAAAGATGTGGAGCTCTTGGAGCTGAGTGAGGAGGCCAGGGAGATGCTCCGAAGGCTGGAGCCCCTCTGCTCTGGAGCCAAGCTGGGAGAGCTGGGAGTGTTCATCTGGAGAAGAGAAGGCTCCCAGGGAGACCTCAGAACCTCTTCCAGTGCCTAAAAGGGCTCCAGGAGAGCTGGAGAGGGACTTTGGACTAGGGCCTGGAGTGTCAGGACAAGGGAGATTGGCTTCCCATTGCAAGAGGGCAGGGTCAGATGGGATATTGGGAAGGAATTGTTCCCTGTGAGGGTGTGAGGCCCTGGCACAGGGTGCCCAGAGAAGCTGTGGCTGCCCCTGGATCCCTGGCAGTGTCCAAGGCCAGGTTGGACAGGGCTTGGAGCAACCTGGGATAGTGGAAGGTGTCCCTGCCCATAGAACAGGATGGGCTTTAAGGTCCCTCCAACCCAATCCATCCTGGGATTCTGGGATCTCAATCCTAGTTCTGTGCTAATGTTGATTTTCTCTTGGGCACAGGGCACCCGGGAAGAAGCAGGAGCTGATGGAGACGCTGGTGCCAGCAGAGCTGCCCCGCATCAGGAACATGGAGATCAGGGTGGTGAAACTCTCCACAAAAGGTGAGAGGTGTAGAAATCCTTCACCCCTGTACTTCCACTGGTTCTTGGTGCTTTGCCTCTGGTGCTCTGTCTTGCAGGATTGTTTGATTATTGAATTGTTTTAAATACTCTTTAGGACTTTGTTCTTCTGCTCCCAAATGGGAAAATTTGGAGGTGATGCAGTCCTGAGGAATCACTTCCTCCAGTTAAATGCTGACACTTCCTTCAGTTTGTTGCTTTCCTAAAACAAGGGAGTTAGGCTTTTGTGGCTCTCTGCAGGTAAAAATGTTGGTTTTAAACCTGTTTTGATGCTGAGAAGTTTTCTGTGGATTTGGTTGCTCTCCAGGAGTGCACCAAAACACCTGGCTTTCAACCATAAATATGTAAACAGGGATTTCTAAGGGAATTCAAAGCTTTGTTCTCCCAATACCTCGTCAGGAGCTGCCACACCTCTTCTGGCAGGTTCAGGGAGGAAAGCGGGGCTGATCCCATCACTCTGGCTCTTTTCCCTTCAGATTCCCAAGCCTCTTCTCCACCTCAAGCAGCTGAATTTCCTGTTGTCTCTCTGCTGTTGGCCACCTCGTTCCTGACCTGTTTCCTGCCCAGACCTACATCATTCCTTGTGTAGATCCCATCACCCCTAATTCCCATCTAAATAAGGACAGGCACAAACCATGGTGGATGTGAGAAAGGAAATCAGCAGGAGAGTGTGAGGAAAATCTTGGCTTTTCCTCACAGGTGGGGAGCAGTTGGGATGCAGTTCCAGACTTGGTCATGCTGGGTTTTGGTGTGCAGGTGCCGGGAAGCCGTGGAAAACATCGAGGGCAGGAATTCCCAGCTCCTTCACAAGCTGCAAAAACTGGAGCAGGAACGCGAGGGTTTGGTTGAGCGCAATGAGGAGCTGGAATCAATTCTGGGAGAGACACAGATCCAAACCAAGCAAGAGAAGGAACAGCTGGAGAGCGAGGTGGAGGGACTGCACCAGAAAGTGAGTAAGGAATAGGAGAGGCAAGGTTTGGGTTTCTTTCATTCCAGCTGCTTTTCTCTCTGATGGGAAAAATTAAATTATGTTTGACCTGGCCCTGCACTCTGCTGTGTTTAGTTTGACAAGAAATACAGCCAGAAAAACCTGCCAGTTTGGGAGAGAGGGGGAAGGAAGGAAAAAATCCCAGCAGGGAGTAAATGACTCTTGGTTGGAAGTGCAGATTCCCCAGTGTTACGGCAGCGTTGTCTTTTCCCTCTCCTGTTCCCCCTCACAGAATCCCAGACTGGTTTGACTGGGAAGGGACCTTAAAACCCATTCAGTCCCACCCCCTGCCATGGGCAGGGTCACCTCCCACTATCCCAGGTTGCTCCAAGCCCCATCCAACCTGGCCTTGGACACTTCCAGGGATCCAGGGGCAGCCACAGCTGCTCAGGACACCCTCCCTCCCAGGGGAGAATTCCTTCCCAGTATCCCATCTGACCCTGCTGTCTGGGACACTGATGCTCCTTGGTCCCAGGAAATATCACCAGTTAAGTGTCCTGGTGGCAGAAGATTGCATTTTGGCTTTTCCCCAGTGACAGGATCTTGGGGATGTGTCAAACAGTGCTGGGTGCGAAGGACCAGGATCTGCAGTGCCTGGGAACATCCCTCTGAACACACAAATCGAGGGACAGGGAATTTTTCCTATCTGGTGGTGCAGCAGCTGCTGTGAGTGGGGCTGCTCACGTCTCTTGGAAGAGCTCTGAGATCCATCTTGAGAAGCTCTGCTCAAACTTGATCAAGATGTGACCTCAGCAGCCTCTTCCTAACCTGGGTCCTACTTGATTTTGGGTACCCTCATCCCAGGGCAACCTGGATCTATTCCTGTTAATGGGACAAGTCCACTCAAATCATGCTTTGACTTCTGGAGGTGGATAGAAATTCTTTATTATTTGCATGTGACAAATGGGAATCTTTGGGAAGTCACAGATGTGATGCACTTCAGTGAACATCTGGTTTTCCAGAACCACAGCAACATTGGGGGCCACGTTGAGCACCTGCAGGGCCACGTCCATCCTCTGAGCAAGGATTAAGTTGTGGCTGAAGCCTATTAGGCTGGTACTGCCTTTGTCAGGGTGGTTTTTAGCCTCAGTTTTCTGGAGGGACTCTCCATCCCTCTGGAGTAGCTCTGTGAGGAGGACTGGCACTATAGACTGGGTTGGCACTTCTTCCCCAGGGAAAATTCTGTGTGGAGCATCACTGCCAGGGCACCTGATTCCTTGCAGAGGGAGCAGCTGGGGAATTTACAATCAGAGAGAACAGAGGAAAACAGAGTTTGGTCTGGCCAGGTGGGTAGGTGGGATTCTCCCCACAAAGGCTGGCTGAGGAGGTCCTTCCTGTGGGCTGAGGCTCTGCTGCCTGGCCAGGAGCTCTTTCCTGCTGGGCCTCTTGCCCTCTGCCCTCTGTCTGTGCTGGAAGCCCTCTCTGCAGTGGGCCTGGATTGAACCATCCTTCCTGACTGGCAGCTGCACCAGTCCAGAGTGTCCCTAGGGGATTTCTGAGGTGAGGTTTTAGTCACCCCCAGGTTTTCAGTCAGGAATGACGTGTCCTAACACCTGGTGTTGGGTTAAAACATGGTGTAGGAGATGGTGCCGGCGTATCCCATGTGGATACACGTCTCCAAGCTGGATTGTTCAAAGGAAGAGATGAGGAATTCCCGGTCAGTAGCCTCTGGAAAAGCCTCTAATCACAGGCTGAAGGCAAGTTCAAATACCTTAATGAGGGTGCCAGTGGCACCATGTTTGTCTCCTGTCTCAGAGGATCCACAGGCCAGCTCTGGGATGGGATGGAAAAGGGTCTGTCCACCATGGCAGTGGTTTGGTTGAGCTTGGGACTTGTTCAGCTCACACCAAACTCTTCCCCCTTGGAGCAGAGTAAACACAGCCTCCACAAATCAAACATGATGTGTTTTTAGTTTGGACAAATTACTGCTTTGATCTGTGGGTTGTCACACAGATCCCTGGGAATGCCACGCTTGGGAGCCAAGGAGATGTGAGGCTTTTTGGCTGCAGAGGCTTGGCAGCTGCTGCAGCTGGAAAAGAACCATTTTTAGGGATGCAGGACCATGGAACAGAGAAGGGATGGGTGAAGAGGTGGGTTTTAACCCTTGGATATATCCATCTGCTTAGCTGGAGGTTGCTGAGCTGTGTCCTGCATTCCCAAGGGCTTTAAGAGCCCTGGAGATGAGGAGGGAAGGGGCTGGAGCCTGGGGAAGGGAGTGCTGCTGGGTGTTTGCCAGCCCTGCCCCGGCTGGGAAGGACTTGGGAGGGTTTTCAGTCCTGGCACAGCTACAGAAGTCTTGGCTGGTCAGGCTGTGACTCAGGACCAGGACAGCAGGATACAGAGTGAGGATTGTTCTGCTGCTGGCATGGGATTGGGAGCACAAATTAAGTGCTTAAAAGTGAACGACTTGGAGGGAGAATAAAGAAATGCATTGCTAGGTATCAACTTCTGACCAAAGGCTGGCTGGGAGTGAGGAGGGGAGGTGTGTTTTGCATTTGAGATCCCTTTTGGAGCTCCAAGGCCTTGCTGAACCCCAAATTATCATCCAGTCATGCAAAAGGAGAGGGGTTTGTTGTCCTTCAGCTCTTCTGTGAGAGGTCTGGGTGTTTCACCCCACTTTTAATACCTTTTAACACCTTGGTTAGCTCACATCTTTGATTTAAAAAGCAGTGTTGCTGCAGCTTTCCTGTGTTTTGGAGACCATTCCCTGCTGGGAGCTCCAGCAGACTCAGCTGGTGACAGGAATTCATCAGGGAGAGCAAAGCTCAGGGGCTTTGAGGTGCTGCTTTGGAAATGGACTGGGATTGGCAGGGACTTGGCACTTCTTTGGCTTTGGGATTACATATCAGGAAGAAATTATTGACTGTGAGGGTGGGGAGGCCCTGGCACAGGTTGCCCAGAGCAGCTGTGGCTGCCCCTGGATCCCTGGAAGTGTCCAAGGCCAGGTTGGACAGGGCTTGGAGCAGCCTGGAATAGTGGGAGGTGTCCCTGCCCATGGCAGGGGTGGAACTGAATGGTCTTTAAGGTCCCTTCCTACACAAACCAGTCTGGGGTTCTATGGAGCTGGATTTTATCTCCCTCCAGTGCCCCAGCTCATTCCAGGAGAGCCAAGGTCAGGCAGTTGGACAGTCCAGCCTGGGGGTTTAGAAATAAACCCAAACCAGATTTCAAGCCCAAGGAGTGAAAGGGAAGCTGCCCAGGCTCCTGCTGGCAGCAGAGCAGGGGGCCTGCCAGTGTCAAGACTTGGATTTTGGAAAAGGGTCCGTGGGATCCCTAATGGGGAGGAGAAGCTGAGCTGCTCCCCTGGGATGATCCTTAGCTGGGCTGCTGCAAGCTCCTTTAAGCCTTTTTTAACTGCAGGACCAAAAACTTTTCCCCCAAGGGCAGATGTCCTTGGGGGGGTGATCCAAATGCAGAGTGAGACCTTGTCCAAACTCTCACCTGCCAGGAGGTGCCAGGAGGAGCAGGAGTCAGTGGTCACAGAGGTCAGCACTTTGCTGTCCCAAATCCCGAGTCCTTGGAGCCCTTCTGGAGGGACTGACAACTTCCTATGAGCAGTGAAGGGACCAGGATGAGTTCTGATGGACCAGGCTGAACATCTGCTTGGATGAGATCAGCACTCCCAGCACAGGGAACAAGGATGACCCAGCAGCTAAACTGGGGTGTCTCGGAGTCCTCCGTGTTGGGGGAGCACCACAATGTGTGGAAGCTTTGAGTTTTCACCATGTGCCTGGGTTGTTTCACTCCTTTTGTGGAGCAGAAGTCTGTCTTTTTCTGGCTTGAGTCCGGATGGCTCCTTCCTCCTTGGAAGCAGCAAGATGAGGGATGAGCTGGAGCTGGCCACACACATCCCCTCCTGTTCCTTGCTTCCAACATGGAGCTTACCCCATAATAGCAGCGCAAGGAGCACTCTAGGAGTAGTTGTGCATTTAGTTGTGAATTCTGATTTGGTTTTAACTTGGGATTTGTCCATGTTCAGATCACCAGTTTGGAAACAGAGTTGCTTGAGGTGCACAAGAACAAAAGTGAGATGAACAGGAATGAGCAGGTGGCATCTGGAGCTCAGGAGATGCAGGAGGTGAGAGCTTTTCCTTGGGAAATAAACTGTTCTGTTTAGAAATGTTTTAAATGAGCATCTTAAATGAGCATCTGAAGTGACCCTCTCCTGGGGAATGCTCTTTGTCACCATCAGCTGAGGATTTGTAGCCCCTCAGCTCATGCAGATGGGTGTATTTTTGGAGGAAAACAGCCAACATGGTCTCCATGAAGACTCTTCCCTTAGGAAGTTGTCTTCAACTTCCTTCAGCTCTGTCAGCTGAGGAGTTTGTCTCCCCATGAGGGTGAAGTTTTTACCTGTGTGAAGGTGCTCAATTCTTGTTTACGGTTTAGTGAAACCAAGGGATGTGTAGGTACATTTAAAGCTGATTCCCATCAGGTTCTGGGTTAACTTTCCTGTCCATTTGTTCCTTGCTAGCCCAACAATTGGATCTGCCTGGTATGTCAGCCAGAGATGGGAGAGGAGCTTCCCAGGGTGCTTTGGGTCAGTGGAGGTTCTGCCAGCCCTGGATAAGAGGTGTAGGAATTCCACTGGAAACGTTTGAGAACTTTTTTCTCCTCTTCTTGTTTCCTAGAAGACACATTTCCTGCAATCTGCTTCTCTCTGAGTAGAAAAAATGATGTTGTGGGAGTGACTCTTAACATTTCTTGTTCCAGATGTTGGAAAGCTGTCAGGAAACAATAGACAAGTTGGGAAGTCAGCTGGGAGAGAGGAGAGAACGAAGAAAGCAACTGGCATCTGAGCTGGAGTTGCTGCGGGAAGATCTGAAGGCTGAGAAGGTGGTTCTGGGCAGGCAGGTATGTCCAGCCCCTGAGCTGGGACTCCCTGCAGGAGCCAGCTGCCTTTGGATGCTCCTTGAAACATCTCCAGGTGCCCCCCAAGCTCATTGCTTGGCATCTCGATGCATTTTTCCAGCCCAGCCACTTTCAAATCTTCGGCAGAGGGTTGTCAATCCAGCTGCTCTCATGGCACCATCCAGAATTTACTTTTCTTTTTCGTTAATCTAATACCAAATCAGTAATTCCAACGTCATAGCCAAACTCTGATTCTCCAGAGGGCAGAGTTTTCAGACTCAGGTATTAAATGCAGGAATCGAACACCCCGGAGCCAAATGAACATCCTGCTGGGATCCCAGCACTGCTGGGATTTCCCCAAGGACCGTGGCACACTCTGCTTGAACCAATTTAGGTGCCAAATCAGCTCCTGGGGGTCTCCTTGCTGGGAATGTTGCTGGAACTCCTTCATTCCAGCTGGGCTACAGAGCAGAGACAGTGCCAGCAAAATTGTCCAAGGGCTGCCAGGACAAGGGCTGAAAATTAGGGTAAAACTTTAGGAGATTGGCAGATCCATGGCCTGGACAAAGGGACCTGGCAATGGGAGACTGGCAATAGGGGGTCACAGCCATGAAAAATCCCAGTTTTTAGCACTCTGAGAGGCCTTTGATCAGTTTATGAGTCCTGTCACTTCCTTGAATCCAAGTAAAAATCCATGGAAGTCCTGAGCTGTTGGCACAACTCCACAGACTCAGGTGCTGCTGGAGGAACAGCGGCATCTATAGGCCAGGGGTTATCATGTTGCAAATCCACCCTGAAACTTTGGATCAAAGCTCGGGATGAAAACAGCCTGGCTGGGAGGAAGAGGCTGCGTCAGTCTATCAATAAACACATGGAAAGGAATTGTCTGATCTGGGCGATGGTGGAGAAAATGGGAAGAGTCCTTTTTTAGCCCTTGCCTCCCAGTAGTTCAACCTGCTCATGATCCAGGGACCTTTGAATCCAAATAATCCACCCCTGAAAGTCTGGTTGGAATTCAGTCACCCACTGGCCAGTGGTCTCCCTGGCGGAGGGGCTGTTTTCCCATCAAAGGGATCAGGAGGAGATGGAATACAGAGCCCTGTGTTAGACTGGAACAGCCTCTAGCAGAGACCTTTGCACGTGTTTGTTGGATTCCTGGCTTCCCACATGGGCTCATTCCCTTTGGATGCAGCAACTGCTGTGAATAATTTCCCGGCAGTGCTGGAAACAAGCTTGGCATGAAATCATTGGCTTCTGTCACCTGGAAATCTCTTTTTAAAGAGATTTTTACACATTTGAGAGGGGAAATCTTTTTCTGAGTTTGTCATTTGGAGTGTGTTTCATACACTGACTCTGTTGTTTCCCCTCCAGGGGTTGTCTGACTCCCACCTGGAGCCCTCAAGCCACAGAAACACCTTCCCAAGTCTCCAGAGAACATCAGCCAGCAGGGATCTTGTGGATGTACCCCTTGAGAAGCTACACAAAGACAGTGCTTTGTTAGGTCCAGAGGCGAGACATGGAAAGAATTCCCAGTTATTGTGGTGCCTGATGCAGGCAGGAGCTGCTGGGGCGTGTTGCTCAAATATGAGCAAATTTGTCCTGGTGTAGATAAAATGCCTTGGAATTGAAATACCAGGAAATACCTGGGATTGAAAGCTCAGGAAGAGCTGTTGATTAAAAAGCTTTAGGAATCAAAGTTGCTGTTGGTCTTCAGTGAGGATAATGGTGTTTGTATCTGAAGGATTTGGGTCCATCATGCTGATCAGCAGACCTGACACTGGGCAAACTCCAGTTGTGATTCAGCTGGGAGTTCCTCTGTCCTGATGCATTCCTCCTTTCCCGCCCCTTTTATTTTCTTGGCATCTTCTCAGGTTCAGGGTGTGCTGTTACCTGGTGTTACAGGGTTAGGTGACACTGGGAGTGGAGAAGCCATCCCTAGAGAGGTGTTCAGGGTAGAATTGGAGCACCTCTGTGAGAGCCACCTGAATCCACACCTTGTGCTCCTCCTGGTTTACCAAGAGCTGCTGCTTTTGTAAAGAGCTTTGGCACATGCTGTATATCCCTGGGAGCTGCAGATGGGCCACAGTAGGATGAAATCAAATAAAGAACCATGGCTTGGTGGTAGTTTAGACACAGCTACTTTCTGTGCAGGAAAAAGGACTCGCACATGTCTCTGAGGGGGAAGAACTGCAATAAGTTAGCCACAGAATTGCAAGCCATGTCTTGCTGGAGTCCCCAGATTGCCCTGTACTGCTCAAAAGATTTCCATCAGAGCAAAGGAAATCCAAGTCATGGTGTTTTCTGACCTTACAGGCCTCTGAAATCCTGCAAGACAGAGAGCAGAGTCCCAGAGTGGAGCAGAAACAGGAAGATTCCTGTGCAGATGCAAAGACGTATGAGGAACAGATGGCTAAAGTAGTGTTTTTGGAAGAACAGATCAAAAACCTGAGGGAAGAACAAGAACTGCTCTGGTAAACCTTAACAAAGCCTGTGGTATTTTCTGCTCCTTGTCTTTGCTGACTTAATTTCTGAGTCTTTTCCAACTCCCCATGTGGTTGCTCCTGGCAAAAATGGGCCTGGCATCTTCATGTTGTCCTCAGGTCAGCATCTCTGATTTTGGTGAATTTCCTCAGTGCCATCAGGATCAGCCAGGATTAAAGACTTTTTCTGCAGCTCTTCCAGATTGTGAGCAGCCTAAATGGGAGCTGTCCTTAGGGAGGAGGATTCTTCCCTTGGAGTTGGACTAACGGGGTTCCAAAACTCTCCCGTTGTGAGTTTGGGCCCCTCAGGGCTCACTGCTGGCACAGTTGGTGGTCCTAGTCCCACTGGAGATTTGGAGAGTCCTTAGAATCTGGGTGTCCTTGGAGGGGAGGAGTCAGCAGGTGTTGGTCCGACTCCCCTTTTTGAGTCGATCAGGACAAATTTGGAGCTGGAGCATCTGGTCTCAGGCTCTCCTTAGTAACTAAAAGCTTGGATTAAATCCAGTATGGTTACAGTGACCTGGGTTACTGATACTGGGATAAAGTACAAGCAGGAGAAGGCAGGTAGGAATCATGGAATCATTCAGGCTGGAAAAGCCCTCCAAGATCGAGTCCAACCATTTCCCAACACTGCCATATTCACCCCTAACCCAAGTGCCACATCCACAGGTTTTTTGAACATGGTGATTCCAGCCTGGACAGCCTGTGCCAGTGCCTGGACATCCAGGACACTGAATCACAGAATCCCAGGCTGTTCAGGCGAGGAAGGGATCTTAAAGCTCATCCCGTTCCATCCCTGCCATGGGCAGGGTCACCTTCCACTATCCCAAGTTGCTCTAAGCCCCGTCCAGCCTGCCCTTGGACAATTCCAGGGATGGGGCAGCCACAGCTTTGGTCTTGGATGGAGAAAATAGAGATGGAGTTTGGGTGAAGATAAGTCAGACAGTTGGACTGGGACACCTGACCCCTATTCCAGTGCTCTCCTGTGGCTTTGAGTGCAGAGCAGCTCCCATGCCTCTGTGAGGGTTCCTTAGCCAGTCCCTTACCTCCTCCCAGGGAGAGCTGAGCCTTTGGACACACGTGGTTTTGTGGGACGTGTCCCAGGGAGACTGACCCTTGCCCAGAACTGCTGCACCGGGATTGAATCCCCTTTGGAGCCTCCCAAGGCACTTGAGCATTTCACTGGACTATCATCTCCCAAGTTTTTCCCATTTAAGGGTGTTTTCCGTGGATGTGTGTAGTTATCTCTCTCCTTTACTATTTCTTCTTCAAGCTCTGAATTACTAGAGAGCAACAAGAAGAAGGAGGAGCTGGAAAAGCAGCTCAAAGAGAGCAATGAAGAGAAACGGATGTTGCTGGAAGAAATTGCCCAGATCAAATCTGAAATCCGGAGTGCCCGGGAGCAGGGCCCCAGAGGAGAAATGAGGAGGATGGTCCCAGGCTTGGAGCAGAGCGAGAACAGGTTTCTCCCATGGCAGAGCTCGGCAGGCAGTTTAGAGGGGAGTCTTAAACAGGTATGGGCAGCTTTGTCATCTGCACTCTGTTTTTTGTCACTAACTGAGTGGCGAAACTTAATTAAAGTGGGCCGGAAGCCAGTCCTGTGGTGTGAGCGATGGTTTGAAATTAGAGATGTGTTCATTTCATTGTGTTGTGCTTTTGGATGTGGTGGGAACTTGGATAAACTGAACTGATTGCACATGGCAGAAATAAGTGATTTAAATGGAATTTGTTCACCTTTCTCACCTTGTGAGCTGAAAGAGAAAGGGAGATGCAGGTGTCCCTGCCTAACAGGGAGGAAATGATGGAAGAACTCGGGACAGGGAGACTGATGAGGAGCTCAGCTTCTGTGCAAGGATTTGGGAGAGAAGAGAGGACAGGGTGGTCTGTATGGCCAGGGTGGGAGTGGGAAGTAAAGGATCGGAGTCCAGTTGTATCCAAGAAGCAGCAAATCCATCCAGGTAGAGCAGAGCGAGACACAAGGAGTGCAGTGGATGTGGGAAGGGATCCTGATAGAAGCAAGCGGGGAAAACTCCACAAAACCATTGGAGCCAACGGACCTCCAAGACGACTGACACTGCCAGATCCTGCAGTGCTGGATCAAGACTTTTCCCATGTTGGGAAGTTAGCTGGGGATTATCTGAGAGGACAGATTTGGTCTTCAGTGAATTCCATCTGGTCCCAAGAGTGGAGGGTGAAGATGCAAAGTGGGAATGCAGATCCAGAGATGTCTGAAAGTGATGCTGGAAAGAAAGCCTTTGGTACAACCCGAGCAGAGATTTTGGTGTGTGTGCCAGGAAGGTGGGTGAACCAAGGAGCTCAATTATCTCCCAAGAGCCATCGCAGACTGTCGCTGACACCTCCCAGAGTCCAGGCTCTGTCCTTTTGTGTTCCTGCCCCGCTGCCAGGACTCACCTTTCTCCTGTTCCCTATCCCACTGCGAGGTGGGCTGGCTGTGTCACTCCTGCTTGGATGCCTGAAGGAGACTCTGGTACAAGAGTCCAAAGTGACCTAGTGGTTTGGCTTTGATTGGACAGGTTTGTTTTAACAGGGGATTATTTTTTAACATTCCCTCATGCAGGTTATCACCTCTTCACCCTCGGCCTCAGGAGTTGTATTGGCTTCCCTGAGGGGCTGGAGAGAATCATTGAATCATTGATCTTGGAAAGGGCCTCTAAGACCATCAAGTCCAACTATTAACCCATCATTGCATATTCACCACAAACCGTGTCCGCAGGTGCCACATCCACATGGCTCTTAAAGCCCTGCAGGGACAGGGAAGGGAGCAGGACATGGTGTAGGGACAGAGAAACGTCAGGCTTTATCCATCTTTGTGCCCAAATGCCCTTAAATCCAACTGGCTTCTGCTGTCATTAATCACCTTTATCCTGCCTTAAAGTTAATTTCGGTGTCACCTCTGCTGTTCCTGCAGGGTCTGTCTGAGGAGAGGTTCCAGCAGCAGGAGGAGAAGCTGCAGCAGCTGCGCCAAGACCTGCGGCGGGTGCAGAACTTGTGCAGCTCTGCCGAGAGGGAGCTCAGGTACGAGAGGGAGAAGAACGCCGACCTCCAGAGGCAAAATCTGCTGCTCCAGCAGGAATGCACCAAGGTAGGGACAGAGCAAGGCTCTCCGGTGTGCTCTGCCTCAGCTCCATGGGAATTATGGTTGCGAGGGCTGGAGCCCGTCTGGAGCCAGACTGGGAGAGCTGGGTGTGGTTCACCTGGAGAAGAGAAGGCTCCAGGGAGACCTCAAAGCCCCTTGCAGGGCCTTCCAGGAGAGCTGGAGAGGGACTTTGGACAAGGGATGGAGGGACAGGACACAGGGAATGGCTTCCCATTGCCAGAGGGCAGGGTCAGATGGGATATTGGGAGGAATTCCTGGCTGTGAGGGTGGTGAGGCCCTGGCAAAGGATGCCCAGAGAAGCTGTGGCTGCCCCATCCCTGGAAATGTTCCAGGCCAGGTTGGACAGAGGTTGGAGCAACCTGGGATAGTGGAAGGTGTCCCTGCCCATGGCAGGGGGTTGGAACCAGGTGGTCCTTAAGGTCCCTTCCTACCCAAACCGCTCTGGGATTCTGTGACAAATTTCACTGCCTCCAAATAAAACATGGTTTACTTCCTCTGTGATTCCTCTTTTGCTCATTCTGGAATCCTGTTCCCCTTTCATAGCCAAGCCATTCCAGCTGATTTGTGCTGAAGTATAAACCTGATTTCTTCTCTGGGATCTCAGGTCAAAGCTGAGCTGAAGCAGGCCCGGGCCAAACTCTCGGACACCACAGAAACATGTTCCTCCCTCTCAGCACAGTGGGAAAGGAGCCAGCAGAAGGTCAAGGAGCTGGAACTGGAGCTCTCCAAGTGCTCCCAGGCTGACAAGCTCCAGAGCAGCCTCCAGGAGAGGCTGGCCCAGGAGAAATCCAGAGCAGGGGAAGCACAAAAGAAGGTGAGTGTAAGCTGGGGTATGTTTGACAGTTCTGTGCAGCTCTAGTGCAGAAGTCAAGCAGGTTTGCTTCCCCAAATTACTTTTTGTGATCCCTCGGCTTAATATTATAGGAAAAAAGCCTGTAATTAGTGGGAGCATAATCAAGGCAATGGAAGCCATGTCTAATAATCCAGTATCTCTGAAATACTGATAGTGGGGCTGGCAGGCACAGGGAACCCCAATCCTGTTCTTGCTGAAGAGATTTCCTACTGTTTACTGACTGGAAAATTTCAAAACCTTGTGTTTTCCATGGCACCAATTCTGCCATGCTACTGCAGAAATCATTGGATTCTCTTTTGAAATGTACAGGATCAAATTAGGTTGAAAAAGGATTGTTGGGAATTCGTGACACAGTGTTTGGTCCAAAATCTGGTAGCCATTCCAGAGGTTTTGCTTTTAGTGGACTTAAAGTCAAAACAAGGGAATCTTTCCTTCCCATGCTTCAGACACTGCGGGATCAGAGGGATCTTATTCAGACACTGGCCTGTACATTCAGAAAGTTTAATCCATGTCCATTTTAATCCAAGATCTCAAAACTCCAGCAAAAGCTGAAGGATTCCCAGCACCAGCTGCTGCTAGCAGAGGCCCGTGTTTCTGATAAGAAGCTTCTGGAGGAGGAGCTGAAGGAAGCTCGGGAAAATGAAGCTCGAGTGCAGCAGGAACTTCATGAGGAGCAGATGAAAAGGTCTCTGTGCCGTGCAGGGGCTGTGCCAGCCCCGGGAGCCTCTGGCAGCTCCTGGCTGCCCTGGGAGGGTTCAGGGGAGACCCAAACCACTTCTTTGACCTCCTATCTTCCCTTTGGACCTGCCTTGTCCCTGGAGTTCTCCAGGGATTCCGCCTTCCTGAGATTTAAAAGATTTTTGGAGGCTTCATCTGCCTTGGAAGGGCCGTGGTATCACTGTCAGTGCAGTGATGCCAACAGCCCCCTTCCCTGTGCAGCTGGGAATGATCTCAGTATACATCCCCCCTTTCTGTGTCACTGGGACATGGCGACAAAAGTGGGATGTGCTGATTCCTTTGTCCTCTCCATGTCAGCTGGGGCAGGAGGAGAGCAGGGGGTGTTTTGGGTGACAGACAGACACCCTGGGGGCAGGTTGCACATCCCCCTCCAGCTCTCACTGTCACCCCGTTGTGTTTCCAGGAGGCTCCTGGAGCAGCAGGTGGAGGAGCTGCGGCAGCAGCTCCGGCGTTCCCGGGAGACGGAGGCATCACTGGCCAAGATGCATGTGGAGCTCCAGGCCAAGACCCTGCATGTCCTGGAGGATGAGAAGAAGCTGGATGCTGGTGAGGTGAGTGACAGTGAGGGGGTTCCTCATCACAGAAGGGGGAGCAGGACTATCACAAGCTGTAATCTGCTCCTGGGAGCTGCCAGAATTGGAAACATCCGATCAGGGGCTGAGCCTTTGCAGATCCTGCTGATTTCAACAGGATCTGGAGGAAAAGCAGCATCCCATTGCCAGTTGGTTTCCTGGGATGCAGCTCTGAGAAGCTCTGGGAAGGCTGGATGGCTTCTTCCTTCCCGTTTTCTTTGAGAGCTTGGAGTTTTTGCTTGGAAATTTTGGCAGAGTCTGTTGTCTGGGAGGGTCCATCACCTCTCTCTGCAACAAAATCTTGCTGCTCCTTGTTAGGGGGAGGAGGAAGTGGACCAGGGGGCTGGCTGGCTGGATATTGCCTGTAGTGGGAACCACTGGGATTGGTGAGAGAGAAGCTTTGGAGACCAGGCAGATGGGAGACAGAGGGGCCTCTCCAGCTGGGGCCACACACACTAATTAAAAATAACCCTTTTCTAGCATGTGCAGTGCCAGAAGGAGAACCAGAAGCTCTCAGAACAGCTGGCACTCCTGAAGGAGGAGAACAAAGCCCTGTATGAAGAAGGTGTCCGACTCTTGAACCAGAAGGATCTCTATGTCAGGTAATGCCCAAAAACCTGCCCAGGAATGGCCCCTTCTGGGCCTGCTACTGGATTTGGCTGTGGTGTGGATTTTCCTGTCCAATGTTCAGGCTTTTAGCAATAAATCCACTAGCCCTGTGTGCAGTGAGCTCAGCCCCGCTATCTGCTGTCAGGGAGTTCCAGACAGGTTTGGGTAGGAAGGGACCTTAAAGCCCATCCTGTTCCACTCCCCTGCCAGGGGCAGGGACACCTTCCACTATCCCAACGGTTGCTCCAAGCCCTGTTCAACCATGCCTGGAACATTCTCAGGGATGGGGCAGCCACAGCTTCTCTGGGCATCCTGTGTCAGGGCCTCACCACCCTCACAGGGAGGAATTCCTCCCAATATCCCATCCATCCCTGCCCTGTCTGTGGGAAGCCATTCCCCCTTGTCCGAAGTCCCTCTCCAGCTCTCCTGGAGCCCCTTTAGGCCCTGGAAGGGGCTCTGAGGCCTCCCTGGAGCCTTCTCTTCTCCAGGTGAACACCCACAGCTTTCCCAGCCTTCCTGCTCTCCTTGGCAACTGAAGGCAGCACAGGAGGATGGTCTGGGTGTTGGTTGGGGTCTGGTGTCAGCAGAGACTCTCCCTGGAGCTGCTCCTTTCTCCCCAGAGTCCTTTTGGTTAATTTGAAGCGGAGTAGCTTTTTTTATCATGAATTTAAGCAAACATGGGCAAATGTCCCTTATATGGTAGAAATTTCTCTTCTTTTTTTGGTATTATTTTCCCTTCTATCCCAACTGGACAAAAATAAACAAGAACTTTGCCCAAATGGAGAAGAGGGGAAGAGCAAAGATCAGAAGTGTCAGGAGGGAAAAATATTTGTCCCCAGTGACCCAGCTCAAAGAAGCTCGCACTGAAGTGGCTCTTCTTGCTCCTCTTGGCCTGTCCATTGCTGTTTAGAATTCTTAGTTTTCCAACCAATGTGTGGATGTGGCACTTGGGGACACAGTTAGTCAGTGGCCCTGGCAGTGCTGGAGAATGGTTGGACTTGATCATCTTAGAGGGTTTCCCTAAATTTTCTTCCCATTCAAAAGTCATTCCCTTAACCATCCACATCCCCACCAACAAAACCAACTTACCCCTTCCCTACAACTTCCAGTTTTGGTGCCCTTATAACCCTATTTGTTATAAAGGGCTAGGAGGGATGAGCACAAGGATTCGTAAAGCTGTCAGTCACTTCTGGAAATGTTTTGGGTCTTTATCAATTTCCATTTGGTTGATACGTAAAAGTTAAAATTTCCAACAAAAACACCCCCAAATTAATCAGTGAAAGAGTGCAGTCTGTGTGCTCATTCTGGGCAGGCAGGAGGAGCTGGGGGATGGCTGAGACTCCGAGTTTGGACTTTGAGGAGCCTGAATAAACCCGGAACATTCCTGCCTAGGTGGTGACCCTGAGCAAAAGAGTCTTTCACAGCCTGATGGTTGTCCCTGCTTTCCCAGGAAATACAATGAGATGCAGCTCCGGCACAAGGACAAGATCCGCAGGGCCAAGGAGACCTTCATCCATGAGGTGAAACAGAGGGACAACAGGATCAAACAGCTGGAAAATGAGCTCAGTGAGTCAAAGCTCCAAGTAGAAAAGGTGAGAGAATACATCGAGGGCTTCTCCTGCAAGGGGAGGCTGCAGGGGCACTGCTGCTTCCAAAATAATCATGGATTCAGGGAATGGTGTGGGTTGGAAGCGACATTAAAGCTCATCTCATTCCACTCCCTGCCATGGGCAGGGACACCTTCCACTGTCCCAGGTTGCTCCAAGCCCTGTCCAACCTGGCCTTGGACACTTCCAGGGATGGGGCAGCCACTTCCAGCTTCTGTGGGCAACCCGTGCCGGGTCCTCCCCACCCTCCCAGGAAACAATTCCTTCCCAATGTCCCATCTGACCCTGCCCTCTAGCAGTGGGAAGCCATTCCCCCTGGTCCTGTGTTCCAGGTCCTTGTCCAAAGTCCCTCCTTGCAGGAAGGGAGCAGGGGCACCAGCCTGTAGTAATAAAAAGCCAAAAGGAAATTCTGGCTCAGGATTGATCTCGGGGCAAGCCACATCCTCAAATCCCAGTCTGGCACTGGCTGAGCTCCATGTTCCTTTGCCTCAGCAATTCCTGATGGGAAGTGACCCCAGAGTGTCTTTTTGGGGTATTTTACATTGAACAGGCTATGGAATTACTGAGTCGTTGAGGCTGGAGAAGACCTTTAAGATGAGGATCTTCATCAAGTCCAACCCATCCATCCACCACTAAACCGTGTCCCCAAGTGCCACATCCACATGGTTCTTGCGCACCTGCAGGGGTGGTACTCCAAACTTTTAGGAGTTGGCATCCTTGATGGTTTGCAGAGGACAGAGAAGAGTCAAGAGTAACTGGTGGTTGTTCTTTCCTTCTCCACCACCCTCAGGGGAAGGTGCTGATTGCTCAGATCACTGCTGAGAATGAGAAATTACTCCAGGAGAGGCGCCGGCTCCTACAAAGAATATCAGATCAGGAGGAGTCCCCATGGAGCCTCTGGTCTGGGATTCCCTCCCTGCAGAGCAGGTAGGGCCCCGCTGATGTCCATCCCCTGGGATTCTCCCTTTTCCTGGTTTGTACCTCTTTCTCTTAAGAATTCCAGAGAAATGTCTGGATTGTGCCCAGCCATTGGTGCAGTGGCTTTCATGGCTGTAATTAGGGATGTAATTAGACCGTGTTCCCATCCAAGACCTCACCATTGAGCTGGAGGCTGTGGAGAGCAACAGCTCTGAGGCTGGAAAAGAAAATTCCTGTTTGAAAACAGAGCATGGCTGGAAGGAAAATAACTTGTGCCTTTTGTCATGCCCAGAGGGAAGATCCTGGAGGAGGAGAATGCCCGACTGCAGGACAAGCTCCAGCTCTCCAGCCATGTGGCCACCTCCCAGCGCCTTCCCAGGAGCAGCCCCACTCCCAACACAGAGGTGAGACCCCGGGAGGGCTGGGACCAGCAGGAATCACAGAACCTGATATCTGAGGGGCTGGGGAAGAGCTGGATCCAACCTTTGGGATAAAAAAGGCTCCCATATGGTGGGTGGCAAAAGCTGTGGTGAGGAGGGGCTTTGTGAAGAGCTGAAGGCTCCATACACTCAGCCCCTGCTCATCCCTGAGCTGCTGCCCATGGGATCCCTTTCCACAGGGACAGGAATCTCACTTTGGCACATTTAGAGCTGTTCAAAGGTCTCAGTTGTAAAGTTGGCTCTAGGAAAGGAGAACCAACCCTGAGTGTAAGATAGGGAATGTTCCTCCTGCCAGGAGGAATGTTCCTCCCTCAGGCCAAGCTGAGCGATAATTCCTGAGCTGAGTGAAGGTACTGGCCATGTTAATGAAGAACTTTGGCAGGAGAAATGGAGAAAATCCAGGAAATCAAGGAGTTTTCAAATCAGCCAGGTGGATTTAGGAGTTTATTGGGACTTTTACTTTGGAGAGAACCCAGGCAGGTTGGAAATGAGCTGTTGAGGGGGAAAGGGCTGTTTGGGGCTCACCTGGCCTTGGTGGGGCTTGGTTTGGAATTTTTAGTTTAAATTCACACCCAAAGGAGGTGAAAAATCCCTGATTAGCACCCCTGCGGGGCTGCAGTTGGTGGAGAGGACTCTCAGTGAACCTGGGGGAGAACTTGGACGACCAGGAACTGTTGGAATTCAGGGTCTGACCTGCACCTTCTCCTTTCAAAGTCTCTGTTCCTCCTTCCAGGACTCGAAGATCATTCCTGGCTCTGAACGCCAACCACAGAGTAAGGTGTTGCCACCTCCTCGTGCCAGGTACCGTGGGGGGGAGGAGGAGCCAGGGAGTGGCCACTTGAGCATTTTGGCTGCTCCACCCTGTACTTTCACCTCCCAGAGGCCTTTTTTGTTCGTTTTTGGTCAAATTTTAGGGAAAGTGGTATTAAAATGGCATTACGATGGTATTAAAACCAGTCAACTGATGGGATGGAGAAGTCAAATTTTCAGAATATTTTGGGGAACACTGTGGGATTTAGGAATCTTGGTGCTCAGGGGCGTTGGAGGAGTCTTCATACTAGAGGTGGTGAGACTTGGAGCCCTTGTGCTGCCAGAGCCGTGTCCCAGATCACACTGGGATGCATTCCTCCATTCCAGTCTGTGCCAAACCAGATGAGGGGAAGGCAGAGGGACCCTGCAGCTCTGGAGATGCAGCTCAGGGGGTTTGGTAGCAGCCCCAGGGGCTGTTGGGGTAAAGGATGGTCCGAGCAGGTTCTAGGCTTGCTGAGGGTGTCCCTTCCTTGGCTGGGGAAGGAAAGTGTAGCCTTGATCCAAGAGAAAAGCATCAACATCACCCTGCGCTGCTCAGAGGTGTTGGGTAAAGGTCACCCAGGCTCCATACAATGACAGAAAATGGAAATTTATTTCCAGCTTCCCACCCCGCGATCTCCCAGAGCCCCTCGGTGCCCTGAAGGCCCCGCAGAACACGAAGCCTGAGGGAGAGGCTGAGAGCCAGGACCCTTCCTTCTGCCTGTCCCCCTCGCACCCTTCTGAGATTGGGTACCTGAACGTGGCCTCTCCTCGGGACACCACAGCCCCCACAGCCTCGCCGCTGCAGGACGAGAGCCGGAGCCTTGGCTCCGAGGACTTCTGAGCTGGGAATGTTGGTGCAGCCTTACCTGGACTGCAGGATTTGGGCTCCTGGGGCCACGGGATGACAGAGCCTGCAAAGACAACTGCCAAATGGACTGACCCCATGACTTCTGGGATATATTCCAACTAAATGATTCCACAGCTTTTTTTTTTTTACTTGCCCACCTGTAAATGTGTGTGTGATCCCAGATGCACCACAGGCTGGAATTTGTAGATAAACTCAGTACAATGGAAGAGGGGTGGGGTGAAGGGTATCTTCCCTCAACCCAAATTCCTAAACTATAAATTTTATAAATAAAACTTGGAGAATGTCCCTTTCACCCTGCGCCCACAATCCATGCCCACACACTGTCATTCCCTTTTTTCCATGCTCTCAGCCTTCCCTTTGCTTTGTGCAGAACTTTTGAAAACTATTTCCAAATGTTTCGGATAACTTGGACTCTGGCCAGGATGGAAACTTCCTGATGACCAAAGCCAGTCATCTCCTGACTCTGCAAACACCAGTGCCTTGGAGGTCTCCTATGCTGCAACTCTGTGCCTGTGTAGGAACGAGGGCCACAGCCTGAGACAAGGGATTTCCATGGGATATGTGGTGATGGGAGTACCTGGGTGTGATCACCTGCAGAGGGGGTGATGGGTTATCAGGCAGAGGCCTGTCCTTGGAATCTGCCAGGTGGAAGAGGGAGTGATGCTCTGGTGTCACGCTCTGTTCTGCCCTTGCCAAGAGCCAGAGCCTTTGTAATCTCTCTCGTTATGACTCTTGATCCCTCATTTACAGATAAATTGGCTGCTCCTCCCTCCTCCCCAAAGCAGGGACACCCCTTGGCAAAGATTTTTGTCCCCAGCTGCATCCAAGAATTCCTAGGAACATTTGTCTTGTGCAGCTTTTGCAGGTCCTGTGCATTTATCAGTCTCAGTCTAACAAGAGTCTGTAACCTGCTGCTCCAATAAACTGCACTGTTGGTGAATGTGTGTTTGTGAAAGTTCCCACTGGATGTGACCAGACCTGCCAGGTGGAACTGGCTCCTGTCAGGTATTCAGCCCTGCTGCCCCCAGCCCCTCTGATCCCTCAGGATCAGCTGGGACACTAGGTTTATTTTCTGCCAAATTTCTAACTTGTAACACAGCAATTCCCAGTGTCCATGTAAATCATTCTAAATCGATTTCCACGTGATTTTCCCATGTGCTTCAGCAGCAGTTGTGGGAGACTCGTTGGGAAGGGCAGTGGCTGGGTGGGGGCAGCTCCTCAAAATGATGAGTGCAGCCTCCTTGCCCTGTAGGGTGAAGCCTGGGGGCAGAGGCGTGTCTGTGTGTGGCTCTGCAGCCCCTCGGTGACACACATGAGGTCACAATCAGACGTTCTGCTTCCATGGAAGCATAACGCCCACTTCCCTGAGAACCAGAGACCAGCCCAGCTGTGGTGCCCCATTGTACCAACGGGTCCCCCGGCCCTGGGGCCATGGTGGGATGGACAGGAGGAGAGGAAGAAGTCAGGCAGGAGGAGCTGCAGCCATGACAGAGGTTTACCCTAGCTTCCTCCTCGCACTGTCTCCGGATCTCGTGTACTTCCACAAGGATGGTAAGGCCATGAGATCCCCCAAGGTCCCGGCATCCTCCTCTCCCTGGGGTGGGAATGTGTTGGTGGCTTTGCCCAGGGAGAGGGTCCCTTTGGAGAAGGGGATCAGACATTAGGAAGGTGAGGGGGGGATGATGAACTTCATAACTTCAACATGGCCCTTTCTCTTCTTCTGACAGAAATCACTAAAGTTTGGGATTGTGTGTCTGAGTGCTATCGCCAAGACCTGCTGCTGAAGAAGGTGGGGCTGGTTTCCTCACGGTCCTCCCTCAGACCATGGGGGTTTCCTGATCCTTCCCCATCCTGCCTGGCCCCATCCAGCCTAGAGGGCAGAACAAGTGTCCCAGGCAGACCCTGCATTTTGGTCAGAGACCCACTGTGAGCACAGGCAAGAAGTCAAGCAGCACTTGAGTCAGAGAACATTGAACTTCCTCTTTGGAGTCTTTCCCAGGATGGCTGGAAATGCCCAGGCAGTGCTCCTGCACTCCTTGGGCCTTCCCAGGCTCCAGGAGTTTCTCCTGCATGCACCCTGCAGCTCCTGGAGAGGAAGGAGTGAGGAACCATCTGGAGTGAAAGGCTCTTCAAAGCTTTCCTGGGGGCTCCATCTCAGGCCTTGGAGCTGCAGGGCTGGAAAGGCCACAGATCACCCTTAGCTTTCCCTCCTGTCTGCCCTCTGATTGCCTGCTTTTGCTTCCAGAGAGTCAGGCTGATGGGCCTGGGTACTATCCACATTATGAAAAGACCCATCTGGCATGGAGAAGGGGAAGGTTTCATGGTGGACAGTCCGGAGTTTGATTTGAACAAGCCGTTGCTGGTGGGGAAGAAGCTCCACCATGGGAACAGCCCCGTGCCTGGTAAGATGAGCCCTTCAGCTCTGTGCTCCCCCCGGGCATGGATGGGTCCCTCCAGCAGCCCCTCCAGGGCTCTCTGGGTGCTGGGGTGTGCTGGCTGCTGCTGGAGAGCTCCTGGAGGTGTTCCTGAGAATCTCCTGGCACTGGGGAGGCGGATGATCCCCACCACCTTGGGAAGGCAGGAACCAGCATTCCTGGTGGCTCCTGCAGCCGTGTGGGAGGTTCTGTGGGGCTGGAGCATGGTAGTTGAGCTGGCAGTTCAGGGACAGTGGCTCATGGGACAAAAGCAGGACATTTGCTGCTGGGTGAAGAGTCACTGTGGTATGAGTGGGTTGGTGAGCTCTTGAGGGGCCACAGAAAGGCTCAGTGAGCGACTTTATGTTGGGTGCTTTCTCTGCAGGGCTCTCCAAAGCTGATGAGTTGGTCTGTGCTGAGGTGGCCTTGCGCCTGCACAAGCCCAAGGCCACCATCGGGATGTGCATCGAAGCTACCTTAAAGATCTGTGTGTGGGCCTTGGCCAGTGGCCAGAACTTCGACTTTGTGTTCAAGGACATTGGCGTCCTGGTCTGCCGGGGAAGCCACGTGGCCATGAGGTTCTTTGAAGGCTTGATCCGAGGGGTGGCTCAGTCGGAGCGCCTGGCAGAGAGTTTGCTCCAGGTGAGTCTGGCATGTGTTTCACGTGCCCTCAAACTCCTGGGGACACAGTCGTGGGCCTGTGCAGCTGTCTGTGGTCCCTGTAGCTGAGCCTGCCCTCCTGCTCCCAGGGAATTGGCCCTGGGCTTTGGCTCCTGTTGAGTTGCTGCTGGTGTGGCCTGTTGTCTCAAAATGCCAAGGCAGTGGAGATGCTCGTGGATTTGGGATGATGCAGGGGCACAGGGTGGTGAAGAGACAGCTGGGACTGGGGGTTGAGGAGGGGCAGCTGGGGCTGGAAGTGGCAGAGGGGTTTTGTGCCTTGTGAACAGCAGGTAAATTCCCTGTGGATCCTGCCATGTCTCTGTCCCTGTTGCAGTCACCAAATCTGAAGCCGTTATTCATAGACCACACAGAAAAGGACATTTCCCAGATTCCTCCTGGCGGTGTCTTTGTGTTGCCGCAGTGAGTGCAATTGTTTCTGTACGGGGGGTGATAACCAGCAACACTTTTTTGTCCAGGCTTCTCCTGTGTGGGGAGAATCCTTGGATGTATTTAATTTTGGAGGTGGAATTGAAATTGTGCAAGGTGCGTGGCCATCCTGGCTTCTTTGGGGGAGTGTTTCAGGTGGATTCTCTGGGAAGAGGGCCTGCCTTACCTTCCTTCCTCTGTGGGAATGACCCTGATGGCACAGCTGCGGGACCATGGAGCAAACAGCTCCATCAGCTCCATCCTTTTCCTTTGAGAAAGACTGAGAACCAACAGGCCCCAGAGCCTGGGATGTTCTCAGTCACTGTGGGTTTTTTTTCACTGGAAAGCATCTCTGACAAGGGGAATCCAGACCCGGCTGAGAGGAGCCCTATGGAGGGAAGCTCTTCTGCCCATGCTCCAGTGTTATGTCTCCTTTGGAAAACTGGACACCTGGGAACAACTTCTTCCCAGAGGCTGCCATGGACTCTGCTGCCCTTACTCAAATTGGTGTCACCACCTTCTTTGCAGCTTTGTGCAGGCAGATGGGAAGTCCCAGCCACATCCTGTAAGTGCTTCCCTACTAGGCACTGGAATCACTAGCAAAACCAACAGCAAACGCCGAACAACTCCAGGTATGTTCCCTCCAAGGAAATTACGTCCTCCGTGCCAAAGGGAATTGTTTCTCCTGCCAGAAAAGTGTCCCAACAGGTCCCTCTTTTTCTGAATGGGGACCCAAGGAAGCAGTGGGACAGGACCATGGAGCAGCACGGTCCTCAGGGAAGGGGACTGGGCTGGGACAGGAAGGCCAGGAGATCCCTCATTTCCAAAATGTTCTGGAGATGCAGTTGAGAGGAGCTTCCTCTTTTTCTTCTTCAGGGAACCCTCCCAACCAACGCTTCCTTCTTCGTCCACATCTTTCTCCAAGTCGGATATGTGATGTGAAAGTGAAGGGGAGAGAAAAGAAAAAGGCTGATGGTGGAGTGCAGAGAGGGAGGTGAGAGTTTGGGAGAGCTGGCTTTGGGTAATCAAGTGCTCCTGGACAGATGTGAGGAGCCGTCACCTTTGGCCATGCTGCCTGTACTTATGGAGAACAGATATGGGCACATGCCCAAGGCCTTGGTTCCTGCGGCATAGGAAGCGGGCAGCAGAGTTTTGGAGAGGCCTGGAAAACGCACCGGAGAAGATGCTCCTGCTGTTCTCGGACAAAACACTTGTGTGGTGTCTTTGCAGTTTGCTGCCTCCTATCGAGAACACTGGGAGGAAGTGCAGAGCCACTGAGGGGATGGAAGTACCCAAAGCTGAGCTGGCAGCTCCCACCAGGCAGGGGAGACATGTCCAGGTGTGTGACATGGATGTAGATCATGTCCTGCATCACTGCAGGGAGGCTGTTGAAAGGATCACTTAGGATGTGTTTGTTCTGGGATGTCTTTTGGGTCTTCCGTTCGGTCTTTGTACTGTGTTGCAAGGAATCTTTCTCTGAACGGAACCTCTGTGGTGTCCAGGCTTCTTCAGGAAGCAGAGGGTCACTGCCAAGAACTCTGGGGGAGAGAGGAGGAATCCAAACTGTCCCTCGGGTCATGGGCTGCAGGATGGGACCCTTATGGTTGCCAAAATGTCTGAGCTGCCTTCCCTTTTCTTCATGTAACAGCTTCCACCCCTGGCAGAACAGAGGAATCCAGGGAAGGCTGCTGCCTCCCATCCTGGAAGATTTGAAAGGCTAAGGAAGGAGAGAGTGGCTGCTGTGGCAGGAGTGGCTGCTGCTTTGTCCCCAGAGAGAAAGGAGGAGAAGACACCGTCCCCTCGTGGGGGGAGACCACAGCCAAGGTAAGAGTGTGGCAGGTACCTGGCAGGGCCAGGGAAGGTCGAGCAGGTGGGAGGGACCCCTTTGGGATCAAGGAAGTGGAGCTCTGAACCCTGGGCTGGATATGGTCCCTTGTACATCCCCTGCCACGGGGCATGCCCTGGGGTAGCCCCTGATCCTGGTGTCTCATGTGCCCATGCTGAAGGGGGCGGCGGGGCCAAAGGGAATGCGGATACGGGAGCAGCAGGAGCAGGGCCAGGCAGAATTCCAGCCAGAGAGTGAGAGGTGAATCTGTCCCTGCCTTGCAGGACCCCACGAGCAAAACAGGTCCTGCTAAATCTGAAGCCATACAAAGTTGCCCGGGAGCAGTGCAAGAAGGCCTTGCAGATCAACTTGTTACGGAAGTGGTCCTATGACAATTCCCTTGGTAAGTATTTCCAAGCACTGGATGCATTTTCCTGTGGCAGCACCTTCCTCCCTTGCCTGGCAGCAGCCCCCAGGAAGTACCGTCTGTGCTGTGGGGTGGGTGTAAGAGGTTCTGGAGCTGTCCCTGAACCAGACATGCCTTCCAGCCCCAGGTGACAGCCTCAGGCAGGATGGGGCAGATAGGGACATGGGTAGGTTCCTCTGTTGTCTGGCCTGGCCTCTCCCAGGTCTTGGGCTGGGGGTCCTAGGTCTGCAGGGCTAGTATGGGAGACTACAAAACCTCCAGGAGCAGACCTGGTGAGTGGAAGGTCTCTGCCCTCCTCCCTGAATCCTGAACAGCTCCTGATTCTGAGCTTGGTGAAGCAGTTGGAGCTCCACAAATAAAGGACAGTGGAACTGAGACATGGGGGCAGCCACATGACACCACAGAACAAGGAATACCACAGGACACCACAGAAAATGAAATAAAGATCTAGAAATCCATCACCTCGGTGTGTGAATTGCTGCTACACACCAGGGACTGGGCCCCTGGTCGGGACAACAGTGTTTGGTGATCCAGGTGAGACTGGTAGATCTGGACAACTCCAGTCACAGAATCCCAGGATGGGTGAGATTGGGTCCTACCTCCCTGCTCTAGCAGGGCCATCCCAGAGCATGTGGTACAGGATTGTGTATGGACGGGTCTGAAATATCCCTCCTGAGGGAGACACCACTCCCTCTCTGGACCACCTGTTCAGGGTTTGGTCACTGTACAGCAAAGAAGTTCTGCCTTATGTTCAGCTGGAATTTCCTGGGCATCAGTTCCTGCCTGTTCCTCTTGTCCCATTGCTGGGCCTCCTGGAGCAGAGCCTGGTCCCTGCTCTGACCCCTCCCTGCAGATAGGGACAGACAGGGATGAGAGCCCCTCTCGGCTGTGTCTCCTCTTGAGGCTGAACAGCCTCAGCTCCCTCATCGCCCGACACGGACCTGCACCGTGACCCTGAGGAGCAAAGGGGCACAGCAGAGCCAGAACATCCTTCTCTCTAAATTGGAATAATTCAAATTTCATGGATGGACTGCTCAGGGGAAAAGGAGTTGGTTGGATGTACTACATACAGGGTAGTGGTGAAGGGCTCAGATGGAGCTCAGTGACAAAGGGGTGTCCCTCAGGGTCCATACTGGGACCAGTGCTTTTTAATGTCTCCATCAATGACACAGACAGTGGGCTCGAGGGCACCCTCAGCATACTGGCAGATGACCCTGAGCTGAGCGGTGCAAGTGACACACCTGGGAGACAGGATGCAATTTAGGGGGCCTGGACAAGTTCCAGAAGTGGGCCCATGGGAACCTCAGGAGCATCAAGGAGGCCAAATACAAGGTTCTGAACATGGCTTGGGGCAACTTCAGTATCAGTCTAGAAGTGAGCTTGTCCCTCTCTTGTCCTTCTTCCACCCCAAGTCCTTCTATCAAGCCCTTAATTCCCAGCCTGAATTGAGATTGGGGGTTTTCCCAACTCATGTGCAGGACCTCATGAGATTCCCATGGACCCACTTCTCAAGGTTGTCCAGGTCCTCCAGGATGACCCCATCCTTTGGGTGCATCACTTGTCCCGCTCAGCTTCCCGTCATGTGCCAACAGGCTAAAGGTGTGCTCTACCTCACTGTGTCCCTGATAATGTATCAAAAAGCACTGGTCCTAGGCAGACCCCCGAGGTACACCACCCCTCACTGGATGTAGAGCCATTGACTACAACTCTGTCTGTGTCTTTTGATTCAGTGATGTCTCTCGTGACACCTCTCCAAAATTGTCTGTCCATCTCTCTGTGTTCTCTCTGAGGCTGGACTTGAAAAGCTTGTTGTTTTTTTCCAACCTTAACAATTCTCTAGTTTCCTCAATGCCTCTTTAACCAATTGTTTAGTTTCCACCAAGCTGCACTCAAGGCTTAAAGGGTTGAGGACAAACCAGGTTTTGGAGAAGAAAATGGTTGTAAAAATTCCCAGTGGAAATATTCTCAGCGATTTTTGCTCCACCCTTTGCTGTTCCACCCTTAACCCACATTAAAGTAATTAAGGGCAGAGGCCTGAGCTGCTGTGGGGTTGCAAATGCCATTGGCTGCTGGCCAGGGCAGCAGAAAGCAGAGAAATCATTACAGCAGAGGAAATAGGCTTGTTTAGTTGGAATAAAGATCCTTTCAGGGTGTTAAATTTCGTGGATGAGGCTGGTGAAGAGGAGAGAAGCAAAGTCTGTCAGCCCACACTGCATTGTCAACTCAGCTTCAACTCTACAGTAATTTTTGGTTTATAATGAATCAGAAAAATCCCATTCCCTCCCTTCAAGCCTCCTGCCTGGGGACTTGGCTGCTGGATACTGGAATTTTACTCTAAGCAGAAAGATGATTTTCACTGTAACGAACAATAATTTGGGTTGCAGCAAGAACTGGAGCCTTTGAGGCATAAAGCACTGCTGAGATTTAAGGAAGGTGCTCAGTGGGTGACTGTTGCCCTCTCCTGTTCCGCTGGCATCAGGAACACTGTTCTCCTGGCGTCTGCGTTAATCCAAACCCACAAAATTCCAGAAATCATTTATGGATTAAAAGACCCGAGCTCGATGTCAGAACCGAGCTGAGGCACGTTGGTGCTTCTCTATCCGTGTGACTTTCCTGTGTTTCTATATAAGCATGGAAGTCATGGAGAAATGGATTTGATTCTGGCAGCCTTTGTCCTTAATGACACCCCCCGTGCCTTTTAACACATGCATTTTAATTAGGGGCTGAAAAGAGCAGAGATGACATTTTATATCTGGGCATGTGCAGGCACAGCCTGGGCTTCTCTGCCTTGGTCCTTGGCTGTCTCCAAAGCCCTAACAGGAGTGCGGTGACAAGGGAACGGACCAGGGGAAATGGCCTCAAGTTGTGCCAGGGGAGCTTTAGGTTGGATGTTGGGAAAATCTCTTTGTGGAAAGGGTGGCCAGGCACTGGAAGGGGCTGCCCAGGCCAGTGGTGGAGTCACCATCCCAGGAAATGTTAAAAAAACATGTAGGTGTTGCATTTGGGGACACAGGTTAGGGGGTGAACATGGCAGTGTTGGGAAACAGTTGGATGATCTTGGAGGGCTTCTCCAATTCGAACAATTCCATGATTCTGTGATTGCACTCTTAGTTCCTGGAACTCCCAGAGCAGGCAACTGACTGGATAAGTTTTTTTACTATCATCTTCTAAACTTCTTTATTTACTCCTGGCTCTGCAGAAAGTGGCCAGAATTATGGGGACTTTCAGGTGTTGTCTGAGCTTAATCTCCCATTTATTTATTGCAGTTTGGAATGTTTTGCCCACCCATGTCACAGTGTCTCAAAGTGGGAGCAACTCATAAATCCCAGGATCTGCCTGGGTGTGACTGACCTGCTGTGCTACTGAGCCGATAACTGAGAGTCCCCTCAGGCTTTACGATATGTCAATAAAAAGTTTGGATTAATGGATTACCAACCTCATGCTGTGTGAGGTCTTTATAAAGCTCTGACTGCTGGACAGGCTGAGAGCTCAGGAGAAGAGGGAAAGTCTGAGAGACACAAAAAAAGGTGGAGAAAGGCCAAGGGCAGAGGAAATAAAATCTATCCAGGTGAGGAGAGGCTTGGCTTTGCAGGCACTATGAAAAGCTTTCTATCTGGGACAGTCCTGGCAATCCTTGTCCTGGTGCACGTCTCCCAGGCAGTCTATGTTCAGGTGAGTTTTTTCTCTTTCGTTTGTTGGTACTACAAGTTCAACAAAGTGTTGATATTTTTTAAACTTCTGGCTGCAACAGCAATCTTGAACTAAATTAATAGACCTCAATTTTTGCTTTGCTCTGCCTTGATTTCCACCTGCATCTCCCTGTGCTCTGGGTTTTCCTTCTGTAAAACACTTCAGGTATCACTAAATGCTGCTGCTGTTTATTGACCTTCTCCAGCCATATCTCTGTTCTGAAATCCCTTAGGGACTGAGGCATTTCATACCCGGAGTTTTCTCCCGGACCTAAAGGCACTTGCAGCGAAAGCGCTGACTTTAGAGAGTGATGCAGACAAGGTGTGACAAAGGAGAAATTGTCCCATGTTACCTGGTTCCAGGCAGGAAGTTCTTTATGGAAACAATCTGTGATTTTATGGGATGGAGCCTGCACACATCCGTGTTTACGGGACGGAGCCTGTAAAAAAAGGGCAAAGAAGAGCTTAGCTGGATCCAATTAAATAATAGGCAGAAAAGTGGTTAGAGGAGGCTCTGTGAAATTTTCCGACTACATGGCACCTACGGCTGATATTCCATGCCACTTGGAAGGGGTTAAGAAGGTACTTCAGGGTCCTGGTCTGTCCTCGGGAGAGTTTTGAGTCTCTCTACACTCATCCTGAGAAACAGTGTGGGAGATTTCGGTCCGATTGCAATGCAAACAACTTCCTCAGGGAGCCAGGAAAACTAATACATGTTAAGCAGTTACTGACTCTCTCTACGTGTGTGCAGGTTTCCAGGGATAACGTGTCTTTGTGTCCTGGACTATCCTTTTTTTGTCTTTTGGATGGCAGAGATATCCAGAGGTAGCAGGTTTAAGCTATTCCTATCTCTCAAACCGTTCTTCAACATTTACAGTCTCCAGAGGAGCAAACAGATCCCTACCCAGTGAAAAAAATCCCAGTTTTCCACTTGTAGCCATTAAAAAAAAAAAAAAAAAAGAACAGCTGCTTCTAGGTTGTGTAAAAGAGTAGGAAGTGCAGCTCTGGAGTTTGAGCTGGAATTCTTCTCTCATTAATCATTAAATCTGTGTTTTCCCCACTGTACTTGCAGTGAACTCTGAGCGTGTCACGCTTCTGACACTTGAAGTCTTTTAGGTCTGACTGATTCTTTGGTTCTTCACTGCACAAAGTTAGCTTCCACTCTTCTTCCCTGAAATAGTTTCCAAGACTTCCCTTCTCTGTACCATAATATGTCAGATTTAGCTGTTTCTCATGCATCTTTCTTACTTGAGGTGGCAGGGTTTTGTTTCTATTTTGCCGTTCCTTTGTTCTTTTTTGTCCCCCGGACCTGCAGATCTCAGGGTTTGTTCCCAATTCCTGCTTTCTCTGAAATCGTGCCTGTGGATATCCACTCTTTTTTTAGTTCTGTGGGTTTTGCTTCTCAGGTGTGTGGCTGACAGCTGAATCTAGAGCCGCCTTTATACAGGAAAAGTGAATTTTTCAAAGGCAGCCAGAGCCGATCCCAGAATCAGAAAGTTGTTTAGGTTTGAAAAGCCCTTTGAGATCATTAAATCCAACTGTTCCTCCAGCACCGAGAGATCCACCATATCCCCAGGTGCCATAGCTGCATGTTTTTTGAACACTTCCAGGGATGATGACTCCACCACTGCCATGGGCAGCCAGTGCCAGCGCCTGATAAACCTTTATAGGATCATTAAGATCAGAAAAGATCTCTAAGATCATTGAGTTCAACTGATAAAGTAACCTGAGTAAGATCATAAACTGATTGCAAGAGAAAGGAATTTGACTTAGTTAAGTAAATGCATGTCCAAAGTCTATCTGCTTGGGTTTTTTAAACCTGTAACACCAAAATAATGTGATTCTGTAAAAAACCCTCCAAAACCCCAGTCAAAATCAAATCTCCTCCCCACTTATCTCACACCATTCCCCATTGGACTCATGAGATGTGAAACAAATGCTAATATTTGGTCTTGTGCTGTATCAGAGTCACTGAATTTTATTTCTTTGGATGAGGAGCTGTTACTTGATCCCAGAATCCCAGGACAGTTCGGGTTGGAAGGGACATTAAAGCTCATCTCGTTCCAAACACTGCCAAGTGGTTGGAACCTCCCATATCACTTTACTGACTACATGTTGGCCATGAAACCATGTTAAAAGAGCAGATAAAAATCCGTTTGAAAATGCTTATTTGTCTTCTAGGCCAAACTCTGATTATCTGCAGATGGGCACAGACTTTGTGCACTCGGTTAAACAGCTGCAATACCTGCAACTTCAGTTTATGACCTCAAAAAGGGGAATTCTCTTGAAACTGAGGGAATGACCCTTAACCGATGCATGGGGACAAGCAGCTAAAACCTAAAGTAATATTTATGAGAGTCCTGTCCCAGCTTCCTTAGGTTTCTGGCATGAGCTTTGAGTCAGAAGTGTAATATTCATGCTTCCAAAGCCTTGTTTTTCATGAATGGTGTGGGCAAATTTTAAATTGGCACAGGGTGGGATTGTTGGGCTGTCTGTGCAGGGCCAGGAGCTGGAGTCAATGATCCCTGTGGGTCCCTTCCAACTCAAGAGATTCTGTAATTCTAAATAATGGAAATTTTCCACAATGTCTTGGGGTGACGGAGTTAAGGCCTCAACAATGTGTGGTGTGAAAGAGGAGCTCCTTTTCTGTGGTCACATCCTACCAGGTCACAGCCGACACTCGACACTTCCACTGCTGTGTTAGGAGAAAGAGCGAACCAAATAAATTCCCATTTACCCCCATTCACCTCACAATTTTGTAAATCTCTACCACATATCCCTGGAAGTGCTGGATGGCACTCAGAGCAACCCAGTCTAGCAGAAGGCCTCCCTGCCCGTGGTAAGAGGTGGAATGAGGAGAGCTTTAAGGTCCCTTCCAACCCCACCCATTCCAGGATTCTGTGACATTGCCCAGTCATCTCTTTTCTAGGCTGAAGATTCCCTGGACGTTGCTATCCCAGATTTTATGTGTCTTCTCACGGAAGTGAGCCAGGCCCAAATTCTCCCTTTGCCCACCACCCTCATTCAGTGCAGGTTTTATCTGGGCTTTCTTTCAACACCATCTTTTCACTCCATTATATTTTTTGGGAGAGTTCCTGGTGGAAATGGAATGGGTTTGTCAGAGGTCTGACTTCCCGAGATCTCTTTTTTCTGGTTCTGCACAGGATGGAGACTTGAAATTCTCCCTGGAGTCCGTGAAGAAGCTGAAGGAGCTCATGGATAGGAACAGACACATCAACCCTCGCATGATGGTTCCCATGGCCAGCTATTCCCCATGCCAAGAAAAACACCTCCCTGAGGAATTCCGGCCTGTGTGCAAGAGGGAAGACGCACCCATGATTTTTAGGAGGCTGAGTATGTTGTTCGTATTTTGTGGTTTTCATTTTTACCACACTTTTCAACCTTGAACATTCCAATAGAGGGAGGAAAAGCCATGGCATTACTGCTGTGTCACTTCTAGGGCAGCTGGGAGGGTTTGTGCTGCCTTTGTGCCGCCCTTTCTCCCGCAAGGGTCAGGCTCCACGAACCCCCTAAAGAAAATTCCCGCACCACTGAGCCGAGCTCTTCCCTGGGCACGTCCCACTGCCATGACCACGGAAAAGTTCACGCAAGCAGAGTAACAGAATCACCGAATGGTCGGGTTGGAAGGACCTTAAATCTCATCCTGTCCCACCTCTTGCCATGGGCAGGGACAGCTTCCAGTATCCCAGACTGCTCTGAGCCCTGTCCAACCTGGCCTCGGACACCTCCGGGGATGCGGCAGCCACAGCTTCTCTGAGCAACTTGTGCCAGGGCCTCCCCACCCTCACAGGGAGGAATTTCCTCCCAATACCTCATCTAAATCTACTGTTCTTCAACTTAATCTGTTCCCCCTTGTCGAAAGTCCCTCTGCCATGGGCTGCTGATGCTGCAGTGTTTGCTTTTTTATGTTATTATATTGCATTTATCTACTGTCCAGTACAAGCGACACTTTAGGATGAAATGCTGCCATGCCCTGTTGTCCTCTTGCTTCCACATGTTACCATTGCTTCCCAAGGAATTCAGGTGTGATTTCATTCCCTCTGCCAGATTTTAGCGTGAGCTAATTTTACTTAGAGCAGTATTACGTACAAGGATCTTTAAAATGATAAAACAGGAATGCCAAGGCATCGCCAAGAGCTTTGACAGTGGCTCTGCCCTCCCAGCATCTGACTGAATCCCTCCTTTCTCCCGGACAGGCCTGGCTGTCGAGGACGACCTGTGCGAGATCTGTGCTAATGCCGCTTGTGCTGGCTGCTTCTGAGTGAAGGTGGAAAAACCCAGAGAAGATGTGTCCTGCTGGGAAGTTTGTGCATTCCTGTGATGAGATCATGTACTTTCACCAATCAATATTCCTGGGCTTCATCTCCCACTCCAGCCAAACTGGAGCTGCCGGCTCGTGGGGACATCCCTGCAGCCTTGTAGCACCCGGATCAGATGCCACCAGCAGAGCAGTTCTGCCAACAAGGAGGCTCCGACTCCTCTGAGAGGTGCGAGCGCTCCAGGAGTTGGGTGACACTGGAATGGAAAAGCCCTGGGTTTCATGTCCCACTATTTTGCCTGGATTCGAACAAACTGGGTGAAACTCAGCATCACCTGCAGCCTTTTTACTAGCTAATGTTTAATATCTAATATTTAATGTCCACTAAGTAGTATCTAATCATTAATATCTGCCTGTGATTTGGCCTCCCCTATGCACAACATCACCAGGTTATTCCCTTTCCCAGTCCCTCCTTCCCAGTGCGTTGGATCCCTTTCCGTTCCACCTGTCCACAGGCAACACCTTTGATTTTGTAGCAGAATGGCAACAATTAACTTGAGACAAATTCCTGGTGTTTAGGAACACTTTGACAGCCCGAAATCAGACCGTTCCTCATACCGATTGTTGTTGATTTAGGGAACAGGTGTAGAGGAGCACAGGAACACTTCTTCCCTGGTTGGATATCAAGGTTCTTTAAACTCTCTTTGGGAGAAAGGAATTCCAAAGCGCAGTGCTAGAATCGCACCGAAATGAAAGCACTGCCTGTTGTTTTATTTATTCGTGGCAAGATCGTGAAGAAGCGATCTGCCCACGTTTATAAGCTGTATAGGCAATAAAAACTAGTAACAATTTGTATTTTTGTTTGTTTTGTTTGTTATCGCTGGGTTTTGGGGTGGGTTTTGCTTTTGGATGTTCTTCTTGCCTACTTGCTTTTTCCCCATATAAGGTGTTTCATGTCTGGGGCTTCCCTGAATAGAAGATATCTTTTAATAACATCCTGAACTTAAACCAATTTGTAGTCACAGAATCACAGAACTATTTGGGTTGGAAAAGCCCTCCGGGATCGTTGAGCCCAACCCGTGCCCGATCCCCACCTCGTCACCCAGCCCAGAGCGCCGAGTGCTGTGCCCAGTCCTTGCTCGGACACCTCCAGGGATGGGGACTCCACCGCTGCCCTGGGCAGCCCCTTCCTATTCTGGACCGCCCTTTCTGTGAAGAAATTCTTCCCGATGTCCAACCTAACCTTCCCCTGGCACAGCTTGAGGCTGTTTCTTCTTGTCCTGTCCCTTGTTCCCTGTGAGCAGAGCCCGACCCCTGTTAGGGAGTTGTGGAGAGCCAGAAGGCCCACCCTGAGCCTCCTTTTCTCCAGACTGAATTCCCCCAGGTCTGTCACAGTAATGCAAGTCCATATCAGTTATTTAAATTTTTTCCCTCCTACTTGTAACCATTTAACTATTATCTCCATTTTTACATATGCAGCCCCCAACTCACAGGCAGCAGGTGGACCTCACTGCTCTGACAGCACCTCACGATGTTTGCATTTATAACCCAAATGCTGAGTTGAGCGAAATCCCATGTCTGAAAGAACCGATTTTGGGCAGACCTGACTTCTGGGCATCGGGTCACAGTGCAAAGCCCTTCCTGAGGGGGCTGGTAGGAGCTGTCCCTGCCCAGGACAGGGACTGGAACTAGATGATCTTTGGGGTCCCTTCCAGACCAAGCTATTCTGTGATTCTCCAACACCTCAGTCCCTGAAAAATGAGCTACAATGAATCGTCCCACCAGCGATTCAACTGGGTAATTTGTATTATGAGAAAAGACCATGTTGATTCCCTTATTTTTCACCAAACCATCAGGCTTGTGTTACCTCACGCACCCTTCTTACCTCCAAATCCATTATTTTCCCCATTCCACTTATTATAAAGTTAATTCCTTTTATCCACTTGTGATCTATAAGTGACTTCCGAATCCCAGTGCTTTGTGGGGATGGGGAGACAAGATCAGGTCGAACGGGGCTTGGAGCAACCCGGTAGAGTGGAAAGTGTCACTACCCATGGCAGGGGTATGGGATGGGATTCAAGGTCCCTCCCAACCCAGACCGGCCCGGGATTCTCCGATATGATTCTCTGATTTGCCATTAATGTTTAATCACTAACGAGAGGACAGACGTCAGTCTGGTGCTATCTTTCTCCTCTCCTCATAGGAGGTTTACAATCAGCTCTTGGCTCTGGGCTCTGGTTAGAAAATTCCATAACATTTTTGTATTGCTGTTCATAAGGAATATGCAAAACTAGTGACAAAGGGACAAAGGGCAGAATAAGCTGAGGATTTTTTTTGTTTGTTTGTTTTGCAGAACAATTTCGACTAAAACATACAATTAAAAAAAGCAGCAGCAGTTAAATAGAGGGCATATTGGCTTGACATACGTGACGATTGGTTTTTGTTCTTGGGAGTCACACAGGGTGGGGCCGCTTCCTCTGCACAGGCGGCAGCGGCATGAAAAGCAGCAGCTAAGGAGCCGGGCGTCTTGAACTCCTGTCTTTAAGGCTCTCCCAAATACAGGGCAGGCTGACAGGCATGCTGTCGTTTCCTGTAGGGTGGTCCAAGCCTTACCCAAACAAAACCA
>VZRO01001741.1:427815-445450 GCA_013397915.1 Daphoenositta chrysoptera | reverse complement strand
CGTCACCGCTGGGGCCGGGGCGGGGCGGGGCCGTGACCGCGCTGTGTCTCCACAGGGCAAGCAGAAGTACACGCTGCCCCTGTACCGCGCCATGTGGGGCGGCTCCGAGGCCACCCGGGCCCTGGCCATGGAGACCTTCTCTGCCACGGCCCCCCAGCTCCACGTCAACGTCCAGAACTACGTCAAGAAGATCCTGGGCTTGGGGGGGGCTGAGGCCTGAGGCAGCCTGGGCTCTGCTCCCTCCGCCGGTGTTCCTGCTGGCAGGACCTCAGTGCCTCCCTCTCACTGCACATTTCCTTATTAAAATGTGTCATTTTTTCCCTGTGTTCTTCCTGTTCCAGTGAGCCACGGAGCACTTTAGAGTGACTCCCTGCCCCGCTGCCAGCCCAGCTCTGGCTGCTGCTGGCTTCTCCTGGTGCTGGCATGGGAGGGATGGCCTTGGCCTTAGTGCCTGCAGGGCTGGAGCAGCTCCTGGCCCTGATCCACACTGCTCCTTGCTAGGCTCCTGCCCAGCTGCCCCAGGTCCTGTGTGGCAAAGCTGGAACCTCCTGGCTCCAGTGCCCTGAGCTGCTGCTCTAGAGGAGTTGGGGATTGCTTCTCCACCCTGCTTTTTGCCACCACACCGGGGCTCACACTGGGATGGAGGAAAGGGGTGCTCCTGCTCTCCCACCAGCAGTCCCAAAGGCTTTAAAGAGCCTGTGGGGCCTGCATGTGGCAGAGACTGTAGGAATAAGATAAAGCTGGACAGCCACAATGTTCCTTATTCCTTGTCAAAGGCAGGGATATGACTGCACAAATTCCAGTACAAAACTGCCCGAGGCTGCAGGAACATCAGTAACTTGGGAGCCTGCTGTCCATAGTGATAACAAGGTGATGATAACAAGAACTGCCTTGGGAAGCTCATGAGTACCCCACAGTGTCTGAGGCCCCTACAACACCTCCCATCCTCCGATCTCCTGGGAAACTCAGGCCTCCTCTCAGAGAGGTATACGGTCCTGGCACTCTGCACAACAGCAGCCCAGAAGCAAATCACAGTGCGCTACAAGGTTTCACACATTAAATCTCTGACCCAGCATCGTGGTCTCTACAGCTGTGACTGAGCCCAAACCATCCCCAAAGCCAAGACCCCGCAGTGCCTGCTCAGAGGGTGTGGAGATCATGCATTTCCTCACAAGTGGGCTCAGGATTTAAAGAGCCCACTTATGAATTATTTCTGGTTGTGGCATGGTTGAAACAAACCTGTTCACGCTGAGAGAATGAGGCTTCCCTGGGCAATGGGTGTCCTCTAGTGGATCAGTATTACTGGAAATAGACTAGTGTTGTTACAAGTTGCAGTGTAGAACCTTTCTCCAGGGAACACAGAGCCTGTCAGTACAATTAACATGACCTCTGGTAAGAGACTCCACTGTCTATGAGGCATCTGGAAACAATCCCTCTGGTTTAAAAGGTGCCCTTGGCTCTCAGAAGCACCTGTCACTTCTGGTCTGACTCACCTGAGCAAGCCACCAGGGAGACAGATGGGGTGGTCCCTAGAGCACTTCCCTTGGATTAAATACACGACAGTTCTCCGTTGCACAGACTGCGATACCCGTGGCACGCCGGAGCACTTCACTGAATGCAAATCGTGGCTGCAAGGGTGGGAATGTGAGGGCTGGGAGGCTGTATGCCTCAGCAGGGATCCTGCACCACTCCAGCTCCAGACAAGCAGGGAGCAGCCCGTGCAGCTGGAGCAGGACGAGGCTCTGATTCCCAGCTTGTCACTCCCTCCTGGGGCAGCCCCAAGGGCTCTGGGCAGGGCTGGGAGTTCCAACACCAGACACTTCACCAACACCACGTTTCTGGTGCTCTCCAACCGACACCATCCAGCTGCAGGGAGAGGTGAAGCTCCTCTCCCCTCCACTCTGCTGTGTGGGAAACATCCAGCACAGAGCTGGGGGCTGCAAAGGGAGGGAACAGCACGTGCACGTGCTCCTGCACGGGCTGGGAAGGGCACTCTGCCTCCCTTCACCTTCCTGCAAAGACAAGGGCTCACAGAGACACTTCAATATAAAATTAGTAACGAGATGTAACACACTTATTTTTAACAATGTGACCTTCATCAAGCACAGAACGTTTTTTGCTTAATTTTTTCCAAAATGAAATCCAAGTCAATCATGAAATGCCAGCAGAAGATGTTAATTCTTTATTAATAAATAGATTTAGAAAGGCTTAGCAAGACAGGATTAATGGATTTGATGGTCAGAGAGGACTGCTGTAATCTTCCAGTCTGACCTGCTGCAGAGCATAGGTCTGGATTCCCACAGCCCATCAATCCAGGCAGTTGCACAGGGGCTTATCTGTTAATCCACACCATGGAGTCTCTGAAAAGTCACTACATTCTGGTCCAAGGGCCAGTCCCCCTGTGAACACCACGTGCTCTTGTTCCCAGTTTCATTCTGACTTCCCCTTACAGCCCCCGGGCTGGGTCAGCTGAAGCTCTTTAAATAGTATTCTTTAAATACTGTGTTTCAAAGGATTAGTGACTCTTACTCATGACTTCTTGATTTTACAGTATGAAAATAATAATGGGCTTAATTATTAACTTAGTAACTCCCCAAACCATATGGAATTAATTCACATCTGCAATGATTTCAAGTCTACATTTGGGTAACAAATGTAACAAACTCCAAATGCTGCACAAAGATACAAACCCAGCAAAATCCAGAGAGAGCACCTCAGCCGTCCCTGTTCCTCCAGGGCTGCTGTAGAGTGCAGACACTGAGCTGCTCAATATGTAACTGTAAACCAGAGAGTCAGCTCTACAGTGCCAGTGTTTTTGAGGAACAAATGAGAAGGTGGATTACCAAGGCATGTCATATGTCTGCGCTCAGCTCTGCACACTGCTTGTCTGAGATGTGGGTAGCTAAGGAATCTATGATGTCAAGGAGGAGGAGCTGACTGAGCGAGCGGAGATTTGGCAACTTGGAGACCTTCAAGGAAAACAAAACAGAAAAAACAGGAAGAAATTAAAACCCTCCCCAAATCACAGCTCATGTATTACCCTTTTGCCCTTGGCACCCCACAGCAAGTCAGGCTGGGCACAGATGGTGCAAGATCCCAGCTGTGGGGCTGGGCTGCAGGGAACAGACCACAGGGCTCCAGTTGGGGCTTAGAACCAAATTCAGACTGCTGAGAGTGGAGGGCAGCAGGAATTTGCCCCTAGAGCTGCCCCTCTGTTGGTACTGACGGCCCCACTGCTATGAGACACTGAGCACTCTCCTAAGAGCAATGCTGGGCACCAGCACAGCCTGAGCTCTGAGATCTGTGGTTTTGCACTGAAAATGTGATTCAGGGCCTGATTCCTTTGCTCCTGTGCTCCTGAGGAAAAGCTCTTCTCAGTGTCCACGCTGGTTCTGCTGGCATTCTTCCTGCAGTCAAAGCAGGTCACTGGAGCACTTGCCAACAAAAACCTCCACCACATCAGATAGATGAGAATCTACAACAAACTTTATGCTTTTGGACTGTTCAGAAGCTCAACTGTTAGCAAAAAGGAGCTCTACACATTCCTCCCTTTTCCACAACCTCATGGTAAGGAGCCAGTAATGCCTGTCTAGAGGCACTAACACACATGCAGCCTCCAGGCAGACAGTGCCTGAGCACTCACCCACCCGCCTTTACCTGAACTGAGGTTATCACCTGGCTCTAGGGAGCTGCATTGGGACAAAGAATAAAGATGTCCTGAGCAACCTTTGAAGGCCAGGAAGGAAATGGCTGAGGATGCTTTCAGAAAGAGCTCAGGACGTGCTTGTAGGAACATCAGCCAGGACTGGGACGGGGGGAGGGAGACCCCCTCAGCACTGGTGGGATCCTGCCCCCACCCAAGGCACGCAGGGTGGAACAGATCAGGGTGTCACTACAAACACGTCACAACAGCAGGTTTATTAGGGCTTTTGCACAACACTGACACACAAGAGCCTGAAAACACATTGCCCAAAGCAGTGAACCTCTGGGAAACAGCTCTTCAGTAATGTTGCTGTGAGGAAAACTCCTCAACAGTCCAAATGCAGAACAGCGTTAAGTTACTGGAAGAACCGGAGATCCCACAGCCAGAGACCCAGCCTGCCTGAGCCCCAGTGACCCACCGGGCTCGTGCCCGAGAACAAATCCCCCTCAGAGCCCGTGGCTGGCCCAGGAGCAGAGCAGAGTGTGTCTGTGCCCAGCCACACTGAGTCACCCAGCCCAGGCCAAGAATCACACACTGAGGCCTCTCAGGCCAAGGGAAAACATTGCATAATTGAGATTTCTCCGTGCACATCTGCTTGACAGTCTTCCAGCCACATTTTGATGAACACTGTTCTCCCAGTCAACAGTTTAAATATAAAACATTTCCCCACATCCTGGTGAGGAAGCACAGCTGAGGAACGCCCTCCATCTCCCATCGATGCCTCCCAGTGTTGCAATGTCCCCTGTGCATTTCCCCCTGTACGTTCCGGGGAGAATCACACCTCTTTGTCTTCCTCTGGCCTCCACTGGGAAGTGATACTGTGATACTTCAGCCCTCAGCGGCTGCAAGGCACTGACCCCAACCCCAGGGATGTCCTGTACCCTGCAGAGGGACCATTCTCCATCCCTGCTGAACCGGGCTGCTCCACAGGACTCACGGGGCCAGAAGAAAACAGAGAGGATGAAGGCAGGGGCTGCAACCTCACCCTGTGAACTCTCCTCTGGGAGTGATTCCTGGATGCTGGCTCCCCTCTCAATGCTTTTTATGCATTTTCAGTTATTTCTGAATGTAAAATGCGTCACGCTCCAGCAACTCTGGCATTTAATGAAGAGCCTGAACACCGTCCTGTCTCCTCTCCAGACACTAATGGGACATAGCAGTGCTCTTCTTCCCCAGGAGGATTGTGAGTTTAAATATACAAAGGAGAGTGAGCTACTTGAATATTAACTAGGGAATTATTATCAGTATGTGTGCAGCATCCAGAAATCCCAATTCCTATGATTTATCTACCTATTTCAGCAATGCTAATGAGTTGAGCAGTGAACTGATGACATGCTGGGGAACTCTCATGGAAGGATCACATCTCATAGGAACAATTAAATTACAATATCCTTATTCTCTCAAGTGAGGGCAGGAGTATCGGCCCATCGGGCTCTTGACCTTTCCTGCCATTAATGCATAATCCCATCAAAACAGAGTCACAGAACCATTAAGATTGGAAAGGACCTCTAAGACCATAGAGTCCAACTGTTGAACATGGAAATCACAGAGAGCCCAGCCAGGACATAGCAATTTGTTTTAGAGCACATGACAATATAACATGTATGACAGAGAATACTTCAAGGGAAGTTTGAGGAGCACGCTGGTAACTGCTAGTGAAGGAGAGATTTGTGCCATCAATACACAACAAACTTACCCTGCTATACACACAGGAACCCAATGAGGGCATGGCACAATTGGAACTGGAAATGGAAGCAATTTTGGGTAACATCTGGCTGGCCTGTAAGGACTTCACATTCCTAGACTAGCTTGTTCTAGTCTTTCATTTACTTTGGTGTGAGAAGCGTGCCTAGCAGTCCTGTCAGCGAGTGTCAGTAACATGCAGCCAGCTCTCAGCTGTCTCACATGAGGAAGAATTAAACTGATTTCTATATTAACATGTCTTTAACCAAGGCAGTGACAGAGGACAGCAGCTCTCAAAAGCCACAGAAAAGATGCAACCAACCTTGGTGAACTGGTGAACAATGATGTGCAGGCAGTGCCTCTTCATGTCCAGGGCCTGGGTCTTGTCAGCTGCCTCTAAAATCTAGAGCAGGAACAAAAATGTGATTTCCCTTCTGCACGGCTCAAATCAACAGTCCTGACCCAGAGCAGGTAACTCCTCTTAGCTAGGGAACATCTCCATTTTGCATTACAAACTGAATCTTTTCTGAACTGTTCAAAAATAAGCCTTGGATTTAAAATGTATGGCGTCCTCAAGAGCTAATCAGCAGGAATTGCTTCTGCTCGTGCTGCAAATGTTCAGGCTGCCTGCCTGGGAGCTGGCATTGGCACTGGGGCTTTCTTACCACCCAATATCTTTTGTTAGCTCAAACTCCACTGCCAGATCCTGTCAGCATCACTGATAAAACAAGACTAATGTCTGTCACCTGCAGATCACCATTTGCCCTGGAACAAATGTCTGCTAAAAAGGGTTTGCAGTTGAGTGCTGAGCATGTGGTCATCTTAAAAAAACCTTTAGGAACACAGTTCTGTAATGGGACGAGAGCTCAGGAGGAGCCAGGTGAGCAGCAGCTGCTGAACCCTGCAGCACAGGAACAGAAGTGACACAGTACCAGGTAAAGAACAATGCTGCTGAAGGCTGGGCTCCCACACACGTCATCACACAGGGCCACTGCCACTGGAAGGGTCTGGGCAGTCTCAGTGACCTCAGATACCCCCTTGACCAGATCCCTTGGCTTTCCTCTAAGTGACTAATTAAAATGCTTGGGGACAATTACCTGGAGCACATTCTCCACTGTGACATTCATTTCCAGATTCTGCTTACAGTAGGCTTGGAGTCGGTTGTTGGAGAAGCCGTAGTAGTAAGGTGCTGCAAAGAGGTATCTGTTCATCCCATTGAGGAACAAACCAGAAAGTGAAGGTGAGAGCTGATGGCAAACACACCCATGTGAGGAGTGGAAGTGCAGAGCCTGCTGGTGCCCCCCCGAAAGTCCATCCTCCCAGTCTGTGCCAGGCAATCCAAAGCAAAAGGAAGGTGACCTGCTGGACATGCACTCAGACAGATCCTTCAATTCCTTCAAATTTAAGGATACAGGGAGTCTTCAGGAGGCATGTTCACTTCTCCGTAATAGATGTATCTAAGCATGGACTCGAATGCTTGCTTGCTGGGAACCATTTCACCTATAGAAATGTTCACTTGCCCATCTTCTGGCATGAAGGAACGGAACATGGCTTCAAAGTAACTGGAAAGGGAAATAAAACTGGTATAACACATTCTGCAGACAGATGGTTTAAACCAGTATTGTTCAAAGGCTGCTATTCAGAACTGCAGCTTCCAAAGCAAAGCAAATTCAGGTGACAACCTGGGCAAAAACACTGCTCTTTTTTTTTTCATGTATGTCTGCCAGTGAAAACTCCAAATATAATCCCCCTAATTATCATCAGGACTACCTGAAATTCGTCTGTTTCTTGAAAATTAGGACACATGGTGCTTTGATTTTTTCTCTAATTTGCATAAGACCCAGTAGAGAGCTTAAAGCATTATGAATTTCCTTGGTATCTATACACTGTCAATCATCAGGGCTGTTTTAAGAGCTGTGAAATGCTTCTGGTAAAATACCACAGTAACTAATACTGAATATTGTTACTGGGTCTGGAAAACAATTGTGACAGTATTTGAAACAGAAATTTTATGTGAACACTTAATGTTTGGTGGAACATAATGTGCAGGTCCACAGAACACACAAGTGCAGAACAAATCCACTTCACCCATGTCCTGAGGAGGGAAAACAGTCCCACCTTCAGCAGGGTGGAATCTTTTCTCTGCATAAAGCATGGGAACACTAGTCTCTGTCATGCACCATTTTTTGTTATGTTTATTCATAACCAGTCGTAAATATCAGAAAGTGAGAAAAAAATTCAAGTTCCACATGATACAATATGAATTGTTCACTGTCAGAAGGCTCCTTCTGACCTCAGTGGACATCTGTTGCTTTCCACTTCACTGAAACCACCTTATGTTTTCCACCCTTTTTCCTTCCTGTGATTTTACAGATGCTTTGTCTTGCAGTGCAGCTTCTCACACACCCTCTGGAGAATCTCTGCAGTTCTAATTTCATCCTATCTTTCCCTGCTGGGTATCAAATGGAAAAAAAAATTTAATCACTACTGCTTAAAGGCTTATTACACTCACTGAGCAAAGCTGCATCTTAACGCTTTGTGCAGATTTAAGTTCCTCCCTGTCTTCTGAACCAAGCCAGCTGAGCACAGACTGCCCAGCACTGCACTGTCCTTCACACACATTCTTGTTAGAACAGGGCTCACCTGGAGCGAGCTGCCAGGATGGCTTTGTGAGCTGGCCGTGGGTGCCCATCTAGGAGCAGGATGATATCACAGAATTCAGTCCCAGCTCCTTCCAGGTAAGCCTTCATGTCCTGAATTAAGGATGTTCCTGAAATGAAAACATAATGAAATAAAGACATGATAGTTCCAGGTGACCAGGTACTATCGAACTAATACATGGCCAAGCCAGAGCTCCAGCCCCTCTTTCCTTTGGGAAAGCATGAATTTGAATCAAGTCCTTCCAAATAATCTTGGAGCAAAATGAGCTTCATTCTTCTCCACCACAACTCATTCCCTGCTGCCCATCACAGAACCAATCCTGTCTGCTCTGCTTTCTGCAAACCAGCTCTGGCCACACTGACAGGCGCTCTCTACAGACATGAAAACTGATTTTTCCCCTCTATTTTCACTATTTCCAACCACAAGGAATATAAAATTTTGTGTCTTAATGAAAAATCTTTCCCGAATCAGCAACAAAGGCTTCTTTTATCCAATATTTTAATCAACCTTTGTAAATACACAACAAATGAGAAATAGAGCACATCCAAGTCTGCTCCAAATTCACTCATATTTCCAAAGTTCATCTTTCAGTTTTTAATGTTTGGGTCTCTCACACCTTCCCAGCTAGTGCACCTCTCCTCTCTGGGACAAATGCCAGCCAAGGCCTTTCTACCTGACCTTCTAGGACCAGCTTCCTTCTCTTTCTCTCCAGTTCCCAATTATTTTTGTGCAGCATTCCACACCAACACTGCCAGTGCTTCTGAACTTTGTGGCCTTAGAAAATTTCATTATTACATTCCTTGTGTTGTGTGTCAGGAAGTTAAAATGTTGAGTAAGACTAATCCCAAGTCAGCCCTTGATGAATTCTACGATAAAACTGTAAATCACATCTTTCTCTCCTCCTCCCTATGTCCTGTTCCTTTCACACACGCACACAGAGCAGTGCCTTATTCACAACATCTTCCTCCTTCCTCCTGCTCCTCCTTGGTGAACACCTGCAAGTAGGCTGGTTCCCTGCTCATCTCTGTCACCCTTCAGCCACTTAGAGTGACTGTCCACTACCCTTTTTTGCATCATTCTTTACACCCTTCTGCTCCTTCCCTCATTGCTCTGAACAGGACTAGGATGGTTTATTGCAAGAACATGACTATATTTCCCATGTACTTTGATGGGACAACGTTCTGATTGAAACTCACTGGGAAAAGTGCTCTGTCTCAGTCTGGGAGAGAGCCTAAGCAGTTTTCCCAACTGGGAACTGGTGGGCTGCAGAGGGCTGCTTCCCAGACATCTTCCCAGGCTAAACAAACCATTAGCAACGCCAATCAGCACAAGGAATTACTCCACAAAGCAGGAAGGTTACCAATGTCGAGTGGCTGGTCAGAGTGTGTGCGGACAGGAGGCTGCTGCTTTCTCCGGACAATCTCCACAATGAGGGATGAAGAAAGATGCTCAAACTCCTTCATCATTATGACTTGATTAAAATGGGATTCCTTCACCACAAAGTTCAGGCAATGTTCCTTAAAAATATAGCAATATTAATTTAAAAATTTATGGTTTATTGTTTGAAGTCATCTTACAGCATCCCATAAATGTTACATGTTACATATGCCATCAGCCATCCTTTCCTTTGAATCTCCACATGGATCCTGCAGCTGGAACTATCAAACAATTATGTCCTTATTCTTCCAAAATGACCATTTAGGCTCCTACTTGAACAGGAAATTCAGGACAATTCTAAGCATCTAGAAGAATTTGACTAGAAATACTAACAAGGGAAGAGATTAACTGCCCATCAAGCTGTTCCAAAGCTTCCTAAAACATGAATCTCAGGAGATACCAAAAACTTCACTGAGATAATGAAGATTGGTTGCTATCTCATAATAACTCTTAATATAATTAGGTACCAAAAGTTAATTAAAAGGGTGGAGAGATCTTAACTCTTGACACTTTCCAGCAAGAGTCCAAAGACCTTGCAAGATTCCTTGTGTGGGTTTTGCCTGAACCCTTTCTGTAAACACAGCAAACAGTTCAAGAGCTCTGGAAGGCTTTTGTGTGATAAACTTCTTAGAAAAATCAGTATGGTGAAAAGGTGACAAATGAACCAGACCTAATGCTAAACAGTTACAAACAGTAAACAACTGTTAAAACAGTTAAAACAAACAACTGCTGAACAGTTACAACAGAGACAAAAAAAGGGCACTTCATTTCCCAGTATGAACCAAGGCGTTCCCTCAGGACATTTTAATAAGCAATAAATGCAATCTATACCAGCTCACCATAAGGTGGGTACAAGTTCACCCAAAGAATCATTACTACTGTTTGTTTCCTGCCAGTTTATTTCACCGGGGATCCAAAGGTATCTGTCAGGACTCACCCATGAAATGTTTTAAAACAATGACTGGGATGCCAAAAAGAGCAGCTTTCTACAGAGGACCCACCCATGAGGACTCACAAGCACCTGAGCAGACAGGATGCCAGCTCAGGGTGATCCTGCCTGACTGGAGCCATGTGCAAGAGCCCCTGTCACCCCAGAGGTAGCCAGGGCAGGTGGAGGCACCAGATCCACCAGTGCTTGAGCTTCTGAGCAGCTGATGACATTTACATACTTGCTGCTGACTCTGCTGCTGTCCTCCTGGAGGCCTTTCCTCTCCCAAATCCAGTGCACACACAGTGCCTGAGGAAGTGCTGGTGCATACTGGTTTCTCCAGCCTCACTGTGCTTGCAGCCATCAGAAATACAGTCACTGGTGTGCACAGGCTGAACATCATCAGCAGCTTCTGCACAGTCCTGCTCTGGCTCTTGGACCGGTGGCAGGAGCTGCTTCCCTGCAGGTTCAGCAGAACTGGCCCTGGGCACTGCACTGGGATGAGCACAGCCAGCACCTCTTGGGCTGCAGCTGGGGGTCAACTCTACCTTGATTGTCACCAAACACCCAAAAGCCCCTCACCCACCACAGAGACAGAGAATCGCTGGCACATTTTGTTTTTCAGTGCAAAGGCCTGAGAACAGAGTTTAGTTTTTCCATCTGTCCAGGTGAAAGACCCTATCTGCAGTCTCAGTATATAGAACACAGCAAGACCAGGCAATGCACTGGTTCCATCTTGCTGCAGCAAGAGTGAACTGATGAAGAGCCAAAGTCACTCTGCCCTTGACATTCTACAAAGCAGATATGCAAAAATATCGAGCACTTATTGAAAAAAGCCTACATAATATCACAAGCCACTGCAGGACAACCCATGCTAAATATACTCAAGCCACTATAATTAAAGGAATGATGAATCTGCAAAAGCTGATACCTTCAGCCAAACATTAATTACGTAAATTTTATTTTTAAGAATTTCTTATCAGTTACTTTGTATGCAGAATGCGATTACCTTTAGCTGATCCAGCTGAAGCTTGTTAGCATTCTCACACACAATGAGCACGTTCTGCAGATCTACAGATGCTTCAATATACTGAAGGCAGAGCTGTTCCAGCCGAGACAGCTTGAAGTTTAAGGCCAATTTGTACACATCCATAATGAGTAACACATCCTGCACATGACCTGGAATTGCAAGAGGGAAAACTGCTGGAGAGCTCAAAGAACAAAGAGAGTAACCCTTCTAAAAGTATTTTTTACATCAACCAGAGCAATCAGAATAGTAGAACAGGCAGTGACTGGAGTATTTTTATAGAGAAAAAAATTCCATTCCTGGTTAGATAAAATCTGAATCAATACTAGAAAAGGAGGTTCAAATTTGAAGCATGCAAAAGGCACCCCAGAGTATTTTTTAGACAAAGATTTTGTGACAATCTGGATCACAATTTTTTGAAAACCTCCAAAGAAAGTGAAGACCCTAAAATCTCTGACAAGCTCTGGAGCTTGCAGCCCAATTTCTCATAGTGCCCAGCTGCCAACAGCCCAGCCAGAGTCCTTAGGTTTTACACAGTATTAACAATCAGCTCCCTGATTCTGACAGACCCTTATGAAGGCACTCTGTGCTTTTACTCTGTGCTTCAGCCTGCACAGACCACAGCTGGTCTATGAGGGCTGAAGTGAGAGAGGGGTAGAGGGGACCTTTGTAGGCCACTGCAATGGGGCTACTGGGACACCAACTCAAGGAATAATCCCCCATGGCCTTTGCTTTCCTCACAGGAGATCTCTGCCCATCTGCTCTAACTACTTTTTAATAGACAAAAGCCCTCTTGCATGTCACGTGCCTTCCCTGTGTCTAATTGGAAAATCCCATTTGATGAGCATGCCCAATTCCATTAGCTCAGCCTCTGGATGGCTCCCCAGGGTGCTGCTCTCTGAACTGAGAGGAGCAACTAGGAATACAAACGGGCAGGGCAGGGCAGGGCCCACGGAGGATCCCAGCAGAAAGGGGAGCCCCAGGGAGACCCTCTCATGGGCTGGGGAAACAGGGGCAGGCTGCCTGGGAAGCCTGGAACAATGGGAAGAGCTCAGGGCTCCAAGCCTTCCCTTGGCCTGAGCCTGTCTCAAGCTGAGGGTACCGAGGACCAGTGAAGGGCTTTGAGCAGATCTGGCAATGTCAGCAGAATCCAGGGAGCAGTTCCCTCACCCCCATTCAGTGGGATCATTCTCAGACAGGCCTCCTCACAGCAAAAGCCTTGGCACAAATGGACACATATCACTTTTTTTCTGTGAACTACCTTTGCAGAAAGGGAAGAACTTGGAGTGAAGCTGAAGCAACGTTCAGTGCTGGGACAGCTGTACCTCACTGTACTTCACTGTGCCCCATGGCTGCAGCCTCCCCAGCCCCAGCAGCTGGAGTTCCTCGCTGTATCCAGCCTCACTCCTCTGCCCCACAGCCCTCACCTCTCACACAGCCAGGAGCTGGATTCCCTGTGTGGGAGCTCTGAGATCTCTGGCTATTCCCCGCCCACAAGTGTTTTTAACTCAGAGAACTTCAATGAATGCATCAAATGGATTTTTCCTTTCTTGAGGCATTCCTTCCAGTTGGATTTTTAACAGGTGATAAATACTGGCTTGCACACCTTTCTGTGTGGGCTCAGTTTAAAACGGATCAAAACAATATCAGAAAAAGGAAATGAGCCAAGCCAGGATAAGATACATGGTCCTTCCAAGCAGGATGCTGTGATGTTCAAAATACCACAATATTTTTGTTTGTTTGGGGTTTTTTACACCTTTTGGAATGATTAAGAACTTGTTCTTCCTTGATATTTGAAAAGAATTAGGGAAATAAAAAGCATGGTTAGTATGCTCTGATAAAAATCTGCTGTTTGTTTAATCTCAAGTTAGTAATTAAGCGCTCAGAACAGGACTGGTCACCTGCAAATGCGCGATCCTGCTGTTTCAAAACATGTCTGTCCCCCTCCCTTCCCTAGTGCCAGTGTTACTTCACCCTGCTGCCCTACCTTTGCGAGGATACTTTATCTTATCTGTGTACAGGAACTGCATGAGCACCTCAAAGGGCTGGGCCTCGGCCTCTCGGATGGGCACTTCCAGCAGCGGCTGCAGTCGGCACAGCTTGACATTCCCACCAATCCCATCCTTCTGGCACGTGGCGTGTCCCTCCTCTTCAATGTCTTGCTTTGATTTCTAATGAAACAGAAAAACCACCCAAACATGGCACAAGGCTGTGCCAGTTCACACAAGTTACCACCAAACCAGAGGATCCTTCTCCTTACTCCACATCCTCTAAGACCCAGGATCTCTTTAGCTTCAGGATTATCTTCAAGATAACAAGGAATTCATATGTCTTAGACTTATTGTTCCATATCCTGGGACACACATGGATCAGAACACAAGTAAGATCCTGCATACAGGTCAGAAGGACGTCAGAGCAAAGGAGGAATGAACTGCACTGAACTCACATTTCTACCCACAGCAGGAACAGCCTCACTCTGTGAAGGAGGGACAGGTGGGAGCAGATTCCACAAACCCTGCCTTGCAAAGGCAGAGCTCAAAGTGCTGTACAGAAGTATTTTAAAGCACTCTGTTACCTCAAATTTCACTTTGAGAGCCTTTCCCCACAGTCTTTCCAATGGCAAAACAATTAAATGAGAGGCAGTGAGGCATCCACATCTTACTGCAGGTTGTGTGCTACCACCTCCCCAAAAGCCTTTAAACATTTGCTGCTGAAAACCTGGAAGTAGTTAAAATTAATAGACAATGATGAGAGGCACCAGACTTTCACCTCTGGAAAAAGTCAAAAAATACAAAGGTTAAGGGAACAGAGGCAGCTGAAACCCTTAGCACTGCCTTCCTTCCTGCTAATCTGTCTGATCTTGTGGGCCACCCCCATGACACAGCTCTTACCTCCCCACAGGGAAGGGTACACACACCTCTCTGGGGCATTCCACAAGATTAGACCTCAGACAGCTACAAGAGCTTCCAAGAATCTGTCAAATCCAGATAACTGGATTAACTCTGGCTCCTCCATGTTACACTCCTGATACACATCCAGTAGCCTTTGTTAATACTAATGATCCTCTTTATTTTACTTGCTCAAGAGCACCTTAGCATCAGACACTGTCCCCATCCTCCAGCTGTCTCCGCAGGTATTACTTTTCTCCTGACAACCTTATTCCCAAACCCGGGCAGAATAAGCCTTACCTTGCTACAAGGCTAATTTTCCAAAACACTCACCTGTTTCACCCTCTCCCTGGCCTGCATGATTTTCTTTTTCAGCCACTTGCAGCGAGCGGTGACGATCGCAGTGTGCCCTCGGACTCGCTCCTCCTTCTGCCAAAGGCAAAGGTGGAAATCACATTCAACTTTTATCCCCAAATCACATGGCCGTAGCAGATGGCAGAAATCACAGAAAGCTGGGCTGAACCCCAGGCTACAACACATTTCAAGTTAGACTCAAAGGCAGCCTTACATCTGCTCTGCACATACAGATGAAATTCAACACCTATTTCCCCAAAGGCTACGGCAAACAGCATTTGGGAAAGAGCCCGTGTCACATTCACTGAATGGAAGCTGCTGTGTCACATATATTGCTTTTTATTCTTGCATCAGATTTTCTGTTTAATTTTTCCTTTTCAAAATAACACTATGGTTTTTGCTATTGTTTGTCATAATTTATTTCATCTGTTGTTGAGGATCTGTTCTCTGAGCTTTGGAAAGCTTTTTCTCATTTTTTCTTTTTGCAAAAGGAATGCAGGTAAGTTCAAATTTCTCATGTTTATCTTCAGAAAACCTGTTCTCTGTTAGATTTTTAAACTGTTTTCATTACTAGAGAATCATTCCCCTGTACTGCTTTTTTTCATTCTCTTTTGCTTCAGTAATTAAAAATGGCTCTTGAAATGATAATGGGTTTGCAAAACACTGACCTGCCTATCCAGGAGGCAAGTGGGACCTGGGAGTACAGAGGTCGTTGGTACATTTTCATACTGCAACTCTATATAACATGCTTCGATGAGTTCAGGCTAAGTCAGTGACCCATAGATCTTCTCAGTTTAAAAGTTTCTTCTCCTTTGCAGCTTTAAAAATTTATCTGGATAAGTGAAACTTACTAAACCAGGCAGACAGTTCACCAGTGATTCATTCCCAGGATTTCTGGCACAACCATTGCAGAATTTGCTTTTTCCCAGCAAACACACCACACACACAGTAACACCCCCATTGGCACTTCTCCAATAAATTCTACTCACCTCTCCCAAAACAAACTCCAAGTCACTGAACTGCCTGTTTTCCCACAGCCTTCCATAGTCTTCATGGAGAGTGCACTTAGGGTAACAAGAAAACTAAAAAAAAAAAAAAAAAAACCCACAAAAACCCACAGAAGACAGAGTTAGTTTCAGTGGCTATATAAACTTCAAATCTCAAATCACTCTGGAGCAGAGGAGCCTGAGGTCAGATCTCCTCAGGGTCTGCAGCTTCCTCACAAGGGGCAATGGAGGGACAGCTTCAATCTCTGCTCTCTGTGAGCAGGGACAGGACCCAGGGAAGGGCTGGAGCTGTGCCAGGGCAGGCTCAGGCTGGAGCTCAGGGAAAGGTTCTTCCCCCAGAGGGTGCTGGCACTGCCCAGGCTCCCCAGGGAACGGGCACAGCCCTGAGGCTGCCAGAGCTCCAGGAGCGTTTGGACACTGCTCTCAGGGATGCCCAGGGTGGGATTGTTGGGGTGTCTGTGCAGGGCCAGGGATTGGACTTGATGATCCCTGTGGGTTCCTTCCAGCTCAGGAGATTCCTGATTCTATGATTTTATAACCGAAAGTGCTGAGGTTACATCTACTATTACTGGATTTTCTTATTAACTCAGCCTCAGTGTAGTACATAAAGTATAATGTAACAGGCAAACCAAACACATGCAAGGGCTTCCTCCATGGTGAGGGTGAGGACAGATAACACAGTGTAACATGGAAGAATTGTGTCTCATTGCAACTTCCAGATATGAGGATTAGGAGGCTGGGAGTCTCACCTGCTCTCAGGACTTGCCTGAAGGTGCCATGCCATAAAAATAAACTGGAGTGTAGATGGGATTTAATCTGGTGTGAGTATCCTGAATTTAAAATTTTCAATTCCCATAGTTCTGTGGGATGGGAGTGGGAGAGCTACATGGAGATAAAACCTCAATACAAAACACTCTGCCCCAGAGCCCGGAACAGGACAGCACACGAAGAGGAACAACCAATTTTAATGAAATAACATGGCAAATCCCATCTGCTACACTTTCCAATGATTTGTCAAAGTTGTCATGATCTCTCTAAGACTTTAGAAGGCCCTAGAGGGCTTGACCTTACCAAAATGTCTGTCCAAATTACATTTCTCAAAAGATTTTAAGGACACACATTGACCTTTGAAAGCTGAATCTGAAATACAGAGGCTGCCTGTAGGAAGGCCGCAGAATAAAAGCCATGAAGCTCATGGTGAACTAAACCAGACAGTCCACAGCCAAAGCCAGAGCCAGGACTCATGTGGAATTGGTGTGGAAGCAAGTATGTTTATCAGCAAATTACCTGGAACCTGTACATCTCTCCACTTCTGATGTTATTGTCCACTGTGCCACCAAAGATGTACATAGCATCTGAGATAACCGCTGCTGCGTGGAAGAGTCTCCCACTGGGTAACTGGGGAAAGAAAATAGGGAATAAACAACAAGAAAAGGACAAAAAAGGCAAGGGAATAAATAAAAGCCTATTCTTCTGCCAAGAAAAAGGATCTGCTATTAACAGATCAACAATGAAAGGGGAAAAATCACAGAATATTTGAGTTGGAAGGAACACACGGGGATCATTGAGTCTAACTCTTAAGTGACTGGCCCGTATGGGGATCGAACCCACGACCTTGGCATTACAAGCACCGTGCTCTGACCAAAGTGATGCAGCCTGAGGCCCCATAGAGACACACACACAGACACACACAGACACAGACACACAGACACACACACAGACACACAGACACACAGACACACACACAGACACACACAGACACACAGACACAGACACACACACAGACACACACAGACATACAGACACAGACACACAGACACACAGACACACAGACAGGCACAGACACACACAGACACCCACAGACACACAGACACACAGACAGACACAGACATGCAGACACAGACACACAGACACCCACAGACACACAGACAGGCACAGACACACACA
>VZRO01001741.1:407504-427770 GCA_013397915.1 Daphoenositta chrysoptera | reverse complement strand
CACAGACACACAGACAGGCACAGACACACACACACAGACACACACACAGACACAAACACACAGACATCCACAGACACACACACACAGACACACATACAAACACAGACACACAGGCAGGAACAGACACACACACAGACACAGACACCCACTCATACATACACACAGACACACATAGAGACAGAGACAGACACACACAGACACACAGACACCCACAGACACCCACAGACACCCACAGACACCCACAGACACCCACAGACACCCACAGACACCCACAGACACCCACAGACACCCACAGACACCCACAGACACCCACAGACACCCACAGACACCCACAGACACACAGACAGACACAGACAGAAAAACAGACACACACAGACATACACACACACAGACACATAGACACACAGACACACAGACACACACACAGACAGGAACAGACACCCACACATACAGACACACACACACACACACAGAGACATGCACCCTGAGATTGACATTTGCTGTATCCCAGGATTGTTTCCTAGTGTGTCTAGAACATACTGTCCCGTCACATTTAGGAACCCCATTCACTACACCTTCTAATCAGAATGGTACCTATACAGGTAGGTCTATGTATCATGGCAGCTACAAAACGTATCATTTACAAAATTGAACTCAACGTCACTTTTCACATAAACCCTACACACACTTCTAGAAATAAGCATATTCTGCATATGTGATCACTGTGCAAACTCAGCTTATTCCAAATGCTGTCAGGAACTTGAAAGGTAAATGATCATCTACCTCAGCAGGACTGAGCCCCAGGCCTGTGAGCACCCGCCTCCCCCACAGCTTGAAGGGCTGAACCATCTGGCTAAGGCCCCAGGAATGCCCATTGCTGAGCAGGAGCCCAAGGCTGGAGCTGTTGGCAGAGCTGGCACCTCGGAGCCACAGCTCCTGTCTCCATCCTGCCAGCTCCACAGAAAGTAAAGCCCCCCACACTGCAGCTATTTATAGGGCTGAGGGATCACACCATCCCTGAAACACACCCCACCTCAGAGCTGCAGCATCAGGTGATTTTTGAAGAGGGAAGAGTCACTGCAAGCCAAAGCCACTGTGACCCTCCTGCAGAGGACAGACCACAGCATTTTTACTCATTTCTTCTGAGGCTACACAAAGGTGTGTGAACATGTCAGCATATTTCACTGAGAGCTCACAGGAAGGCCTCAAGTGGTGAGAGAAACTTCTTTTTTTCCCTTGAGTTTGATCAAGCTTGTTTTGTCTTCCAGGCAGTAAATCTCATTAAATCTTTGCCTACAAAATAAAAAGCCCTCTGGTATAAGAAATCTTTGCTTCTTGTACATATTTATAGGCACCACTCAAGTAAACTCAAACATGAAACAAGATTATGTTTATCTGGAGAGGCAGATTTTCCAGGAAACCATGCTTACTGGCAGTTCCTATTCCCACCAACTCACCCCTCTCACCACAGCATCACACAACAGCCTCATTTAGCCTGTTACTCACCACACTTTCCATGACTTGTCCTTTTCCTCAAACTACAGCTTTTAAGGAGACAATCCCCCAGTCAGTAACTAGGACGTTGGTTTTTTTCTCAGATGTACAAACCACAGACTTGCTCACCTTAAAAGGCACATTTGCCTGTGCCAGTATAACAAACCCTCTGGATTCCTCTGGATAAACAAGATGCCTTCTGTATCCAGCATGTTTCATGGATAATTTATCAAGGAAACTTCAGAGCTGGTTCTAATAAATACTGTGATGGGTTATGGAATAACACTGATCTGTTGGTACATTCCTGCCTGCACCCAGTTCCATACCTCTCCAAAAGAGGATGAGATTACTGTCAAATATCATCTATTTTCTATGGTGTCTGCTTGTTCTTAGCAATAATCTCATTAACTAAATAAGATGTACTGATTGAAATAATCAACCATATTATAATGGGTTAAAAATACATCTGTCACCTTCATCAACTGGAGCTCCAACCTCATCCCAAGGTAAGTTTGCTTGCCAAGACCCATTCCCACACAGATAGGCAAGCTGGTATTAGCTGTACTGTAACATCTTTCTCACAACTAACTGCAACCAAAACCCAACAAAAAGAACTGTTCCAGTAGAGCTCAAATGCAGCCCACCTGCTTTAGACTTATTCAGGTCATTTACCACATATCTTTTTTTTATTTTAATAAATAATACTTTAGCTTTGCTTTCAATTAAAATAATTCTCAAAATTCCCTAGTATTTCGTTTTTAAAAGCTGCCATCAAATTTAACAACCACTTTTTTTTTTCAATCAAAAAGCCTTACAGCTTTGAAAAACTGGTGTCAGAAAGCAAACATGAACCACCTGAATATTTAACCAAGTAAGATGTACTTGTCAGTCACATCATATTCAACTCCAACAATCTCTATGGAACGCTGTAATGATGATTTTCCATTTGTAATGGTTGGTACTGGCCAAGGAACCAGAGCTCTGCACTTACTAATAACTTAAGCAATCAAACAACTTCACTTTCTAAATACACAGACCACATTTTTAAAGACAGAAATGTACAACATGGAATGACAGCTTGGAACAGAAAAGGCCATGTCCAGTTCATCAAAACATTGTGCAGCTGAGAGTTTCAGGGTGTTTGTTTTACTGAGTCAGAACAGCAGAATTCAGGCCAGCACAAACCCCCACATGGAGATGACAATGCTTCAAGTGGTGACATTTTGGTGCCACCCGCATGGGGAACAATGTTCAGCCTTCCCAGCACCAAGGACTTGGCCACAGGATCTTTGTTCCAGTGCAAGCAGGGAGAGCTGGGTCCTCAAGAAAATATTCAGAGGGGAAGAAAGGTTAATAGAGCTCAGGAGCACAAACAGCTGGAGAGACATAAACAGCTGGAGAGACGTGCTGGTCCCCACGTTCCTCATCCACCAATACCAGACACCCAGAACCTGCCCTATCTTGAATTTTTCACTGGGAGACCTCCCAAGCTGCCAAATCCAGCTGCTGAATTCACTCACCCCAGGTAGAGTTTATAAGAAACAGCTACAAAATACCATCTACTTTGCTAGCCAGGATGGTCAGAAAGGATGAGCAGAGACAGCTCAAATATCAGCAGGGGAGGTTTAGGCTGGATATTAGGAAACATTTTCTCATAGAAAGGGTTGTAAGCATTGCTACAGGCTGCTCAGGGTAGAGTCACCATCCCTGGAAGTGTTCAAAAAGTGCGTGGCACTTGAGGATACAGATTAGTGGTGAATGTGGCAGTGCTGATCTTGAAGGTCTTTTCCAACCCTAACGGTTCCGTAATTCTATGATTCCAATTTTATCTGCTGGCACAACTCCATACGGTCCTGTGTGAATCCAGAGGGATTTGTCTTTCTCATTCCCAGTTCATACAGGAATGCTAAAAATCACAGACTAAGAGGCATTGCCAATTTGAATTATTTGTCAGCTCTAGATCCTGTACTTACTTCTCCATCACTGTGATTTCCTTACTTTATTAACAGTGCCTGACAGAAGAAATCCTGGATTCAATCCTGACACCTCCAATGATGGGGGCTGGCACCCCTCTCTGAGCAACATCGCCCTGTTTCATCTGTTGGAGTGGTTTCTCTATTTAAGGTTAATGAGATTTGCGTCTGAGGATCTTTACAAGCTGGAATCTTTGCTGTCAAAAGCAGATCTCATCAGTCACCTTTGCTTCCCTTTGAGTACACTCCACAGTGCTGGCATGACTCAAGCCATCATTTTCAAAATAAAAGTATTTCACAAGTCTTTTTTTCCTCTCATTTCTTGTGCTCAGACTCGCACTGTAGCCTGTCTAGACAGCACAAATGGAGTTTGTCCTGTGCTGCTCATCAGGGTTCTAATTTGACTCCTAAAGCTGTGCATTAGAGTTGCGCCTCCCTGTGCCAGAGCACCCAGCAATCACTCAAATAGGTGAGATTACAGCCCTGAGCACTAGCTCTGGGCCTGAGCACATACACTTTTAAATAAACTCAGTAATACCTGTGCAAACCCCTTCATAAACTCATTGATTTAAATTTTGACCTCACCAGGAACACATTCAGCTTTGTTTGAAGTCCTTACTAAATTAAGTTGAAGCAATGTAAAGTAAAATTAAATAGTTAAAGAAGTAAAATGAATCATTTCCACTCAGGGGTCAATAGTAGCCTGCTGTATGCAATTTAGAACTTGCACATGCAGAGCCAAGGCTTAAATGGTTCTTGGATTACAGCTTAAGTTAAATAGCTCATGATAAATTGCAAGGGGAAAAAAAAGGAGCAGAGAAGAAAAGGCATATATGAAGGTGGAATTTCTCTCTTTCTCCTAGAATAAGTTTAATTTCCATTTTTGAAGTCTTTTTCACTTCCAAGTGTTTCTTTATTTACCTCTGAGTCTGCTGTAGATCCTTGTTTAACTGTTGCTATGCTGAAATCTAAACCAAATGCATCTCAAGATTTTTTTAAACCCCATCCTCTCCAGGGCACAGTGGGACCTTCCCCTGGGGCAGATACTCTCTCAGCCACTGCTGGGTAGGACACCCGGTTACAAAGTTTAAAAACAAAAGTGTGTAAAAGTGTAAATGGGAGGCATGAGAGACCGGACATGGAGTAGCAGACCCCTGCAGCTGAAGTTCCAGAAGATCATCCCTGTATATCCAGAACAGTCAGAGTCAGCCCAGAGAAAGCTCCATGGTCTTGTTTGGAGCCCATCACTGTGATTGAACCACTAACATTTTAGCTGTGTAGTTTTCTCAAGGTCTGTGCAATGACAGAGACACACAGCAATGAAATCTTTTGCACTAATTGCTTTTTGTCTGCCCTCTTCCTCCCAATGGCTCTTCACAAATCACAGTATCTGAGACTGGTTCGAGTTGGGAGGGACCTTAAAAAGGTTGTCTTGTTCCACCCTCTGCCATGGGCAGGGACACCTTCCACTAGACCAGGTTGCTCTGAGCCCTGTCCAGCCTGGCCTTGGACACTTCCAGGGATGAGGATGAGAAGCTGAGGGGTTTGCTCACTGTAAGTAGGCAAAACACAGATCACAAGTTAAGATGGTGAAGAGGGAATATCCATCAGCTATTCCAAAGTCTGAGACAGCCTTCCCACATCTTGTCTGGATGAAAAAACAGGGCAGATGGATCACCCCTAAGTGACAACCTGTGTTTTATGTCAAAGCTGACTAACACACTGGAAGAGGATGAAGCTGTCTCAGCTGGCAGGTCGGCAGCACACACAGAGCCCTGTGAGGGCCTGGTTCTGCCTGGCCCTGGCCATGGCCTCACCCAGCTCCTCTGTACTGCCGGCAGAACTGGGTCAGGGACAAAAATGCAACTTCCTTGTAGTGAGATTCACTCTCTTGGCTGTGAGGAATGCATTAGCTATGCTATTATTGCAGGCTGTGACTACTTGTCCTGTTGCAGTGTTTATCTTCTCTCTCTGACTCCTTTCTCAAAGCATTTTAATATGTTTCAGTGCTTTTCTTGACAGAAATTTCAACATTATGGGCAATACTAGGGACATTGCTAAAATCAAATCCTCTGCAGTTGTTTCAAGGTTCTCCTTTCTTACTCTCAGCTCCTCAGAAGCCTTCTTATATTTACAGAATAGATTTATAACTGTGTAAATGTTAATTTTCCTCACACTCAGCTATGAATGAGCAGGTATTTTGGAAGGCAATTGCTGCACTGAACTCAAAAGCCAGTAATGATGTGCACAGATTTCTTTCACAATCCAGGAACGTCAATGAGCCTCTCTATCCTTCAGTACCATTAAAAGCTCAAAGCCAAAATGAAATAAAAAGACCTAAAGCCATCAGCAAACCAACTTGGTGAAACAGCATAAACTAAGAAGTTAAAAAAGTATCTATATTTCTCTGAAACTGAAAGAAAAGCATAAGCTACAACAGGTCCAAATGAGCTGTCACTTCAGGGAGATGTTGACTGGGAGCTGTTGATACCCGAGATGTTTCCACACTGTTAGACCAGGCAACAGCATCAAACTCAAACAGATGGACAGACAGAGCTTTGGATAGTCTTAAAGTTCAAGGAGGTTTAAGGATTTAAAATGTTTTCCCATGCTGGCTGCAGACAATCTCTGCTTTCAGACAAAATTGGAACAGACACATGTCAGAGTGAACTTCAAGACATGCAGCTCTACAAATGAAGAAAAGCAGGGAAATGCTGAAGGATTTTACTGAGCCTTTCCACAGGCTGCTGTTCCTTTATTGGGCCTTTCCTAAGGCTGTCATTCATTTCAGATTATGGCAATGGACTCATCCAGTTTATTGCTGCAGGAATGCAAGAGTAACCAAAGTGCTGTTTATAACCCAAAAAGTACCTATTAATTTAAAAATTCTGGCCTGGTATGAACGATGGGAACATAGCTAACCATGAGCCAGGCAACTGCATTGCTGTCCCAAGAAAGTTACGGAGAAAATCCTCCTGGAAGGTACTTCCACCACATGAAGGAGGTGACTGGTACCAGTCAGCAAGGATTTACCAAGGGTAAATTTTTCCTGACTGACCTGATCATCCCCTTCAAAATGCTTCATGGGTTATAGGAAGGCACTGCATTCTCAGCAAGTCTATGCTTGATAGCAAATTGTCCTGAGCAGTTGAAGTGCTGGAGGCTGATATTCCAAAGGACTTAGCCAGGCTGGAAAATGGGCCAATGGGCACCTCAGGAAGTTCTGCCAAGTCCCAGCCCTGGGACAGCCATTCCTTGCAATGATACAGGCTAGGGACTGGCTGTCTAGGACACAGCTCTGCAGAACACAGATCTGGTGGACAGGGAGCTGCAGAGGGTTCAGCAGCATCCTCCAGCAGCACAGCCAGCAGCCCCTCAGCTGTGCCAGCGGGCTCAGGGAAGGGACTTGTCCTCCTCTACTCACTATTTTTAAGTCCCCAGCTGAAGTGCTCTGCCCAGTTCTGGGATCCCCAGTACAGAAAGGCATTGACCTACATAAACAAGTCCAGTGGAGGGACCACTGCACCAACATCAAGGTTGTGATCAAGGGCTGGAGCACAGGACGCACGAGAGAAGAGAAAGCAAAGGAGGCACCTTCCTCCAGGTGTACAGGGAAGTCAGAGGGGCTCTTCAGAGAGGTGCCCGGTGGGAAGAGCGGAGCAAAGAGACTCAAGTCAGCATGGGAAATTCTTTCTTAGTGTGAGAGGAAAATATCTTTGATCATGATAGTGGACAAACACTGGATGGAAGCCAGGAGAAGCTGCTGGATCTCTAATCCTGGAGGTAAACAGGAATGGAATGGAATGGAATGGAATGGAATGGAATGGAATGGAATGGAATGGAATGGAACGGAATGGAATGGAATGGAATGGAATGGAATGGACAATGCCCTGAGCAGCCTGCCCCAACCAGATCTGCTCTGAGCATGTGGTTGGATTCGAAACCTTGGAAGTCCTCCCAACCCACCTGCTTTTGTGATTCTAAGACTTCCTCTGTTCTTTAACATACTACAAGGCTGGGAGCTCAGTTGTGCTCTTGTTAACAATGGAAATTTAATTTACATCTAAGATGGAAATTTAGCTTTTACTTTTCCCTTCTGATGGTTCAGACAAGAAAACAGGGAATAAAAACTCTGTCACAGACACACAGAATGGACCTCTTCAAAGGCTATTTCCTTTGCCCCAGACAGGGTCAACAATACTTATTTTGTTCCTGAGAGAACAAAATCCAGCCTGTTCTTAGAGATTTCCACTGGTAGAGACTTCTCAAAGCATCTTATGAAACCTGCAACACCACACTAATGTCAGAAAGCCAAAAATATTTTGTCTGTGGTGTATTTATTGAGATTGCCATAACTACATTGTCAACATAAATGGATCTATTGCAGCTTAACAATGATGCAAAGCAGAGGATCACCTCTGTAAGCACCACTTCCTCATATGGAGCTGTTAATTCAGAGACTGGCATGGACTGAAGTGGAAGACAGAAAGTTGAAGACTGATGTAGAAACCTACAACCCGGGATAAATCACAGAATCACAGGATGGTTTGGGTAGGAAGGGACCTTAAAGCTCATCTTGTTCCAACCCCTGCATGGCAGGGACACCTTCCACTATCCCAGGTTGCTCCAAGCCCCGTCCAACCTGGCCTGGGACGCTTCCAGGGATGGGGCAGCCACAGCTGCTCAGGGCACCCTGTGCCAGGGCCTCCCCACCTTCACAGCCAAGAATTCCTTCCCAATATCCCATCTACCCCTGCCCCCTGCCAGTGGGAAGCCGTTCCCCCTTTTCCTGTCACTCCAGGCCTTCATCCAGAGTCCCTCTCCAGCTCTCCTGGTGCCCCTTTAGGCACTGGAAGGGGCTCTGAGGTTTCCCTGGATCCTTGTCTTCTCCAGGCTGGACACCCCCAGCTCTCCCAGCCTGCTTCCAGAGCAGAGGGGCTCCAGGCCTCGCAGCAGCTCCGTGGCCTCCTCTGGACTCCCTCCAGCAGCTCCATGTCCTTCCCGTGCTGGAAGCCCAGGACTGGAGGCAGCTCTGCAGGTGGGGTCTCAGCTGAGCGAGGCACAGGGGAAGACTCTGCCCCTGCTCTCCTGCCCGAGCTGGGGGCAGGGCCCAGCACACGGGGGGGTTCTGGGTTAAATCACTACATAGAAAAGCAAAGTCATAACAACAAAAGCTTGTTGCAGTATCAGCTCTGGTTATGGTAAGTGACAGGGGACGCAACAGAGACATCATTTGCAATTGTGCTCTACACTGAGGATGAGATTTTTCCATCTGGCATTCACTGGAGAACACAGAATGGAAACAGGAAGGTAAATCCATTAACAATGACATCCAAACACGTGGCGGCATAACCACAAAGGTCAGGGTATGAGGCTGTCTGTAATTTATTTACAGCTGTAATAATAGTAAATGTTATCTCCTTTAAAATTGTTTTAGTATATATAAGTTGCAACTTTAAGGAGCAATGGTAATATATAATTAATTCATCAGAGAGGATGAGGCAGCTTGAAGAGCAAGCCAAACTCCAGCCAAATCCAATGAATGTGTCACAAAAGATGATATATTGAAATCTGACAACAGCTGACAGAAATCCAGTGACCAACCATTTGTTTCTCTTTGGCATGTGGCATGCATTCAAAAATCCAATAACCATAATAGCACTTTTGGGATCTTAATCTGACTTCCTGAATAAACCAACCTACCAGACTTTTGTGAAGAGGTACTGAAATCGAGACTTTCTTTGACGAAAACTTTCTTTTTAGAAAATATCAAATCCTGGTTTAAGTGTAATGAAGACTTTACCAAAAACACTCTGATAAAATGTTCCAATAAATAATTACACTCATTCTATACAATTTGTAAACATTTGTTTTCCTTTCTTTATCAGTCTGGATATTTCTAGTTTCAGCTTGAAGTGACTGGATCTTGTTTTATCTTTCACCAATAGACTAAAAACCCTCTGTTTCCCAGGTAAACCAGGGAAGATTTCATTTCCTACACCTAAAAGAGACTTCACTTCACAGTTGGTCACTGGGCTTCCCATCTTCAATCATTCTTCTCTGAACAACCTCCTAGTGAACACAACATGGGGAGATGTTATCTCTAACAAACACAAATCTATCTAATAAACACAAGGATCATGTATTTATGTTACTTAATGACACTACACTGTGTCAGCTTCAGGAACCAAGAATATCACAGCACTTCCAGCCATTTCAGACCACCAGGAGCTCTCTCAGCTCCCCACAAGAACTGGGAATTTAAGTCATTGTTTCCAGGGATGCTGTAAGGGAAACCATGAAGCCCAGACCACACACTCCGTTCATAAATGTATCCTACAGCCAAACTGAAACATGGACTGTTTGCACCCACTGTAGGAAGAAATCTAAATCCCTGAGTGGACTGTTATTGTAATCAGTAATTGGCAGAACTCTGGACAATTAGTAAATATTGGAGGAAAGCTGTGATTTTCTGTTGTCTTTCAAGATTGTTGGCAAAATTTTAGACAGAGTAACTGCTCCTCATTCAAAAAGCATATTTCAGGTTTTTCCCTTACTCAATTTTATACCACCTTAATTGGGTCATGTTAAATCTGTGTTGTTACAAGTCCTCACCAGTGAGTGACTTACAGAAATATTCCTTCTGCCTATCATCCACATCATTTGCATTTTGCTTTCTCTGGGAGAATACTGTAAAAGGATGCAATAATGAACACCCCTCAGAAAGGATATGAACATAGACTTGACAAACAGACATGCAGCTGTGCAATAGCGTTAGCTGCAGTTACGCTGATATGCAGATTCATATAAATACAAACATTTTCAAGATGTGTCTCTCCAGCTCACTGAGCACAGACCTGCAAAGGGCACTGGTATGAAGCTCCTACATTTTTAAAAAAGGTTTTTGAAAAAGAATGCAAGTCTGAACACTACATATTATTTATAAACATCAGAAGTGTCAGTCTTCTCTCTGGACTGTGAAATGCTCAGTTTTACCTCTCCCAGCAGAACACGATACGTTGACAACTACCCTGCCCACCTGTGAGGCAGATCTTGCAGGGGGCTCACTGCAGGAATTCGGGGCATTGTGCATATTGTAACAAGTTTCTCTTGCCTGAAGATACCTCGAGGGGTGTAACTGATCTCTGCACAAGGAGACTGAGGCAGACTCATCCCCAGCAGGACAACTAAGTCCTTTTAATCTTCCTCAGCTGCCCACAAACCACGTCACTGTAATCCATATGAAAACCTCCAAAACTGAGCCTCCAAGTAAGCCCAAGAAGGTTACCAGCACATTAACCTCCCTTTTCACTTATTAAAAGAAAAATTAAGAGCTTTGAAATTTGAAAATTTTTATTGCTCTTGGCTTTGAAAGGCCTAATTGTGAGACGGAAATGTTTCCCAGAACAAGTTTTAGAGATTTCCCTCATAACTTCAGGAGAGATGGATGACTCACCAGTCCCTGCAGCCACAGAGAGATGATGGGAACTGTGAGGAAGGAGAATTTTCTTCTTCCTGACTTAACACCCTGCCTCTATGAGGCAGTGGCTGCTGCAAACATCACCTTGGATTCTGTGGGTCTGTGTCCACAACTGGCTGTGCTCCCTGCCAGACCTGGAGCTCCTGGCATTCCCTGTAGCACAAGCCATGACTGCCATGTGCACATGTGTCTGTCAACTGTGCAACATGGGGCATTTTTCCTCTTACTGCCTGCTGATTTCTTATGCTACTACAACCTTCTTCAGAAAGTAAAGGATATTTTGAGTTCAACAGAAAAACTCGAGGCAAACAAAAAAATCTATTTCTTGTTTCTGAAATCCTCTAGTAGCCCAGTATAAAGAAAATCCAGCACACCAGGAAGCTTTGGCAATGTTATGCAGGCAGGCAAGGACTCAGACAAGATATTCCTGTGGCTGCCTTAGAAAAGCAGAACCCCCAGCTGTGAAGATCATCTAACAGCGAAGATGGGGAATAGCTCTGTGTGCTCTGTACAATATGTATGTACATGTATTATATATAGGTTTGAGGAGCTACAGACTACAATTGTGTAGCTCAGCAAGGATGTCTTGTTATTCATTTTGGAGACATCCTAAAGCATAAAATGGCAGCTCCTGGTTTATTTTTGAAGTACTGACCTATTCCATCTCAGTTTGCCCTCTTCTACTCATTAAGTCATTTCCCATCCTCCATCCCACAGCGAGGCACTACCAAGAATTCTGAGTGCCCTGGGCAGAGAACTACAACAGGCCCATTGCCAGACCTGTTCCCAGGTTTGTTCTACCTGTTTACTCAAAATGTGGAAAATGCCAGACTGTCTCAGGGCACCTGCAGCACGTGACACATGACTGCTGTCTTTGCTCAAGGAGTGCCTCTAGGACCTTCCTAGAACTCACTCCACTTTGCCGTGATCAATGCCCAAATTGTGCCACCTTTTCCAGGTACCAACCTCAAGATTCTTCAGCCTTGTGTGACTTGTCACCTTCTGTGTTGCCCAGAACAGGGTGGCAGAGGACTTACAATTTCCACCTGACAGCCTATTCCTGCTACTAGCATAGGTCTGAACAGTCCAAATCACTCCCTGATCACCCTGAAAAGCTCCTAAGGGCTGGCTAAGTTCAGAGAACAAGACTGGAATGGCAGTAACCACTCTCCTTCAGCGTAAGAAATCTCTTCTGTAATCTCTTTTGCAAAGCACTGTAAAAATCACCACTGAATTAATAGCTCATATAGCACCAAACCTTCTTAAGTTGGACTCCAGAGGCTTTACTCATTCCATGCTAAACGCCCAAAAGAAGAAAGAATTAAGGATATGCACCATGTGACCATAAGTAAGAAAGTAACCATGCTATAGTGCAGTTAAGTAAAGTTGTAATGCAGCATTTCTAAGATCATATCACATAATACAGTGCAAGCAGAATGTAAACTCTATAATCCATCCACTGGAAAGAAAAACACCCAACTCTAAAAGTCAAGGTAGGTCATTCTGCTGCACAGTAACAGAGGTCACCATCACTTCACACACAGCAGAAACCAAGTGCTGAGACAGCACTGCACTTATCGACTTCTATTTTGTTTCAATTTAACATGAATAATTTTGTTCACCGAGATGGATAAAAAACGAAAATCCAAGTTCAGAGTGCCTAGGGAACAGGATGGTATTAGAGATTCATTGCTACTTTTAGAAGTCTTTGCCAAAAGCTCATAGAAACTTCAGGAAAATGATTCTGAGAAATTACCTAGTTATGACTCCAGAAGACACAAAATAATTTAAAATTCACTTAAAATGCCAAAACTCTTTCAGGTTTTGCAGTTAATTGATCTTTTAGGAAAATTTACTATCACGTGTTTCAACAGCACTTCAGTTTCACCTCCCATTCCTACCAAAACAGTCTCTAGATGATGTACCAGAGAAAGAAACTGCAAAATACAACACAAGCAACTAACTAGACCCCTGTCTAAGATTACAGACAGCTGAAGAAAAGAGCTTTGAAATCTGAAATGAAATTTAGCAGGGTATAACTCAGGGAATAATCCTGGTTTATAGCACTGCCAGGAGCAGTTCTGCTCCTGGAAGCAATAAGCAATTGTGTCCCAAAGAACCAATGCCTGCTGAAGTCTCACACGTCAAACGGTAACATGGCAGGAACAGAACAGGATCTACAGTCCTAAAGGCAACTGTAGCTTTAGAAAGTTGAAGAAACAGCTTTAATAATTTCATGTGACAATAAATCAGCTCTGTAAAGCATTAAATAGGCTACTGTGAAACACTTTGGTCAAATAACAGTTCCCAACGAGGCCCATATGCACACCTAACTATAAGGAGTGTGTGTGTGGGATTCTCCAGCTCATCCACCGCCGTGCCGTGTCTGCAAATACAAAAACACACCAAACACACCACACAGCACAGCACTTGGGGGTGAGCCCTGCCACACCTATGCTGGCTGAATCAGTAACTCTGCACCTGATCCCAAGTCTTGCAACACTCGGCTCTCTGAGTGTAACCTCAGGCTGTGCAGTTGTGTGCACAGCACACACACACGGAGCATCTCCTGCGGAGCAGCTCACACCCTAAACCTACTGTGACATCAGCTGCAGTACCTTAACACGGCTTGAGGTAAAATCTGTTCACATTAACAAACACAGTGAATGCTCCTATTCCAAAGCCAGGAACCACAGTATGGGCTTCGGGGAACCAACTGCTTGTGCATTCTGGGATGAAATGATCCTCACTTACTGAAACGTGACCTGTAATGTGCACTGAAACCAGGTGAGCCCTTGGCACTTCCACCTGGAACACAAGCTGATCCCAGACAGTATCTGTGAGTGTGCTATGAAAAAAACCAGACATTTTATCACACAATCGCTGCCTTGCAATGAGTAGCAAGTAGCAAAAGAAACATATTAATATGTTGGGGTTTTTTGTTTTTTTTTTTAAATATAGTCTCATTTGGAGTGTTTCCTTGGCACTTGGAGGTCTACAGCCTTTTGATGTACATGTAAAAACCAGACATTTAAAAATTTATATTTCTTATTAATGCAAGTATGTTAAAACAGCCCTTTCTGAGCCTCCATATTACTATTTTCCAGCCACACCCCTACGTATAATCAGAATTTATAAGATTTTATGCACATGGGCATTACAGTGACAAATCAAACCTAGTCTAGCTTTGAATTCTGCTTCAAGAGCATCTCACGGCCAACCAAAGAACCACTGATACACACTGAATTCATTGTTCAGCTTTTGACTGAACAAATGGTTGACTCATAACGCATATCAAAGCGTTTTGTGGTATTTCTTTAAAAAGTGTTATGCAAAGTTTTAGATGCGTCAACACTGACTAATTTTTAAGGACTGCTGCCCACAATATTATTTGAGCTGATTAACCATCAATGGGAAGGAGCCATTACTATTCAGCTAAAAGCCAGTGTTCTTGTCAAAACGTGTCCATGACAAAAATGAGTCAAAAAAGATGGAGCATAAAGGAAAAAACAGGAGCTGAAGGTTTTACCTCACTGTCTGGGCTGGGCTGGATGACCTCCCAGGTCTGGGAGTCCACGTCGTAGCAGTGGAGCTCGTTGGGCAGCGTGTTGTCTGCAGCGCCCCCGAACACGTAGAGGTGCCGGTCGAAGGCCACCATGGTGTGCCCGTATCGCCGCTGCGGAGGGGGCGGCGAGCCCCGCAGCAGGTGCTCCGTGGGGATCCGTGTCCAGCTGCGACAGGAAACAGGCAACAGCCTCTTTTTAACAATTCTTTTACATTTTCTAACTCTATCCTTCTTCACCAGGAGATGCAGCATTCTTCCTCGATACCCTTAAGTATTAAATTTCTCAACTCAAGTACCCAAGGATTTTGTGGATTTTGCGCAACTTATCTGTCTACACTTACATCTTTTCCTTGAATTCAAACTGGAAGAGATTATTGGTAATCTTCGCTCCACTCTGGCCAGAGAAAACAAACATCTTGTCTTTGCAAACCGCCACGGGAAAATTACAGCAGGAAGGAGGAATTTCACCACTTTGTTCAATCTGAAAGGTAATCAAGTTCAAAATCAGAAATGTATTGTTTCAGTGCACAGCTGCACATGCTGAGGACGCTGCAGGGCCACGGGACACAGGTGCAGCCAGAGCGAGCACATGGCATGGGCCCTGTAAAGCTGGTGACAGGTCATCGACTCCTGCCGTGCTTATGTGTCTGCACAGACTGATCTTCCCGGGATAAAAAGGTTGTGAGGCCGTGTTTTTAAAGCTCCCAGTACAGTCAGGATCAGGACTTTGGTCAGGCGGCCAGCAAAGCTCCCAGTCTGTGGCAGTGGTCTGAGTGGGAATGCAGTGGTCAGAGAGGGAATGCGGTCCCTTCCACAGGGGGCACAGTAAATCCCCCATGGGAAGTCCAAGTTCACTTCACAGATTCACAAGCAAAAAAATCACCCTTTCATCAACACTTGGTTTTCCAAATACCCAGACTAAATAAAATTTGAACTGTTTCTTTTCACTGTGGGTCAAAAACACATTTTGGAGGAAAAGCAGCACAGTCTAGCATGGGAAATTTTAAATAATTGTGCATTAAAACCAAAAAAGAGAATTCTATGCGCTAGTTGACATTAAAGCTTCTTACCTCTTCCCAGCAGGTCAGCTCTCTGTCCTGCAGACCTATTGTCCACATGTCATTTAATCTGTGCCATAACACAAAAAATGCTTGATTTGAAACAGTTCATTTCTGGTAATGGTGTTGAAAGGACAGAAATACTATTTCATCAACATTCCTTCTGCACAGGAAGAATCTCCTACTTCCACTGACAGAAAAACAATTATTAGAATCCTTTTGTCCTATACCTAAATTTGACAGCCCCACCCCAGCTTGCTTCAGCATCTTTCTAGTTACAAGTACACTGCAGTTAACAGCTACATACAACAACTCAGCCTGGAGCTTAAGGATTTGAGCTATTTAATCTTCAGGATTTTTACAAAATACCCCTTATTACCCCACTCCTTCTGCTCATCCCTGTTAACTACTGAGACTGACCAAAACAATTATTTACATGGCTGAATCCTTCCTTAAATACACAAAGCAGGACAAAGCAGGTAACCTGACATATCTCTGACTGTGCTGTTCCCAGAACAAGTTACTCACAGTAACTACAGATGTTTCCTTTGTTCAAATCTGCCTGGAGGCTCAAGTTCCATAAAAAGACATTTTTTAACACGATTAGACATATTTAACATAAATTAGACAGCTCCTCTCACCCACTCCTTCCTTACAGCTACCCAAGGCCCTGGGGGACTCCCTGAGCTGGCACTGAACAATCCCAGAGAGTCATGCATCTTATACTGATTCCTCCTCCAGAAATAACAAAGACATCCCATCTGTTTTCTTGATTATCAGCACTTTTCCTGGAGATTTTGTGGAGCTGGACACTTTTCTGAAGACTCTCCTCAGAAGAAGAGACAACCCAGCTCCTCATTTGTGACAATCTCTGTGCTCTCATGATGCAAATATTGTACATCAACATAAATTACTCCTTAAGTTCATCATGACAGAAAAGAAATGACATGTCCAGAACTGATTGTTCTGTGACAGACCAACAGCAAATGCAAGGAGGTACTGTAGGACAAAGCACCAGGCTCTCTCTAACATCTCAGCACCACTCATTTCCAGTCTTTCCTCATAAAAACTCCCAGCTCCCTTCAACCTAATTACATATTCCCAGAGACTTCTGATAAAAAACTGACACGTTGCTCTTAGTTCTGTCAGATGACTTCGCAGCAAATCCAGGCTTTGCTCTCTAAATCTTCAGCAACATCAGCTGGCCTGTGGTGGGGATCTTTCAAGAAATGCACATTTGCCAAATTCCAAAGATCCTTTTGCATCCTTATATCCAAGCACGCTGTCAAATTACACACCCACAGCCACTCTGAGTAACCAGATCTTTATGTTTTAAGCACATACTTATTTGAACATGAACCAGTGAATTGCAAAAGTGCAATGCTCAACAACAGACTGGATTTGCAAAGCTCCAGTTGAGTGTTTAAATCCCATGGAATATGGAAATGTCTCTACAGAGGTGGAAACTGAGGGGCTGGGATTTCACAAAAGCAGTCAAGGAGAGGGTGATACTGCCCCATACCGTGCGTTGCCATCGTATCCAGCAAAGATCCACAGCTTGTCACTGTACACTGTTGCGCCGTGAGCTGACCTGGCCACTGGCAACCTGCAAGGAAGAAAACGCAGACAATAATCTTCCCTCTGCAGCTGCGGAAGGGCTGTAGAAGGATCTAAGAGCTAAAGTGCACATGTAAGAAGAAGAAAGTCCCCTACACAAAACTGCTTCTGCCATGCAGCCTCCAAACACTGAGTGAGCCTCTGAAGGCACGTGCTAAGTATTGCACTCTGCTGCTTTCAATGGAGAGAAATCACCTTAATGCAGACAGCAAGAAATAAAGAAAAAAGTCCCAACTAATTCCTTGCCAGGACTCAAATACTCTTAGAGCATTTTGTGGAAAGTAGTTAAATAATGGCAAGATTCATAGCACCACTGGCAGAGCAAGGTGGCAATCAACTCTTGCTATGAACACACCACATGTATTCCCACGGACTAAGCAGGTGAAACACAGAAATTAGAACAGGACAGAGCTCAGGATACTCGTTTGGGACCATTCAGGGGTGTTCCCAAGATGTAGTGCCCACAATGAAAAATCAAACCTATGATTTCTCTTCCACAATCTTTGTTGTTTTAACTAAATCAGCCAGGCTAAACAAACCTGTGATGCCACAAGGCATCTGTTGGCTTGTCTGAGATCATTGTGCAGCACAAACACTCTAACTCTGGGGAACAATAAGCAAAATGTGAGTTTGTAAACTGAGTAAGAATTACTCTCCAAAATGTCCCAAGTTACCAGAATGAACCAGAAGGAGAAATTACTAATGGTCTATGTTCTGAAATACAATGTGCTCATCAGAGGTGAGCAACAGTAACACAAGAGTGGATTGGACATTCCTCATCCCTCTCCACAAATCACAATAACAAATGTTCCCTTCCCTCTCTCCACTGAGAGAAATCAGCATTTCAGAAACTTCACCTGTGTAAAGGACTGTGGGTAAACACACCACATGACCCTTACTGGGGAGTGGTAAACACAGAACTATAAAATGTTTGGGGCAGAAAGGGCCCTTAAAGCCCATCCCATTCCACCCCCTGACATGGGCAGGGACACCTTCCACTATCCCAGGTTGCTCCAACCTGGCTTTGGACGCTTGCAGGGATGGGGCAGCCACAGCTTCTCTGGGAATCCTGTGCCAGGGCCTAACGAACCTCACAGCCAAGAATTCCTTCCCAAAATCACATCTATCCCTACCCTCTGGCAGTATGAGGCCGTTCCCCCTTATCCTGTCCAGGCCCTTGTAAAAAACACTAAGTAGCTGGATCACAATCAGTGTCAGGAATGGCATTCTGAAATGTGCACAGAGTCAACTTTAGGAAGCAATGTGTTAGTGATTTTGATTTTCCTTGGAACACTGAATCTCAGGAGCCCCTGTTCACAAGGGATTAACAATTTCCAAGCTATCCTTGAAACGGAAACAATTCAGGAAATAAACCAAACTTCCTTTGCTCCCATCCCTTCTGTCATCAACCTGAAACATGAAGAGTGGATTTTGGACAGATTTCCATTGTAGTACACTCTGGAATGGAGGCCTTCCAAAAAAAACTCCTGTAGAACCAAAAAACTTTAATTGAGAAAGCAGAGTAGCAATCCTGCTGCAGCCCTAACATCAGCACTCTAACTAGGGTCTGACTGTGCCATGTGGAATGATGCCAAGCTACCCTCACTCCCCCGAAGCGTGAGGCAATGACACCAGCTCTTACCTTCCCTCAGTCTTCCACTCTGTCCACTGACCGGTTGCAAACTTATACTCAAAGAGGTCATTTTTATTCTTCAGGTTGGAATTGGAATAGATATCTCCAGTATAACCACCTGGACAACAAGAATTCCATTAGACTCCCAAGCAATGGAGCACACACACTCCAAGGCATTGCATTAGGAGAAACTTCAGATTGCATTAAGAGTTTGGCTAATGGACTACTACAGGAGACTTCTCCTCCACTCCTCCTAAAGAATCACTACGGTAATGAGCTTCAAGTCTTCTTTATTTTAAAAAAAAAAAGCTAAGTATTTCCAAGCTAAAGTTGAAATCACAGTCAGCCATGAAAAATACTGGATTTGCTACTGAACGAGATCTTTGACACTTGCTAAAGATCTCTCATTCTTTTTTCAAACCAGTACAGCAGCACATCCACCACTTCCAGCACAACCTGCGGCTGCCTTACCAAACACGAACATGCTGCTCCCGTAGACCACGGCCGAGTGGTGGTACCGCGGTGCCGGCGGCGTCCCCGTCGTGAAAGCCCTGCACAAGTTACAACAGCAGCAGTCAAACACCCTGGGCATACTGTGGGCACTCAGAGCTACTGTGCAGACTCAGAAAAGAAACAACTGCTAGAAGATTTTTTTTGTTCCCGAGTGTTTCACTGGTTTTGGATTCTTGATTGCACTAAGATTTTATGAAACAGCGATATAGCATAAATGGTTACAAACATGCTGCTGCTGAAATCTATTTGGCAGAGCTGGAAAGTGAGGCACAGGTGAGATAAGACAGACTGCCCAGTGCAGAGCAAAGGAGCCAAGAAAGGTGTGAACCCCCCCGGCACCTTCCCTGGCCCGAAGGGTGCAGCACACCCAGTCCTGCTGCCCTCCCACAGGCTGCAGGAACACAGGTAACCCCGGTCCTCTCCTTCGCTGTGCTGCCCGGCCTCCCCTCGGGCAGGATCGATAACGCCCCATGGCCCACAGCAGGCTGGCAGAGAGCAGCTGCGACAGCGCTGGGCGGAGGTGACGCTTCCTCTCGGGTACTCGGGTAGAGCCACAAACTTGTACACCCAGCCCGAGGTGCTGAGGGAAAGCACAGCGTGTCCCGGCCCTGCCAGCGCTCAGGCACGGCGAGGGGCCGCGCTGCCCACCTGCACCACGAGCAGTCCTTCACGTCGAAGCGCAGCAGATCGTTCAGCATCGTCTTCCTGCAGGGAAGGAACGGGACGGGAGGGGAGGCTGAGCCAGGGCAGGGGTCGGACAGGGGTGGCCACGGACCCTCACACCCCGCTCCCCTCACACCCTGCTCCCCTCACACCCCACTCCCCTCACACCCATCTCCCCTCACACCCATCTCCCCTCACACCCCGCTCCCCTCACACCCATCTCTCCTCACACCCCGCTCCCCTCACACCCATCTCCCCTCACACCCCGCT
>VZRO01001741.1:365877-406591 GCA_013397915.1 Daphoenositta chrysoptera | reverse complement strand
CCGACCCCCGGACTGCAGCCTCCAGCCCGCCCCGCCGAGGGCCGCGCCGAGCGCCGCCCAGGGGCTCCGGTGCCGCGTTCGGGGCCCGGACCGAGCGGGCACCGCGGCTGCCCCGCAGAGACGGGGAAGCCGGGCGGGATTCTACATCACAGGAGTTTATTTGCTAATTCAAAAAAGAACCACCCCCCAAAAAGAACAATGCTCATGAATGTGCACAAAGTCTCATTCCAGGGTCCGAGCTGGGCGGTTCGCTGGTTAAACACGGTCCGTGGAGTCGGAGCTTGGTGCTGCTCCCCGGAGAACACCCAGCGAGCAAACACGGCCAGGTCACCCACAGCCGAGTCCTGAGCAGGATACGCGTGCCAGGCACCAACGCAGCGGTGGCACTGCCCTCGGCTGTGCAGTCGCCCACAGCCCCGCCCCTGCTTTTCCTTAGTTCATGTCTCCTCACATGGAGTCATTCACCTCTATGACTATTAGTTTAGTTTCTTCGCAACAGCCGACAACACAAGTGGTGCTGCACCTCAAAATCAGACCTCAGACGCTGCTTCACAGAGTCCAGCAGTTTCCATCCTGAGCAATCGCTGTGTTACTGGTCAGAGGTTTTTCAGCACAATTCCTGAAACAAACGCAATCTTTGTATAAAGACACATCATGGAGCCTTCAGAATTTTGTTAGGAAAGATGACAGTGGGAAAGCAGAAAAGCAATAAAGTCACGAGCACCAGCAGGACTTCACTGAGGTCCCTCAAACCATCTCCCTCGTGCACTCTCTCACATCCTCTCCAGCCCCTTCCTAGGGACTGCTTGAGTCAGGGTATTTCTTGCCAAGACCACCCTGTACACGGTGAGGTGGCTGGCAATAGCTGCTGCACAACCACGCCATCCCTGTGCCAGTCCTGCCCCTCCAGGGCTGCTCCCAAGCTTCGGCTGCCGTGCAGCACCACGCCCGGCCAGCCGGGCTGCAGCTGAGCTGAGGGTGCAGGAGGGAGTGCAGAGCACCGGGTCAGCCAAGAGGAACAACCTTCCCACTCCTCAAGCAATCCTTAAGGGAGGGACCCATCGCCTTTTTTCTGTCCGACTGTGCTGTGGGAAAATCAGGTAAGTTAATCTTTACACAGAGACAGTGCCACTTATCCCCCCATCCTTCCCTTCTCACACTCCTTGAAAAACCATTGATAGCTGCAAATCGAAGCATTTTTAACCCAAAACACTTATGAGCTCCAGCAGGAACGTAACACTGACCCATCCACCTTTTGGATCTCAGAATCACACAGACACCCTCAGATGTCTCAGTGCAGCGTCAGTACTAATGTCAGCCTCATTTTTCAAGGTCTTGTTAAATCCACCCTCTGACCTGGCTAAAGCCCTCCCTGAGGCACAGGATGCCAGCTCCAGCTCCCACTGGAGTGCACACAAACCCCACCAGCAGCTCTGTGAGCCCAGGCTAACCAGCCTGCAGACCTGCTGTTTACTCTCGACACCCTGAACACACCTCGATGCTTCCAGATGTTTGGCATTCACTTTCCTCCAAGTATGGATGGTTGGGTTTGAGCCTTTGCTGCTGACACACGGCAAAAAGAGCTGGTTCTGCTTCTTCCCACAGCTGGGACCAGTTCCTCTGAGGACACTCCTGACCCTTCCTGAACAGCCATGTGGACGCACCACTGCAGCCATCAGCTTCTCGGTGGGTTTTCAAAACTGCACGGTTCAGTTTAACTTGTTGGTCCTTTCAGTGAAAGCTGAGGGACAAAGGCCTCAGAACAAAACTCCTACTGGACTGTATGACAGGAGGGTCAGGGCACCCCGTTTAATCAGATATTCTTAGACCAGAGAATCCACAGGGAAGAAAGACACTGAGACTCAATGGCATGGGAAGAGCTTGTACCTTATTAGACACATAAAAATCAGGCTTCAAACCCTGCTTCTCATAGTTAGTTAGGCACACAAAATATTGGTAACAGCTCAGAGGAGTCTGCAGGGGATGGGGGTTCCCCCCTAGCTCTGCCCATTCTTGGGTACAACATGAGAGCAGTGAGATACAGAAGGACTCCAGGTTATGGAGGTTTTGATACAACGTCGAAGCAAATTATTCCACAAAGGAACAGCAAGTGCCTTTCTTAAAAGGAAACTGTAATGGCTCAGCCTGTTGTTTTAAGCAGCAGATACATCCAGCACAGGACTCCCTTTCTGTCCAGGTGACTCCTGTGAAACACCCAAACATCCTCTGGCAGCACATACAGAACATGTCCTAAGGAGAAATATATCTTTAAAAAGTGACTTCAGGAAACAAGCACAAGTTCCTTTTAAATCTATTTTATAAGAAGGATACCAATGTACATTTTAATAGTTTTATTTTCATTTTCCCCAAAAGGGAACCAAAGGCAGAGAGGTGTTGTGAGATACATCACACTGTTCTCATGGGGAAATCAATTTGCAAATGTTATTTTACCACTCTATAAAAATACACACAGGAGTGTGAAAAAAGGAGTTCAGAGTGGCTGTCATGGAGAAAATATGTTAAATACAATCAGGTTTTTTTCCCCCTAAAAACTGTGGCTCTTTGTGTTCCAAAAAACCAGTCTTTCATAGCCACATGCCACAGGAACAGAAGTTTAAGTGGTGGCTTCCTCTGACCATGTGCATACACAAGTGTTAGTGAAGAACTGCTCCCATGGGAGATGTGAGCGACAGAGCCCCGTCCACACCAGGAAAGAAGATATGCACTCAGGTTTATTGTCTCAGCTTCCCCTCCAAATTCCTGTCAACTGGCGCCATCCCATCCAGGCAGCTCTGAAAAGAGTCTGTGGTTCTATAAAAGAAGTCACGTTGTAGGATCAAGGTATTTACCCTGTGTTATGTGAGGAGGAACAACAGCCAGGAGGAACAACCTTCCCACTTCTCAAGCAATCCGTAAGCGACCCAGTTCCTTTCTCTGTCCGACTGTGCTGTGGGAAACTCAAAGTGCCTCTTCACAGGTAGAGACAGTTTCCTTTTAAAAATATTAAGGACACATTATTTTTTATCTTTAAGAACTTCCTGGAAAGTTACTGTGGAAAATGAAAGTGCTCCTATGGTGAGACCAATGTGCAATGTCCTTGCTGCTTTCTCAGGACTCCTTCCCTTAGCAGATGTGTGTTAAGATGAGGCTCAATACAATGAGGCCGTTGTCGACCTGGAACAGGCAGGCAGACACTGTAAAATGTTTTATGTCCAATCATAAAACGTGGAATTAGCCAAAAATAACCTATTGTTCAGATATGGCAGGTGTGGTCTCTGGAGTGGGTCTATATCCCGATGGCCTGCAGCACTCGCTTCTCGTTGTCGTTGAGGTGGTCGGAGAACATGGCATAGCAGGGCTGCTGTGCAAACTGGCACAGGAACTCGGTGAGATAGGCCTGGGAGGGACAGAAACACCCTGTCAGCACCACGCTCCTGCAAAATCCTGCTGCTCCCACCTGTCAGGACAGATATCCCAACATGCACCAAGACCCCAGGATTGGAAGGAACAGAAAGGAGCGATGCAGGAGGAGGAGTGGAACCAGAGGGAAGGGCTGGAGCAGAGGAAAAAGGGTGGGAGCAGAGGGAAGGGCCCATCAACAGCTGCAGGTGGTGGGAAAAGCAGGAGCAAAGTGTAACACAGGGGCTGACTGGGTGGGAGCATCTCCAAGTGGAGTATAAAATTCTGTCATGTTCACTCTCCAACCTACTCCTGACTTCTTCCAGTAGCTGTGAAGCTCACGGGTAGAAAAGTCTCATCTCCCTCTGTTCAAAGAGTTTTGTTCATTCCCATTTCCAAGTTATAGATACTAATCATAAGGAAAAATAGCTCCAGAAATTCTTGGGACACTCGGCCCTTTCCAAAGTAATTTCAATTAACTGAGTGCCTTCTGGATGACAATCAATAACTGGTGTTTCCAATGCTTACATATTTGTTAAAGAACAACATTTAAAAAATTACAGTTTATAGAGAATGATTGGAATCTGACAAAACCCCTCATTCTAGAGCATCACCTGGAGATCTATTTGGTAAAGAGGGTCCTTTAATGCATCTGGATCATCCTCTTCATCATCTTCATAGTAATCTTCATCTGTCAGAGGTAAATCAGTAGGTTTTAACATCAAAAATAGCAGAATATCTCAGGAAGTTTTCTATTAGACTACTGAAACCCAAGGATCCAAAAGTAAAAAGTTTCAGCACTGCTGGGGAAAAAAATTTCAGAATATTCACTCCTTTAGGTCATGTGATAGAAACCACTGAACCCCAGAACTAGGTCAGTGGAGGCTCAAGGAACACACAGGTGAGCCAAGCACACATGGGACACTCACAGGCAGCTTTGGGAATTCCATGCACCAGGATCTTCTGCCTTAATCCCATGTGAGGGTGACACTGTGCCACTTCTGAGCTCACATGAGCAGCATCCCTCGCTGTTTCCCTGTAAAGTCTCCCTTCTGAGGCTACATGAAGCTGAGAGATGATGCACCTGCTCATCTCTTTATGCCACACTTGCTCCTCAAGGGCTCTCCACAAACGAGCTCACCCATCCCTAAGACACCGTCATGCTGAGGTCACACCTACTCCTCTGAGTAGCAATTTTCTCTTTAGAAGAAATACCTGCAGGAACCTCCCAGAAGTGTGAAGTCTGTGCAGCATGTGAACTCCCAGGTGATGTTATCTATAATGCAGCAATTTAATCACCATGTTACTCAAAGCCGTGGCTTCTCCAGAAGGTCCTTATTCACAATCCCAGAGTAGAATTCCTTCCCCGTGCCTGCAGCCCTTGTTTTGCTGCTTGCAAGGGAAGGAAACTTTGACTAGGATGTCACCTACTTGATTATTGCTTTGAATAAGGACTTTCAAGCTGTTACTCACCATACTTGTTTGTGGAAAGAATATCTGACAAGAACTGTCCTGCTAAGCCTTCATCCTCATCCTCATCTTCTTCCTGATCCTCCCACATATCATTTGAATCATCTGTTTAGAAAACAAAATTTCTAGAAATGATCCAAATCTAAGAGGTCCAGTCTGTGATCACTCTGTAGGGGATTGGAGTTCGTAGGCAAACACATCCCTGCATGAATGGGTGGACAAAGATCTACAAACTTCCTTAATATTTTGGAGTGATTCCAGAACTGGAGCCAAGCAAAGGCAACAAGAACAGATACTTGAAGTAGGAAGAAAGGCAAACAAGATACACCATGAAAGGATAATTTTATTGGCACATGGTCAGATCCCATCTTCCAAACTAGCCCAAAAGAATTTCCAGGTCTAAGGATACACAACACTGACTGATCCTATTCTCTCATTTTGTTTATTTTTACCTGGAAGAGATTGGTAGCACTTAAAATACAGGACAGCGAAGGAAGAGACATTGTGCTAATGATGAACGGTACAACAAAACAAGAGATGTGGAGAGGGACTTTGGACAAAGAGGAATGGCTTCCCACTGCCAGAGGGCAGGGTTAGATGGGATATTGGGAAGGAATTCTTCTCTGTGAGGGTGCTGAGGCCCTGGCACAGGGTGCCCAGAGAAGCTGTGGCTGCCCCTGGATCCCTGGCAGTGCCCAAGGCCAGGCTGGATGGGGCTTGGAGCAGCCTGGGATAGTGGAAGGGGTCCCTGCCCATGGCAGGGGGTGGGACAGGATGAGCTTCAAGGTCCTTTCCAACCCAAACCAGCCTGAGATTCTGTGATTCCATGAGCTTATCCTCTGGATTACTATTCAAGCCTTTGTAGTTACAGGTACATGATTTACTTTCACAGAGCTCTTATACCATAAATGCTTCTCTCAAGGGAAGATCAAATACCTTTAAGCCATGCAAAGAGAGAAAGTGAACCCAGTGTTTTACCTTGGCTCCAATCTGCAGTTGTCTGTCTAGATGCATTTGCTTCCATTGCATTAGAGAGTTCATTTATTATTAATTTTAAGATTTTTACTAACAAAGGAATGTTTGTCCAGCGCTCAGGATCTGTAAGAGAAAAAATACATATATTCATACATATATTTAAATAAAGTTATAAAACAGGCCATTTTTTGTTGGGGGTGGGGTTTTCTTTTTGTTAGGGAGGTTGGGAGGGAAAATGAGTGACATAAAACCCCCAAACCTTCTTTCCATATACCCTCAGAGCTACAGTCCCAAAGATCTCAATGCAACATCAACCTTGCACATTTGGAGTGAAGAGGGGGCAGGGGGAAATCTTCACAGCTCAATAAATGTGTGACTCTACTCCTGCAGGCTGCTTAATGGAGTCATCTGGAGACAACCTTTCTTTCCTGAAGTACATTTGCACATCCAGCAATGCTTTCATGTAAATGAGCAGTGCAGTACTCCCAGGCACAGTTCTGCCCCTTCTGAGGCACTGTAAGCTCCAACCTTTCCTTACTTGTGTTCCTGCAGGGCTTAACTATTCCACAGGGACAGCTAGACAGTGTATTTGCCCTTAATTACAGAAGTAAAGATCCTATCAAATAAAGAATCTGGGAGCATTAGTTTTAGCTCTTACGGATGCTAGTATTAATCTTTGTTTAATGCAAATGCTGGCAGTTGCCATTTTTCTGTCTGACCAGACATTAGACTTTGTTGGTTTGGTTTTTTTAAGCCAAGAATGACTAGGTAGCAAGTGATTTGTGACCACCACTTACCTCTTAAACTCCCTAGTGCTTGCCCCTATTCATCTCCTTCGTTGTCACCTTAGTCCTTCACTGCATCGCTCCAAATCCCAGGCCCATGGCAGCTGAAGGCTCAAGGAGCACCGACTGCCTGGGCAGGCTCCCAGTTCGGATCTGTGCAGCCACCACATCCCATCCCACCCGCTCACACATGAGCTCTAGCACAGCAAGTGGCAGGACCAAGGTCTGACTGATGGCTGAGGACAGCAGCCCCCAGGTGTCCTCCCCCTGGAGCTCGGTCCTCAGGAAAAACTGCCCACGGCTCTGCTCTCTCTGATTTAAAAGATCAATCTCAACAGCAATCTCCAGTCAAAGACTTTGGGTTCAAGCTATTAAAAATAAGACAAGTCTTATGCAGGAGACTGGTCAAGCCTTCCTTAGAAGCAATCTCTAACTTGTTGAACCATTGCTTTTTGTGAAAGTGTCTCATGGACAAAGACACCCCTTTGTTTTAAATCTCTGCATGCACTAAAGACACTTTCCTCTCAGAGAAGCTACCAGGCATCCGGAAATATCAATTCTGTTTCATGATGTAAAACAGCAGTGAAGAACTCCCCATCCCATAATTACCTCATCCAGTTACATTAAATCAGACATCAGGAGCCTTCCAAACCAGTCTTTGGCAGAATTAAGGTAAATAACAGATACATTAAGTGCATGATGTATGGATTAGCTCTAAAAACCAACATGCACCTTCTGCAAGAACTATGTCCCACAGCTCTGTGTGATCTGCCAGACCCATTTAAGGCCTTTCATAGCACCTACTTAGAGAAAACAACCCTGTTAAACCCAACAAAATGATTACTTACTTTTGGCCGACTTGGATCGCGTCCGAATTCCCTCATCCATATTAAATATTTCTTCTCCCTTCACCCTAATGTCCTGAAGTCTCTTGTCATCTGTGTTGATGCCATACTGCAGGAGTTTGCACAATGCTACAGAGCTGGGAGCAGAGAATAGGAAAATTACAGATCGGAATTTCCCTCAACTGTCTGGCTTTCACAGCCCCTTTCTAACAGGGAACACATCCCAGAGCAGACACACAGATGCCCCTTCTTCCACATCTTTGCCAAGAACAAGCATCGCAGAATTTTCCCATGTCTCCTGCTTTATGTCAGCATCCGAAACTGGACTCAGCTCCCGACCTGCACAGAGCTGGGAACTGCCCAAGCTTTGGTTTAAGCACCACCAACAGTACAGACATCCACACATACATCAAAGGTTTCTCCAGTTCAGAAGGGCCACCAGGTTAAACATGCCCCTGCAGCACCATGTGCACATGATGAAGGAATTAAGAGGAAAGCAGTGGCAAGAAATCAGTAATTTGGCTGATCTGCAGCAATGATCTGCTCCCTTTCTCCAGCCTCAATGCTCATTTTCACGTCTGGTCCTTCGTGGCTCTGCTACACTCAGACCTTACAGCTTGCTCCTTTCCTTTACATGTTCTTTCCATCTCTGATGCTCACATTTCTACTCCACACTTTCAAACCTTCTCCAGTTCCAGGTTGTTCTCAGGCACATTGAGGATGATGCTGACTACAGGTCAAGGTTGCCACTCTATGCTTGGCACCCCCAAACCTCTCTCTCTCCTGGCTCCACAAATCTCAAACTGAAGTCTTGGAGCTCTGTGGAACAGAACTCTTTTTGTGCTTTCACTTCTCGCCCTCTCTCTCTCCCACATTATGGCTCTGACTTCTGCTGCTTTGGACCCAGGTCTCACCTGCCACCCCAAGCTGCCCTAAGTTTTCCCATAATTTCATCAAGACCTAACAGCCACTTCTTCAACCTGCCCTCAGTGGATGGGGACTGTGCACACAGAAATGTCAGCTGCCTTCAGGGTTCTTCTACTAACCCTGAACAAGAGGCTCCTCAGAGCAGGCCCTGCTTTTCCTCAGGACACAGAAACACCAAGCATTTACTAATGCATGGTAAGTGTCACCACAACCAACCCAATCCAAGCATTTAATCCAAGCATGTGTGGAGCCCTGTTACAGCACCTGTATACAAACAGCTCTCATCCTGGACAACACAGCTCTAAACAATCACCTTTAACCTTGTTCTGGTCAGCCTTGGTTTTTCCCTGTGCCATAAGCCTCAGGGGATCCTGCAGACAGGCCTGCACTGTCAAAATGGAGATAAACCACCAGGCTTAGGGATGAAACCGACAAAGTGTGAGCAAAAAGAGCACTGGATCCCCAAATCTGCTGCTTGTCCTTCAAGATTATTCATTAACTTCCATTTTGAACCTGCTTTTTCTTATTTACTTCACAGACTATTTGACTGCCCATAACAGTAACGTAACAACACACACTAACAAGTGAGTTTACAGCTGGTGAGACCCCCAAAGCGTGGGCTGTGAGGCTTCACATTTCCAGAAAAGTCTAATAGAGCAGCTGTGACAAAATTTAAATTAATACAGAGCATTCCATGCTTTGGAATGCAGCACTCAGCCTCCACCAGAACACAAACATGCTCCTACAGCAAAGAGGAAAGAAAACTGTTGCAATTGATTTCTTGACTGATTTTTAATAGATAAATAAATCAAGAAGAAATTGCCAGATTTTCTTAGGAAACCCTTTACCACACCCCGGAACTCTACAGTAGTCTACAAAGGCAATTCCATGTGTGGAAGCTCTTCTCATCCCATTCACAGAAGTTCAATCCCAAAAGCAGCCCCGTATTTGCAGGAGACACCCCCTTCCCCCTCACGTCTCTCTGTTCCAGCACAGGAGCAGGAGGCAGCAGGAGGAGCACTGATGAGGAAGATCAGAGCTTGCTCCAGTTACCACAGCTCTCCTGAGCAGAACTGACAGCGCAGGGAGCAGCAACTCTGCCCAACACTGCTCCCACCTGAGCCAGCTCCCCTTCCCCACGCCCAGCACTGAACAGCAGTGGGGTGAGGGCAGCTAGCACAGGTCTGTCTGTGCACCCCACCTGACTTTGCCTTCGTACTGCCCGTAGAAGAGGTGCTGCCGGCTCATCCACTCGGCCATCACAAACTCCAAGGCAGGCTTGCCAGTGGGGCCGGGCAGGCTACACAGGAATTCCAGCAGTGGCTCCAGTTGTGAGTGAACCAAGTGAGCAAACACCATGATCAGGGACTGCAGGAGGAGAAAGGCAATGTTAGCTGTACATAATTTAATAGCTGGAAATGTTTTATCAAATATTTAAGGAGCTGGGTTCCCTGCAGAAGTGAAGGCTGTGCTTACCAGCCCTGGAGGAAGGGAAAGTACAACCAGCTGCAAAACACTGTGCTACAAATGCAGGCAATAAACACCATCATATCATCACTCAGCAGCACCTTCCCAATTCTGAATGAATTTTGAACATAATTTTAGGGAAAGAACTGCAACTTTTGAAAAGGTTTCATTACAAGATGCAGTTTCACAGTCCAACTCCTAAAGACCAGGGCAGAACTCATTTGCTGTGTATGTCTAAATGTCAGTCTCCCAGTCTGAGGGCATCTCTGTAGCCTTCCTCAGGGAAAAGCTGCCCACCTCCAGAGGCCCATCTTCCAGATTAACACAGGGAAGAAAGAGATCCAGCATTGCAAAATTCTTGGCCACAAGGGTTACATGAGACTGCTTCAGATTTAAACTTCCATGTCTTTATAATCCAAAACCAAGCAAAGTGAAAGCCATTCCAAACAGTTAACAATCATCAGTGTATCCAGGGGTAAAAAATCCTGAAGCAGGTGAGATCTGCTGACATTGAAATGGCTGTTGTGGCACCATATGATGGCTTGAAAAATGCACATTCAAAAATCAGAGAAATAAGGTAACATGGTTAGAGCAGAGTGAAGCTCAGCTGAGTGCTGCACTGGGGGCAGAGATGGGATCTTGCTCAGCAGTGCCAGCAAAATGTCTTCACCCAGCTGCTACTGAGGAACCAGGGCAGTCAGCACGAGCTGTTTTACATTGAGGGCACAGACAAAACAGACATGAGAGAGAATGAAGACCACTGGGAAAAAATCACTCCAGAAAACTGTGCCACTACAAGTAGGTCAAGGCTAGAAGAGATGGTGACGCTTTTTGTCTGGTCTCTCACCTCACTCAGACCAACTACGCCTCCCATCCACCAAAAGCTCACCTTGTCTCAAGTCCCAGGCATTTATCCTTGGAAAACAGAACAAATCCACTCAAAAAGACACGCTGCCTTTGCCATAACATTCCTACTGAGGCAACTCCTATCCCTCCAAGAAGGCTTGCAAGTACAAGGGCATGAGGGATTACAGAAGGTGCATTACAGCTTACCTTCGAGAACCTTGCTTGCTTGCTGTAATCTGACAACAGAAAGTTTTGGACCTGAGAACAGCATGGAGCTGTGTGACAGCAGGGCTAGGAACATTAGAAAAATGTTCTTCTCCCAGAGGGTGCTGGGGCACTGAACAGGTTCCCCAGGGAATGGTCACACCCCCAAGGCTGCCAGAGCTCCAGGAGTGTTAGGACAGAGTGGGATCGTTGGGGTGTCCTGTGCAGGGCCAGGAGTTGGACTCAATGATTCTTTTGGGTCCCTTAACTCAGGAGATTCCATGATTCTCTGATCAGAGTAGGCATTGTCCTGACTACTTCAAGAGGATACACAGACCCTCCAGTTGCACGAGCCATAAATAATCAGGCACAAAATGAAAGAAAATGAAGACAATTTCTCCTCCTGGTGCTTCCCCTCACTCTCCTGGGTGCCCAGCCTGCTCACCTGCATCACACTGAGTGTCTCCGCTTGCTGCATTTTACTCAGGATCGCCCTCAGGATCTGGTCCAGATTCTCTCCCAGCTCACTCCCAGCTTTGGAAATTAAAGTGGAGACCAGCCTGCCCACGAAGGCAGCGGTGAACTCTGAGGTCCGTGGGTCCAGGAGCTGGCTGACCACCTGCATCACGTACCAGAGCCCGTTGTGGCCCTGCTCGTCGTGCCACTGCGCGATCTGCTCCAGCGCCACCGACACGTAGGCGCGCAGGCACTCGCCGCCGTTCTGCAGAGACAAACGGGTAAGGGAACGGGCAGGCACGGGGAGACGTCCCCTTCACCCTCCCAAAACCGTCCTGAACCAAGATGAAAACAAGGGGGAAACTGGTGGCACCTGTAAAAGACTTGTAAGTAATTTCTACAGACTTCAGCTCATTTTCAACTCCTCAGTGCCCAACCAGCAGCAATCAAGATAACTTATAAATACAAGAACAACCTCAAGGAGCTGCAGTTTTATGCCAGTCCTGGTACCTAAAGAAATTCAAAGAGGTTTTAACAAGTGAGAGATGAAGACACAGAAGTGTGGCATGAACGAAACACAACTCAGCAGCTGAGCTGCAGTCCTTTTGAATTCTTCTTAGCACAAAGATCCAGCAAAGCAACTAATATGCAGGTCTATAGTCTCTCCTTGCTGGTCTCCAGCCTATTCTTACTGGTCTGTTGTTTTGGGAAAGACCAGATTTTTGTGGTCTGTATTCACATGGCAAAGAGTAGCTGCCACTATGGAACTCCTTATGTAAGGAATGAAACCAGTCTTGTTATTCATATGCCAGCTAGGAGCTGGAATAAAAGGGCTTTCTGCACTTCTAGCCCCTGATGCTTTTTCCTTCTTACTAGATACTCCAAAGACATCAGGCCATAGCCAAGCCTGCCAACAAGCACAGCTCAGGCAGTACTGATGCTGGAGATGATTCCCTGCTTTCCCTTCATCCTGGCTCAATCAAAAAGAAGTTTGCCTTCCCCATCCCTCCTAAATGAGTACAGCAGAAATCTGCTAGAGGAGGAGGGGGAGGGCTAGGAGGACTTTTGCTGCCCTGTGCCTGTGAATGCTCCTGAAGATAGCCCCTGCCATTCCCATGTGTGATAAATGTTGTAGGGGAAGAAAAGCATTACAAATTTGTTTGGTTGTTTGGATTTTTTTTTTTTGTTGTTGGGCTTTGTTTGGTTGTTTTTTAAACATGCTCCAGTGCACTAAGATAGAAAAAACATTCAGGCTGCTGCCTTTCTCACTGTAGTTCTCCACATTCAGGAATGATTAGGAAAAGTCACTGCAGGCCCTGAACAATAATACTTTAATGGTGAACTGGAGGTGGCAGAGGCTCCAGGGGAGTGCTGATACAGCAACTGGCAAGCACAGCCTGGGCTCCCTCAAAGGCTGTGTCACCCCTCTTGGACTGGCACAGCCCCACAATCCTCCCTCACCCCACAGTGAGACCTGCCTCCCCCTCCCCACAGGGGTACCTGCATAGTAGCATTGTCATCTGTGTTCAGGCTGCACTGTGCCACTGCAGGGAATGCCTGGCAGATGAGGAGCTGGGACAGAGGGGGTTTAGTATTCCTCACAACTGTGGTCAGTATGTCAATAGAAGTCTGAAAGGAAAGCACAAACTGTCACAGCAGCAGCCACAGAACATGAAGTCAGCACTACCCACCCCTGCTGCAAACATCAAAGGTGTGAACTGCAGGGATGTGGCCACTGCTGCAACCACCCCCTGGACTCACAGTCTAGAATAATTTTTAAATGTGAGAACCCCGGAGTCACATACCCAAGCATCACTGGTGTGAGCTGTAAAAGTTCCCAAGACAGTTCCAACATTAAAAGCAGTGTCACCACTCAAACATGGCAAACAGATGCATGCTAATCAGAACAGCCAGAGAACTGTTCTAGCTGACTTGTTCCATTTTGGTTATATTGATTTAAATTTATTTTAATTACCCATAAGCAATTGTTACAGTCATACCAATTAACAGATTATACGCATATTGATAGGGATGTTTATGGGTTTAATTCCATACAACCATTCTACACAGTCAGTGCTTCATTAGGGCACCTGTATAATTTATCTCCAATTCATACATATGTGATGCATAAATCAGAAAAAACCTTAGGAAGAAGTGCAAGGAAAAGTTGTGTAGCCTGCTGGGAAAGGAGACTGTTCCTGCTGAAAGATGGCAATGTCACAGCAAAACGACTGGGGATGACTGATACTGTGGAGACTGGAAGAAGGCCGGAGGAGCAGTTTAAAGCAAACTTTTGGAAGCATCTTTTTGAAGCATCTTCCTGCACCTGCAGTTGGCCTTTTCCCCACAGAGAAACCTCCCCCAATGACCGAAGCCATGGCTCCAAAGCATGTCCAGAGCAGCCTTTCTGCCCTTTGCTGAGCAGCCACCCTGGGTGTTAGAGAGCAGGGAACATCTCCAGCCCAGGCCATGCCCCACTGAAGCACTTACTGCACACAGCCCCGCCGGGATCTTGTCAGCAGGGGCCTGCATGATGCTGACAAGGGTTGGGATCAGCCTCATCTGCATTGGACCCTGGCAGGCTTCTATTTGAGCTAGCTCCTTAAAAATATCCTGGGCAAGAGAAGCAACAACAGGATCTGGAGAGAGAAAGCACCATTTACTAAAACACACACACACATCTCAATTTTTGCCACCACTATTTTGGCAGGGCAAAGCAGCAAGTTTCCCCTCTACCTTTACCACGGGAATCAATGTTTGTTCAATGACCACTGATAAAGTTTTCAGCAGCAGGATTTAAAAGCAAAACCAACTGTGCTTTGGGAATGTAAGTGGAATGCATACCGTTACTGTACTTGAGGAATATTGCAATGGTGAAGGGGCAGATCTTGTTCTCCATGCTGGCTGTAAACGCTGGGTCCACCGTGCACACAATGCACAGAGTCTCCATCACCAGGTTCAGCACCTCGGAGCTGAACTGAGTTGCCAAGTGGATCAGGCCATCCAGAATGCTGGGAAGGAAAGGCTGCAACACATGGGTGCTCTCGGAGATCTTCAGCTGGTCACAGTAGCTAGACAAGAAATTTGTGAAACAAAAATACATTCCAGATATATTGAAGTAACTCAAATGTATTTCATTCTAGATAATACATAAGGGGTTGTTTAATCCTGTCCATTCTTATTCCTAAAGTTCACTCCTCTAGGACTTCTCTCCTTCAGTCCACTACTGCTTGACCACCCAGCAGCTCAGGAGGAAGGAGGAGGAAAGCTCTCACCAGACATCTTCCCTCCTCATTCCACCCCTGATGTTCCCACAAGCAGAGTTGAGCCGAGTGATTTTAGAAGCTTCTACTGCCCCTCAGTGACAGATCTCTCCTAAGAACTGCCCATCGATGGAGAAAAGGAAGAAAGTCCAGGACAGACACTGCTTACAAAGTGTTTCGTTACCATGTTCTACAAGTGAGCTGGGGGATGATAAAGCAGTTTCACGAACACCTAAGTCACAAGCCTCTGACTTTATTTATTCATTAACATTTCAGTGCAAATAAGAGACAAAGTGCTGTTTGGAAGAATAGAGTGGGGAACAGTCAGGTTTTAGCAGATTTTTTGTGATTGTTTTTTTGATTTTACACTAAAGTTAATTTTTTACTTTAGAATCAGTACAGCAGAGATTCCTTCTGACAAAAATGGGGTAAGAAAATAAAACTCCAAACACTCCTTATTACTGTGATTGGCTCCATAGGCCTGTATGATGTCAGTCACCTTCATGACCAAACAGGAGTAATCTGGGTTTCATCCTTGTGCTTTCCAACACTACCTAGTGCTGCTCCTCCCTGTAACCATATCCATCACAACACTTTACTCTAGCCAACCTCGAATCTCAATTCCATATTCCTCATTAGAGTTATTCTGTTTTGAACCTGTTTGCTTACACTTTTTAAGCTGACACCTATTTCATTCAAAGCAAAACCTCCCACAGCCCAAACAGGAACGGTGTTTAAACAAACCAGTTGATCAGTGTGATTTATACCCCTGTCCCTGGGGCTGTGGAATAGCCCAGGGCTTGCTTACCCCCAGATGGCTCTGACTGCAGAGATCCGGACAGAGGGGGGCTGGGTTTCGTGCAGTCCACTGACAGTGGCTTGCAGGAACTGCTGGATGAGCTCTGGAGACATGGCCACGGTGAAACGGCTGGCAGCCCACAGGGCCCGGCCCAGGAGGAAAGGAGACACTGCAGCAAAACAAAACACCTCAGTGGTTTCAGAATAAGCTTTATGAGTTTAAAATCTGCTTCCATCCATTATTTAAAATCTTGTCATCCCAAGAGGAAAACACTGAAATGTGACACACAAGACAAGTGTGCAGGCATACAAAGAATTTTTGTTCATAGGCAGAATCCAGTTTATTTTCTTAGTTATTTCAAAGAATAATTTCTCATTTATTTTATAATATATATATCTCAACTTGAATTTGTCCATCAATGAACAAAAGTAAAGGAAGAGAACAGAGGCTTTTCCAGTAATTCCCATTTATCCAGCTCAATATTCTGTCCCCAGCTGCGTAAAACAGCAGCACCTTAGGGAGAAGAATTAGAGTAGCAGAGCTCATACCCAGGGACCTTTCACAGATTACATTAGTGGTTTGCAGCCATCACCCCGCAGTAACAGAACAGATGTGGTTTACCAGCACCACAGAAGCAGTGGACATTCATCACCCACTCACCTGCTTGCATCACCAAGGTATGATGTATCTTTATCACACTTAATCCTGCTGCCTTTTCAGACTATGAATCTCCTTACCTATCTAGGCTGGCCTCAAAGTGATGATGCTCCCTGTTCCTCAGCATCTTTACTGCCAATATTTATGCTCCTGCAAGTACTAATTTTAAGATGAGGACATAAAACACTCTGTGCAAGATGTAGAGCAAGAGAAGAGTTTTGTTTTTTAAGTCAGTATCATAAAACACAACATTTCTTTGTCTGTACCATTACTGACCATTAAATGGAAATCCTTGGAGAGCCATCAACACACTGACTCTGGGAGCCCTTCCAGAGCACTGTGGCTCATTTACAACCCAATGCCACACATGTAAATGAATGTAAATATATGTAAATTGCTGAGGTTGGTTTCTTACATGCATTGCACACTATGCACTTTGCACACTAGTTCTTCACTCAAAATTAGCACAAAACAAAGAAAAAACCCTTCTTTGTAACAGGCTAAATAAGTGTTTCTTTGATGAAAAAGGAACCCAGGAATCAGTTTTTTTCTGCACTGACACAACTCAATGTGGACTAATCAATGATGCTCACATTGCCTTAAACCTCTAAAATTTTAATTTGCAAGGACTTTTGAGATCTGACTTCCAGCAATTCCTCTGACTTTCTTGCACACTGATATAAGATAACACAGAGAGCAAAATCCTGCTGAGTTCCCAATAACAGAATCCCATTTAGCCAGGAGCATTATTTGAATTCATGTGCTACAACTCGTGTCAGCCTCAGCATAAAACAAATGGGATGATATGGTGCAGCAGGAATTCTGAAGGCGGTTAAGCACTGCTGGTGACTTTCCCAGGAACAAACACAAGACATCAGAACAGCTCTTTTCCACCCAGCTCCCCAAGCCCGACAGGCTCATGCATCCAGCCAGCGGAACCCAGGAGCTGAAAGCACGGTCCCTCATATTAAGGACTTACACTAGAACTGGGAGCATGTGGGAACTCACAAGATTTATTCTTTTCACATGAGCAAGGTGCACAACTGCATTTCCCAATACCACATGCACACATCAACCTGACTGATTCATCAGAGACTCCCAGTGTCTGGCACCCAGCAGTTATTCCCAGGAATGCAGGGTCCCACATACCTGAAAGATTGAGGTCTGCCAGGACCACATTTGTCAGGAAGCCATGCATATCAAAGTGTATTCTCCCATTCTTCACACTGTCTGTAATTATAGACTTGACTGAGCCCAGGGCCAGCATACAGGCTTCATGTATTTTCCACCTGCAAAATAGTTCAGATGCCTTAAGACTTTTCCTCCATCATCACCTCAAGAAATAAATACATATTATGAAGTGAAGTCACAAGTAATTTTTTGGTCTAAGCTACCACAACTATTTCCTTGATCCCAAAAGAGAATTTTAAAAAAGCCCTCAAAGAGATGAACATTTACAAACTGCAAGATGGGGGCTTGGAAACTCCCTCAGGATAGGCAGCATTCTCAGTCACTTCCTAAAATATTGGTGGAATAGTTGTTACTTGTTCCAATTTTCTACTTATACTTGTTCCAATTAATAAAAAAGAGCCTCTTCCATGAACACTTGTATTCCAGCCATGCCTTCTTTATTTATGTGCAGAAGCACTGGGATATTCAGTACATTAAAGGTTTAAAAACATCTAATTTTGCATTAACATTTTGTTAATGATGATGATACAGAACTATGTGCAAATACCACCTCTCCTTGGTTTTATTTGTGAAGCCAACAACCTACTTTACAGCTTCTCACAATTGAGGCAGATGGGGACTTAATGTCTGATTTTGCAGCCATTCCATTGCTGCTCATTATCAAAGGGGCTACTCTGACACTACCATTCAAACTAAACACAAACACTGAGCCAATGCACTGTAAAACCAGGAGAGAATCACTGTGGACCAGCAACCAGGTACTCCTGTAAGGGAGTTTTCTTCTTCTATCCCCAAATAACATTAAAAAAATGCAACTCTGAAGTTCTAAAATTGAACACATACATCTGCATACAGCACCTCTCTTCTTGACATCAAGTCAAAAGAAGAAATTTTATATTTTTTTTTTCCTGAAATTTTTATCCCAATTAACTGAACACAAAGTATTGCAAATTTCTCCTCTGGTTTTGTACAACTAATTATCGTTTCCCATGAGATATTTTAAGGAATGTCAAGCTCTGAAAGGAGGGAGCCTTGGCACAGATAGACTGTGCTAGGAACTGCCCAAAGTACTCCATGTGAAGATTTCATTATCTGGCTCAAAAACTGCTGTACTTCCTTTTGCTTCTTCTAATCAGAGCTCTCCAATTCCATCCTTGCCCATCAGTACCACTGTCACAAGTGAAATGTGATTAAATCACGGTGCACCTGGTGGTGCAGACGAGCTCCACACCCGCCCCAGCCCCTCACCAGTGCTCGGCGCCGCTGTTCTTCGCCTGCTCAGCTTCCTGCAGGTGCCTCGTGGCTGCTGCAGCCAGAGCAGTTGCACTCTCATTCTGGAAATCGGCAGCCACAGCCTGTGCACAAGGAAAAGGCAACACTCATTTGTACGGACTGTTACAAGTTGGCCTTTTCTCTAAACGCCCTTCCTGAAGCCAGGTTTGATATTTGTTATTATTGTTTCAGTATCTAAATATGGAATACATTTCATACCAACAGCAGATCCTGTGCAGCAATTCTCACTGTGTAGGAAAATGTATCATCATCTTCATCCTCCACAAACTGCTGTGGATTCGCAGTCCAAACTTTTATCTAGAGGAGACAAAAAGGATAGGGCAGCTGAGACTCAGGACATAAGGGGTAAAAAGCAGCTTTGCTGTTCCCTGCAACCTGTTTTGGAAAACTACTTTCAGAATTTTTCTCTGCAATAAGAAGTCTTCATTCTCAACTGATTTTTCTTCTATTCCATTGGAGAAACCTTTGAAAAGAAGAAACTCTCTTTGTTTTGAGCTCATGTTGCTCTTCTGCCCCTCATTTGAGATCAGAGCTTGACAGAACTAATGACTGACCTGGAATCAATGCTACACAGCTTTATTTTTAGATGAGGAAGTGGGAGAAGCAGATAAATCTTTTAACAGAGTGCTTGCTTTTATGCATGTCTACCTAAACTAAAAGATGATGGCTGTCAGGCTTGTGAGGCCAGGAGCCATGTAGAATTTCAGTACAAATTATTTCACCCTACTAGCACAACATTTTCACTCTCACAGAAACCTGTTTATCCCTTTCAGCACGATAATCCTCATTTTCACAGCAAAATGCATCAGGAAGAATGAAGGAAGAAAGCCTGAAAGAGCTGAGGTTGTTCAGCATGGAGAAGATTCCAGGGAGACTTTATAATTGGCTTTAAAATGAAGCCCTTTTACCAAGGCTCCAGGACAAGGGGCAACAATTTTAAACTGACAGATGGTAGGTTTAAATTACAGAAGAAACTATTTACTAAGAGGGTGCTGAGACACTGGGTATGTTGTCCACAGAAGTGGTGAGTGTCCCATCACTGAAAGTGTCCAAGGCCAGGCTGGACAGGGCTTGGAGCAACCTGGGATACTGGAAGGTGTCCCTGCCCAGGGCAGGGGGTGGAAAGAGATGGGCTTTAAAGTCCTTTCTGACCCAAACTCTTCTGTGAACTGTGACTTACTGTCCACCTTGTACCATTTTGGAACCTCTAAGTGCTGCCACAGCAAAGTGAGGGAACAGCCTGTTAGATCACAGCAGTTTCCACACACTGAAACTCTTCCCAGGACACTTGCTGGTTTAAATCTCTCATTTCCTTTGTTTCCTACACAACACAAAACATGCTCACCTGCTCCTCTGTGATCTGCATGTAAAGCAGGATGTAATAGATCAGCTCTGGCAGAGCCTTCTTCACTGTGCTCTTAAATTTGTTGTTTTCCAACAAGGCATGGACAAATTCAAATATGCTGAACACTAGATTTTCAAAGCCCAAAACTTCACCTGAACAAAGTGGGAAAAACAAAAAAGAACATGACTGAACACACCAACATACAAAAAGGTACAAATGGATGCAAAAATAACTACAAACTGTCAGCCTGCCTGAGCAGATATTTATTCATTCTCCTCGACTACCAAGTGCAGCAGCAGCCTCAGGAGGATTTCTGACCACATCACTTCCTGCTCTCTTCCCACCACACACCCCTCATTAAAATTTATCAATCTCAACCTAAAACCTATCTGATTTTCTTTTGTCCCACTACTTTTACCTCAAAATTGTTGGTGAACTCACCCCTTGAGCCATTAGAAAACTTAAATTGTGCAGCTTCACTGATCACAATCACAAGTAATTTGCACAGAAGTGATGGACACCGTTCTAACATCATAAATGCACCTTTAGCACAATCTCCCACAGTTTTTAAGTGACTGTTTTGACATCAATATTTAGGTAACTCCGTTCCTCTGTAAGTTCTTACCATCAGAATCCACAGGATCCTCCACCTCTTCTGTGTAATTTACTTCTGTTCTCACATAAGTGGATGGAGTTAAGGAAATGCTTTTTTCTGAAGAACAACATCTATTTTGGAATAAATCTGTTCCTGTCTTAAAATTCCTGATAACTAGGGAAGGTTTTGTTTTTAAAAAACCCTTTGATGTTGTGTAGAGTCCTGTGCTTCACAGAGAAAACAACCCCAGGAGCTCCTGGCTTTGTGCATTGCCCCAGTTCAAAGACCACTTTCCACAGACCACTCACACATCACATCAGCACATCCTTTATATTATTTTATTAACTTTGATCAAACCCACCAAGGTAACCCAAAACTTGATTCATGTTAACTCTGCAAGAACAGAACCCCCCAGACTCACTCTTTCCAGGGGATGTGAGCCAATTCAACACCTCACACCACCCAGTGCTCCAACATCTTACCTTAGGTTAGCTCTGCTCTTACCAGCTTCTCCACAAGCATCAGCCCTGGGAAATGGCAGAAAACTAACCTGGGGGTAAAGAGGAAGGAGCTTTCTTTGGGGATGGTGAACTGAAGATCCAACAAGTACCAGAGCAAACACAAGGAAAAGAAGAACAAGACTCCCCCCTTTTGCAAACAAAAGCCCATTTTGTCAGCTCAGGTACCAGCAGGACTGTAGCAGGAGTCAGGACAGGAGAGGGAGAAATACACCATCAAAATCCAACAAACAGCTCCTTGTACTTTCATAGATTCACAAAATGGTTTGGGTTGGAAGGGATCTTAAAGACCATGTAGTTCCAACTCCCTTGCCATGGGCAGGGACACCTTCCACTGTATTTTAATAGGTGTCTGAAAAAACAACATGGAGAGATTTGAATTGTCAGTTTTCAAGTACTGGGCAATGCACCCACAGACCACTCTGACACAGCTGGGTGTGCAGGGGAGCAATGACTGAAAATTCAAATGGCAAATCAGCTTCTGCAGCAAGTGCAGTCAGCCATTAGTTTTGCTGCAGCAAGGGGTACTGCTGGTTCTCCTTCTCCTGAAGTCTTTACACTGTGACCAGCATCTTTTTAAGAAGACAATTTTAACCAAAAAGTACCAGAAACAATGCAGAACTCATGGCAGTTCTACAGCCACTGTAACATGGGCACATACACCAATCAGCATACATTTTAAGCTAAAATAAACTTAATGGAGCCTCCTGAAGTAACAGAAATATCCTGCTTTGTCTGGCAGGGCAGAGCATTCCATGCATTGTGCTTCTCCAGCAGTCAGGTCAGTACTGGGTATGAGGCTGAGTTTATTTGATTCCAGTTAAACCCATTCACCTCCAAGGATATAAAGCAGCACTTTCCGTTAGGGTGTTCCAGACGATGGGCAGGATCTGCTGCATTGATGAAATCATGTGCTTTGGGTAGTTTTTCACAAGTGCTGTCACAGCCTGGAACCAAAAAGAATATCAGTCAAAAGTGAAACTGGGAAAGCCATCAACACACTCAAAATCACAGGCTGCTGTTTCATTAACAACTGAGATCATCCAAAGTCCTCCTCTCACTGAGGTCTCCTCTCACTCCTGACCACACAGTTCCCTCTCTTGCTCAAACACTGAACAACACACCTCTCTTGGCGTTTCCTCTTTTGCAGGGAAGCAAAGGGATAACACAAGATGTGGCACTTTGGACTGAAGACAGTGCCATAATACGGTGGTGGTAAGGCAATGACTCAAATCCAAAGCACATCACTGTGCAGCACTGTCTGGATACAATTATCCTGGAAGTGTCTTGTCTCAGAAAAAGAACTCTAATGTCATGTAAAACCAGACTACTGCCCATTTTCCACAGACATTTTCCACACTTCATGCAAGCAACACATCCACTGCACACCCCGGGAGTAGCTGCAGAAGCAAACACCCACCCAGATCAATTCCCTTCCCATTTTGGCTGCAGACACCAGTGACTGTGTCAGCCTAGCACAGGGACTGCTCTGGGAGCAGCTTAGCAGCTCCACAGGGGATTGTGCCTGGACTTTCATGAAGCTGATCACCCTGACTTAGGGGAGCCCTTCCACTGACACTTGCCAAAAGCCTTTGGGATCCTCCAGCAGTGAGGGAGCTCTCACTCCCCTCTCTTCTCCAGGGGCACAGCTCCAGCTGTGTTACACTTGTTACAGAACAGCCCCTCACAAAACTGCCTGAGAGGTGGCTGCTCCCAGACACACAGGTGTCAGTTTGTGCTTACCCAATGCAAACCACTCTGTGCAGTTCGTTTGTTTGCAGCACTGGGTACATTAATAGAAATAAAAAAATAGTAATTCACCTTCCAGAAAAACAACAGCCATCTAATATCAGTATTAGAGATGAGCAGGAGTCAGGAATAACCCAGATACATGGGTTTGGGAATGAGTCTGGCAGGTGCTAGAAGGAAGCATTACAGAAAAGACCTCCTGAAGCCTCAGGGAAAAAAAAAAATTATGCAGGTGCTGGCAGAGGATGTAAACCTGATCTTCAGGACTGCTGCAAACTCAACACCCTGCCTAGGGCCACAGGAGCATCCAAACAGACTTGTTGCATGTGCCACTGCATATGAGCCCTATGTAAATGTTTCTAAGCTCTACACCCAAACAACTTTGCAGGAAGCGCTGCTGGAGTGCTAAGAGTTCTTCAATTCAATGGCTCTGCAGTTGTAACAATAGAAGGCTGCATTTGCAAGGTCACCACATTCCTGTAGAGCAAGTCATTAAAAAACAGAGCACTCTTCTGTCAGATGTTGTACTTCAACCCCTGGCCCCTCATTCTGCCAATTCCCACTGCTTGTCTGAAAAAGAACTGCTTCACAGATCCTCTGCCAATCCCCACGTAGTGCTCCACCACCTATTAATCCTTCAAGAAAGCCCTTCTCCTTCTCTCTTCAGAGCACTGCTCCTTGAAGCCACTCTATCAAAGCCTTTTATTGCTTCTCTTTCTGATTGCATCTTTAAACAGAGAAGAAATCCCCAAATTTTTGAATAAAAAGCTTAAAATACACACTAGAGAGCATGCTAAAGCTGACTGCCAGTCAGAGTTCAGCAGAGGCAGGTGAAGTACCTTGTTCATAAACTTGGGAAATTTGCCCCAAGACACAGATACCACCTCATCTTCTATCCAAGAAGAAAGAGGTTACGATTAATTATTTTTTCTAACAAGTTATTTGTTCCAGCATCAGGAAAAATGTAAGCATAACTTCTCTGACCCACAGGTGTTGAACAGCTTCTAAGCACAAATGAAGAAGCACAACAGCAAGGCTGCAAGATGCTTTAGATTGTTGGCTAATTGGTGTTCTTGATATATTACTGCACACTAAGTACACCATATTTGTATTCCATTGTTCTGAAATTTGCCTTAAATCTGTCACCTGTCATGTTTAATCACTCTGTTTCTCTCAAAGCAATCAATAGTGGCATGTTCAATACTGGAATTAGGATTCAAGAATTGCACAGTTGCAGCTCATGCATCCTTAGAGACACCAATTTAATTCATGCTGAACTATCAAACTCAACAATAAATTACACCATGGGTATTTCCTTCTAGTCCTCACACTTGATATTTTTGTTGTGGCCAAACCTCCCATCTCCTCCAAGGATCAAAGGCCCTGATTGCCTGCTGATAACTACTTATAAACTTGTAACTATACTGGGAACAACTTGGGACACAGTAACCATCAGTGGTTCCCCATGATGTGATCCAAACTATTCACTCTCCTAACCAGGACAATTGTGCAGATGTGCACACTGCAATAGCATTCCTTAAAGCTTCTGACGCTGTCCTGCAGAACATTCTGACATGGACAGCACACAGTTTAGGTCAGGGCTGCCTCTAATTTCCATCAAGAACTCCATGAACCTTGGAGTACAAAGCTCTCAAGTGACAGGGAAGGGAAAAAAAAAGTCTTCCTGTCATTTGCCACACAGCACTTCATTAAGGAAAAGAAGATGGGATTGAGTTTGCATATGGTTGAAAATGTGCTATAAAAAAGTCTCAATTCCCTCTTCCATTGTATCAGCTTTTCAAGGGGTTCCTGTAATGACCTCATCTGTAGAGCTGGTTTAAATAATCCCCTAAGGTTTCTTACTTCTGCATTACAATGGCTATAAAATCCACTTCTCTGGAAGTGAAGGCAATTCATCGGTCTATCACCTGAATCCCTTTTTCCTTAGAAAATTGCTACCATCAGCTTAAAAACCCTAAGTGACAAAACCATGAATTGCCTTAAGTCAACAGCCAGAACACTCATCTCTTCACAAAGAGCCTCCTACAAACCACTTGTCAGCAGCAGATCTCCTGAATTTACTGTTTAAATCCACACTGATTCTCTGCTGCCATCGATGCCACCCGACACACAGCAGTGTATTCAGATCCAAATCCTCTTGTGTTGCACCTCCCCTGCAGAGGCCAAAGGCAGAGGCCCTCACACAGCTCAGGAGCAGAGCAAGAACATGGTGACATTTCCTCAGAGACTTTCCCAGCCTGTCACATTGTTCAAGAACCTCCTGGTGGGACCAGTGCTGACATACCCATGCAAACAGCCCACTGCCAGCAAGCACTTACTTAAATAAAGGGCTGTAGAATGCATTGATTTAACAAGAACAGAACGGGCCTGGCCTGGTTTAGAGTGAAGCCATCGGCTACAACTACTTTCTGTGGAGGCTGAAAAATACCACTACTCATTAACGATCCAAATGTGAGTATCTGGAGTAAGACATTAAAACATTCTTGAGCTGCACCCTCTTCAAATCGACATGATACCCTGCAGTGTCCCCTTCTTGTTGCTGTTCCTATATATCACTGCCCCAGGAATCCCAGTGCACAGGCAACAGAAAGGAAAAGAAAACCCCACAAGAGACAGGCTCTCAACAAAAACTGCCAACGTCGTTCCCCAAACTCCTTTCCAGTAGTGCTGCAGAGCAAGAACAGCTCCAGCAGTTCCCAGAGTACAAGATCTGCAGCCCTTCACTGAGAAGCCACAGGACATCCAGATCAGGTACTGCTGCCTTGAAGAGGACTGAGACAAGTTCTGTAACACAGAGCTCAGGAGCTGCTGGTTTGTGTAACATGATAGCACCCTCCCAGCATTTATTTTCATTACTTCAGCACAAAGCTGGCCATCCTCAAAACCTTTTGACACTTGTCTTCAGTAATTTCCTTATTGCCTTCTTCAGGGTATGTGGCTGAATGGGCCTCAGGGCCCATCCTCAAAAATCTGTACATAGACATGAGTCTTGCTCACCCCAGCACACAGGCAGGGAAGTGAAAGATCTGGATTTGATCCTGCAACTTATGCTTTTAGCTCTCTGCTCTCCCATGCTGCAGGCAGCACACCCTACAGCTCCAATGCTTTCCAAGCTGTTACAGAGCTCTGCACTGGCCCTCATCCCCATGCAAACAGAGCTCTCCAATCCAATCTCCTTTCTCCAGGAAACCAGGACAGTACAAAGACCTTCCATCTCTCTTTCTTAGAGATCATTTAGCATTAAAGAGCAGGCAAGTTCCAGAAAAGCACCTGCACTTAATAAACTTTTACAGCTTCACTGCAGCAGAATTCTGCAGCACCTTTAGAAAAGATTGGTATTTAACTACAGATTATGGTGTCCAAGACATATCCAAGATACATTAGATCAGCAAATGACAAGGACAGATGGTCCTATGGATCAGATTCCTGCGGATCATTTTACAGACAGATCCTCATGGATCTCATCATAGGTATCTTCAGTACAACTGAACAATTTATTTCACTGTTGATGGTGCTGGGAGCCAAAAGCCTTCACTGTTCATACCATGAGCAATACTGGGAGATGTGTCATGTGAGTTTGTTTTCCAGCACCTCTGAGTGTGTGTTGGTATTCAATTCTTTCTCCACTTAATCAGCCCTAAGTGACTCACCTTCAAAACTTCCATCTTAAACCCACTGTCTGATGTTGGTCCATCAGGCATCTGCAGGGCCTGGACAAAGGCTTCTGTGAACTGCTGCACCACAGGAAAAATCAGGACCTTGGCTGCACCCTGGTTACAGACAATGCAAGCACAGGTGAATACCAGATACAGAACCCCCACATCTGAAACGTAAAGCACTAGAAGCAACAGTAATTAAACTTTTTTGGTAGAAAATGGAAGAGCAACTCATGGCAACTGCAGAATATTGCAAAGCCACATGAAACTTGTCAGACATCACTTGGGCTCTCTCCTAGTGTTAGGTAAGCTCAGCTGAATCCCACTCTTCAGAATCCCACAGCACAAGCTGCCACAAAACACACACATCTCACTCATCACTTTGGAGTCCCAAGAGAGATCTGGACAATCCAGTCTGGAGAGCCCCAGGGGCAGTGCTCCCCCCTCCTAGAGAGGCATTTCATTTGATGAACTGAATCCTGCCCTGCACCCCAGCACCCCCAGGCTACAAAACCAACCTGGGGTGACTCCATCACACACACAATTACCACAAACCCTGTGGCTGGCATTTATCTCCCTGCAGAGCCTCCATCCCCAAACCAAACAAGCTGAGTATCAACAGCTGGCCTGAAGATTAACAGGATGATTCTTCCTAGGAAAATGCAGCAAGTATTTTTCCAGATGTCAGAGCACTCCATAAGCAGTCCTTGGCAGAGCAAGTAATACAGGGACCAAAATAATTTTATTGAGATTATTCCTCATAACTCCATGGCCAGGACAGCAAAGTCCTACGTTTAAATCAATTAGGAAATGCCATTTATAAAAAGATCCCCTTTTTCTTTTCCTTTTTTAAGTAAAATTTCAACAGAAAAGGTTTATTCAATGGAAAGGACACTTTCAGCCCTCCTCCAGAATGAGAGTGGGCAGCTACTACTATCTTTTGCATACTGGTACCAGCTGCATGATACAGTGCATTAATAACCTTGTCATGGCAGTACAGATACAGTGTAATTACCAGAACTTTCCAAAAGTCTGCACTGGACTGCTTCCTGTGCAAATAGGGAGGGAACAGCATATTGAGCCACTCAGCAGTGATCAGCTTCTAGATTAAGAGTAACCCTTCCCTATCCTCACACCCCAAAAATTTAAAAATAACTATTTATTGTCTGGGAGTGCTGGAAAAACCACTTGTTAAAGGCCATTTAAAATGCAGATCTGCTCAGTTAGAGCCAGACAGGAGACTCATGTATAATGCTGCTTAACTGCAGTGTTTGTTTCTTAACAGCTATCCTTCCCAAACTGGGCTGGGCTTGGCTTCCCCCACCCCCTCAGGAACACAAGGCCAAGGCACCTCCTGAAGCAGGGGGTGAAGCTCCAGGAGCCTGGAACCAAAGCCTCACCCAAGGGCCCCACGGTACCCAGGTGCCCAAGGCCTGTCAGGTTATCAGGACACACGGTTCCCCTGAAGACTGGAAGCTAAGCCAGGGATTTCCAAACAAAGAAAACTCTAGAGATACTCTATTTCCTCCCATGCTGACTCCCCCGCCTTTCCTGCTACAAGCATGTCTGTTGATAAGCCATAAATTAACCTTCATTATGGAAACCAAGTCCCACTATCAAGGCATGCAAGTAAAGCAGGGGGTCAGCCACTTTACATTTATTAAATTACAGCCTCCTCCCCCGAATTCCAGCTGACACAGTACATAATTTTCCAGTGTTTCATTTCCATATTAACAACTTTTAGAACCTCACTCAGTTTGAATTCAAAGCATCTTGTATGTCAAGTTAAACTCTTGCCTTTTCCAGCTCCTCCATGTTACAGATCATGTGGGCACACGTGGTAAATATCTCCACTGCACGTGATCTCGTGCGAATCCCATACACCTAGGGAAAAGTTAAGCATCAGGGACACAAGATTCTTTGTACACAAGATACTTCCTTAATTATCTTTTAATTGTATTTCAGTTTTGCTTTAGCTTTATTCTCTTTATTTTATCACTGGCTTCAACTTTTCTGTTGAAACATTAGCTGCCATCAACTATCACATCATCAAGACAATTCTTTAAGTCTAACTCATACTACAGTATGAATTAACCATTAAATCTGGAGTTTCTCTGTTCCAAGAAACATTCCTACTAATTTCATCCAATACCAACCTCACTGTAAAGATCTTACCTCTGCCATTGTGAAAATTTTGTACATCTCTGGAAGAATAACTGGAGCTACAAGTGGCATCTGTATATCTGTCACTTCCCGGGTAAATTCTAAAAAATGGAAAAAGAAGAGAAGCTCTTATAAGAAATCCAATTTGCAGACAACAGCAACGATAGAACCATTGGGAAACACTAAGTGTATTGGAAACGTGTTGATTTGTACTTCACTATACCAGGGCCATTTGATCTACCCAAGGCAATCCTCGAAGGCAAGCAGAAAAATATCACACTAAAAACTGCAGGTATCTGGACAACAGGGTGTTACAATCAAAGTCCCTGCTGAGCTCTAAGCTGCAGCTGTGCACCTCCTTCCCCAGCTCTCATGACACCTGCTGAGCACACGATTCCACAGCCAGCGACAGCTACCAGGCCCAGGGGGAAGAGAGGAAGAAAATTCCAATTTCTTCAATTTGCATGAAACGTGACAAAATACTGGCAACAAGGAAAAGCCCGAACAGCTTCTTCCAGCAGCCCTGTGGGCACCCACCCACCTGTGAGCACTCTCATGGCTCCGTGCACGGCGTTGACGTCGCCGCTGACCAGCATCTCCATGAGCAGGTTGAAGAGCTCGGGCCAGGCCTCGGGCCAGTCCCAGTGGGCGATGGCGGACACGGCGTAGGCGACGCTGGAGCGCACCTTGCTGATGGCCTCCCTCAGCCCGCCGGGCAGCAGCTCCCGGATGGCACCTTTGGCCTGCAGACAACAGCAGTGTTCACAGACAACAGCAGCGTTCACAGCAGAGCCACAGCCATAGCATCATCTAATTAAAAACATTCAGACCGATGGCTGGATCTTGATACTGACTCAATACTGGTTTTACAAAATGAGCATCCAGGAGATGAAAACTCTCTTGGCACACTAGAGCCCGTAATATTTTAGGGAAAACTGCGCGGTGTGTTTTAACATAGCATCTTCTCACAGACAGCATCATAGCTCACAGCTGCAACTGCACAGGATGTACGGATCCACATGGAAGGCATCCAGAGTCAGCTGAGATAAATCCCAGCTTCAGTGTCAGGGACTATGTTTGCTTACTTTGGAAGATTTCAGTAAACAAGAACAGTCACACAACCCTGAAGGGACAGGCAAAAATAAAAGCCACTTCTGGGGCATAATTCAAGCAATTATCTCTGGATGGGATGAATCATACTCTAGATATGAAAGATGCTCCAGTCAACAGTCAGAATGAAAAGGGCTGGAATCTCTGGCCATCTTAGCTGTTAAGTACTCCTGCTGAACAGATTTTTAATGAAACCCAGCAGCTTTAAACTAAAATTTGTCATGGGAAAACAACCTTTAAGTCCCAAGATGTATAACAAAAGATTCAGCAAATCTCCAAAAAAGGACTGCCAGAATCAGTATTAGTGAAACTTAGAAAGGTTTTCTTCTTGTCTTGCTCTGAGAGGAGCAGAAACATTATGGCTGAACTTCCCCTGCCGGAAGCAGCCCAAGCTTCTAAAGCCCAGTGTTGTTTTAAGCAACTGAAAACAGATTTTTGAAGTGGAAAACGTCAAAAAACCTTAACTGAAACCATTAATCCTCAAAATACACATGGGCACTGGTACTTTTTTAACTGCCTACAGAATTCATATTTTTGATGGATAAAGTGTTTCAAAACAGATAATGTGAAACCAAGTCTTACCCTTTCTGTGGTCTCTGGAGGTCTAAACTTTTCAGACTGAGAGCACCAGTGAGTTTCCACATACTGTTTCAGTATGACCGACGCCAGCTGTATCAGGAGAGAGGTCAGGAATCAGGGACAAGTCCTGCAACCATTGCAAGGACCACCCCTGATCCATTTGCTCTTCTCAGCCTCCTGTCCCATCACGCTGCTTTTAGACGGGCATCAGGACATGCCAAAAATGTAAAAAATCCATGAAATGGATCACAAAGTTACTGCAGTAAAAATATCTGCTGGGTATCCACCGAGCAGCAATGGCCTGCACAGCACCGACCCAAGGCAGCAGCTCTAGAAAGGCACGAGATACAGGTCACAAAGTAACTAAAGAAATACAGAAACAAAACTTCTTCAAGGAGGAAAACACCTACAGGAAAAGCTTCTGCAAAGACAAGCTACACTTCTGCTTGCTGATGTCTACCACCCACCTCCTAAGTTGTGTCCATTTCCAGTACAATATTGTCTCAGCACCAGGTTTATTAAGTCCAAAAAGCAGTATTTTCAAAAAATGTAAGAGTATAACACCTGAATAGTGTTGAAAGAAAAAGACTCTAGAAAAATTTAAAAGAAAGTGGAGAAACAGTAACAGAAAGCTACTTCAAATTTTTCAGCTGGAAACATGGAAGAATATTTTCAAAACCAAGGAAATTTCCATCAAAATTCTTTCTGCAGTTCCAGACAAACTCACCTGCCGGATGGCCAGAGCTCCCTGAGGATCCACAGTCAGTTCTGCTAAATGAACACCAAATTCTGCAAGGAAAAAACCCCAAATATTGGTATTGTAACTTTTATTGCTACACAGCAAAAGTCATCAAGATTTTTGGAGAAAGACATCATACCAATTGAGTGACTCATATGCAGGAAGGAGAAGGCAATTCCAAAGCACAGCTACTCAAATGAATCATGAGCATTAATTCTTCCCTGTGCTCTCCACAAAAACCTCATTTATTGTCTTGGCATCTTATTTTCTTCTCTCGTGGGCAAAAAATTTTGCAATGCAGGCTAATAACAAGCAAATTATTTAAACTTTAAAAAAATATATATATAAATCGTATCTATGATGTCAAATCATGACTCAAGCTCCTACAGGAGAGATGCATGGAAAAGATCCAGGACGGAGTAAGACAGCAGCAGACTGGCAGCCAGCAGTCCCTTTTTGGACAGCCTGGGTTCATCCACAGGGAAGCAGAGGCATCCCTTCAGCTGTCCCAGCCCACACCCCCCGACTGCCCAGGACACACCAAACACCTTCCTGAGCAAACCCTGCCCAGCACAGGGACACCAGCACTGCCTGGACAATCCTTTGGGCTGCGGGACCTCCTCCAGCAAAGAATCTGTCCAGAAAAAGCAAGAGCTTCTTGTGGCTTCCTGCCAAGCAAGCTCCATGAAAAAGGCAAAATTCAACCACTTGTAACAATTCTGTTGATGCTGAGCACAGGAAATAAAAGCCAGGAAGAGCAGCTGTTCTGGTATGGTAAATCCATACAGCTCAATAAATTTGCTTAAAATTGCAATTTTAAGTTCCAGGCAGCTGATAACTGTCCTAAATACTTTATTTAATTTCACTAGTCTGCTTAAGAGACACATTTTTCGTGTTTTAGTTTTTAGAAGCTGTGGAGCAGAAGTTATGCCCTGGGGTCCCGTCAGCACACCCTGCCTCCTGCAGACAGGCTAAACGTGCTGACAGCTCCCTGACAAAAAAAGACTGAAAATTCTTCTCAAAGCAGTTCTGCAACTTCCCTCAGCAGCACAACTGAGCGCTTCACAAATGGTTGCTGAGTGTCTCCTAATACCCACCTCACTGCTAAGAGGCTTTTCTGGGCTGGGAGGTAATTGCATCTCACTTTTCCAAGCACACACTGAACATACCCAGTTCCTTTACCCTTTCTTCATAGATCATGCACTTAAGAAAGAGGAAAATAACCCTCTTATCCCAGCTGTGAAACCAGGGAGCCTCATTCCAAGATGTACTTAACATAATACTTCTCTTAACCGAAGCAGTAATTATTCTGTGTGCTATCTGTGATTCCCACGCTCAAGTGTGGCATTGCATTTCAGCCCCATCTTTAAAGGGTAAGTTGGAAGGGTATAAAGAGTATAAATGGAAAAGTAAAAATAGTAAAAATAGATTTAAAGGCAGCCAGAGTAACTGCAGCAGCTTCACACAGCTACAACTCAGCACTCTATTTCACAATCCCTAATTTGTTTACATATATGCATTTAATGTATTCCCTCTGCATACAGTGCTCTGCCTGTGATTTACAGTATTCAGTTTCTCCATTTTCCAACACCTTAGTTCTGCTCCCCAGGCAGACTGCAGTGCCATCGTTGGGACACCAGACATGTACTCACTGCTGCAGTGACCAAGTGTTATGTCATAAAAACCCCTTGGGTCTGACAATAAGCCACTGACAACCCCCCTACACACAGGTTTTCAGCCTGATGTGCTGCTTAAAAATATTACAAAACTGTATTTTCTGAACTGATAAATTACCATTGTGGCAAATTCCTATAAGGAATCCTACTGAATTTTGGTCATTCAGACCCAGCACTTGTTTAAGCAATAAGCCAGCTCTCCTATCAAACCAAAATTAGATGGATTTATCAAGAACAGATCATATAAAACAGCACTAGTTGTGTAGCAACTATTTATCCTATTATGTTATAGACACTGACAAGCTGTTTAATGAGCTGCTCCAAGAATCTTTCCAGGGACTGATATTACACTGCTCCTTTTACAGCTCACTGGCTCCTCTTTTCTCAAAGAATTGGTTTATTATTGGGTTTTTTCCCAGTTGGCTGGAAACTTTTATCTTTATCATGAGTAAATGCAGTTCAAATGGACCTTGATAGGCGTTTCCTTCACTTACATTTTGGAAATTTGAGATATTAGAAATACCAAGTCTTCACCCCATGTAAAGTCTGTAAACCCCAAAGATTAGAATCTCCAATCTCCTGCTCAAAGCAAGGTCAGCCACGAGATGGGACCAGCACAGAACAGGATGGGGATCTGCAGACAGACAGGAGGAAACACCAAGCAAGAATCTAATGCTTAGCCACAGTCCTGACACTCTACACATGTGCTGCTTTGAGGAACTTCTTCATCCTCCATCATGACGCTCAAGAACTGCTCCAAAAGCACTCCTTTTGTACCTCTAAAACTGTATTCGTATTTTCCTAATTTCTCAGCAAAAGACAGAAAGATTGAGGTCAGTCTTCTCCAGCAGCTGCCCTGTTTTTAAGTATCTCCTTTGAAATCCCTTCTTCACAACTTCTTGCTACACTCAATATATCTAGCATTTACTGCTGTAAATAACCTGTCTTCCTGACAGGCAGTATCATATGTTGCAATGTGGCCATTTCTTGTTTCAGTTTCCCTGTTACAAATCAGTTCAATGTTAAAGTTCACTCCTGTTAAAACTTCAGCTCAATCCACCCACAGGACTTCCACTCATTTTTGCCCATCAGCTACTCTACTACAATTCAAGTTACAGCCAGGAGAGCGCCACACAACCACATGTTGTGGTCATGACTGTATATTCTCCAGGATCCCTCCTTCCACACAACGCTTGGGTTTATGGCATAAAATCATGTATTCACAGAGTACCTGATGCAACACTGAAATAAGTGTTGCAAATCCATATTAAAGCAGCTCTGTTGGGAAGGAGCTGACCATAAGCAAAAACATGCTGATCCAGGGAAGCACAAGTGATGCAACACATTTTGTGTCCTTATGGTACCTGTAGGTGTTCTGGTACAAATGGACAGCAAACTGTATCATGAAAATATCATCAGAGAATCAACGAGTTTTAAAGCATCTAACTAAATGTGCTGAGCCACATGCTTTGGAAGAGGAGATGGTGAAAGAACATTTACAAGACCCATAAAACCAACCTTCTGCCCTGAAATCACATTCAAATCAAAGTACTGGTTGTCTCCTAGACAGGACTAGTCTCAAACAAGATGGACAAGGAACTTAAAAGAGGGTTGGCATTCCCAGACTGACACAGCAGTCAATCTGCCCGGGTCAGCACCATCTTCACAGCCACCTGCACATCTCAGTTTCTGGCAACAAACAACTTTGCAAAGGACTGAGCTGAAGATGCCTTTTCACACACAGGGTGTCACAACATAACCATGCTGAATATGGCCTTATGACTGCCTTTCTACTTGCAAAAAGGACATACAGAAACACATAAGGTAGACAGGCAAAAGAGAGGTAGGTCTCCAGCCTGGAGCCATTCACCTCTCACGGCCACGCTTCCAGAGCACAAGAGCTGACAGCTCAGAGACTAAATATTGTCACCATAAAACATCAAACCTGGTACCTAACCAGGCAACGGGGAGCAACTGTCTGAGAAGCTGCCATTAAGCCTTCTTATCCACATAATTTAGAGGAGTGTGTGGCAGACACTGCTCCTCTGTATAGGGTGGGAGCCATTCAACAGGGCTGGACTCGAGGATCCTTGTGGGTCCATTCGAACTCAGAAGAGTCTGATTGTCAAAGTATGAGCCCTCCTGCTGGACATGAACCCTCTTCAGAGTGCCACTGCCCTGCTCTGGTGCTCCTGGAGATGACTCGGCCTCCACACATGTTCTCCAATACAGGAAAACCTAGAGGAAGAGATCATTTTTGTACATTGGGTAGTTATCCTCAGGTCATATGACACTGGCAGTAGTGCACACACGTACACCATCGGGGTGGTGCATGGTGCTACCTGGATGGACCAGGCAAAGGGAAAAGAAGCCCCACTTCACCAGCAACACACTGATATCACAGTGGAGCCAAGTTAGACACACTCACAGCAGCTCTCATTTCTCTGCCTGCCCCCTGCAGTCTCAGGCATTGCTTTTATTTATGTTCCACTAAAATCTAGAGACAAACAAAGGTCACCAGGTGAACTCTCCTCTTTCCAGACACCGACAGTAACGCACCTCCCATCCCCAAGCTGCCAAGTGGTGCCTGTTTCCTCAGCAGACAGAAGATGCAGAAGCAGGTGAGAGACTGAGTTGCTGAGGACATGTCTGGCAGTTGCCAAAGGGTGACAAAGAGGGAAGAAATTGCCATGTCACCCTAATGTCCTTAATCCAGAGGAGACATCCCATATTCCTCCAGAGCACACGTATGGAGTCAGACAGGAGACTCCCCAGATGCCTGTTCAGAGGCTCTGACTGTGCAGTGCTACTCATCTCCTTGTACAAGCACCAGCCAGATCCACTGTCAGCCTGCTTCAGGGAGCTCAACTGCATCCTCTAAACACCTGACCCATCCCGACCTGGCTAAAACCTGCATGCAAGACAGGGCAGCACACAGCACACAGGAGAGCCAACAGCTGCATTGGCTTAACCACATTATACAACCCAACCTGTGAGCAGCTTAGGAAAACAGGTGGGGGCAGAGCAATGCTGCCCCAACACTCCCAAGGAAATGCTGGCATTAGGAACCTCCTGAAGCAGCTCCACAGTGTTATATCCAACCACTGTGTTCAACGGTTCTTGATGAGTTTTTTCCTCCAGGAATGTTATATAATTTTTAAACCATTTTTACTTCTAACATCCAGCAGCGATGAATTCCACAGCTTGCACACTGGGGCAACAGCCTAATTCTGCTTATTTCAGATTCCTTTTCCCTGACAGTCCAGGATATTCCATGACTCTGTGATCTCAGCTTTATGAGAAGTCACAAACAACCCCTCCTCATTCACCTTCTCTGTAGCTTATTATTTCAGGGCCTCCATCTCTGCTAACCCTTTCCCTCCCTCAATAAGAAAAGTCAATGGATCAGGTCCTTTGAGAACAGCTTTTCCACATCTCTGTGAGTGTCTGTGCTGCCTTTCTGCTGCCCTGCTTGATCCCTCCCAGAGCAGCAGGCCAGTGATGCATGCGGCACTGGCTGTGGAAGCATGAGGAATTTATGTCCCGCTTTGTTCTCTATTCCCTCCTTAACGGTCCATTTGGCTTATTGGAGCATGAAGAGCAGTGATTGGGTATTTTCAGGGAACTCTCCACACGGACAATGGGATTTCTTCCCCCAAGGACAATAGTTAGGACCGCCCATAACTTTTTAGGGCATTATCTGGGCTCTCTCCCCCTCCCCCAACACTACTCTGCTGACCACTACTGACCTACACCTTCTGTGTCTGCACTCAACACACCTTGTGAAATCATCCTTTTTGTAATTTGTGCCACCGATTCTCACTCTGGCCAGACTGGGCAGCACTATCAGCAACCGTGTCCCACCACTATTCATTCTGTTCCCCAACATTTACAGATGTGCTGAGCAGCTCAGCCTCACCTGGGACTCCTGACCCTGCCAGCCAAGAGCTGTGCTCAGCAGCTCAGTTTCTGCAAAAAGTTTCATCAGCAAGTGAACTTTCTAAGAGCTTTGTGGGAGTCTCAGGACTCCTTCAAACAATTCTTCTGCCACAACAATTTCATGTGCCCATCTCTTCTCATTCCAACTGCTGAATTTTAAGCATAACAAGCAGTGCAAAACCCACACCCACTCCCCTGTACCAGCCCCTGCTGCTCCTCACCTTGGAGCCCCACTAAAGGCTGTCCCATGTTACCAGCTTAACACTTAGCCAGTCCCTAAGGGGTAAGTTTTACAGGCAACTTGTAGCATAGTAATTGAATGTTTGAGTCCCTCTAAACTCTGGGAGATCCATTCTTTAGCCCTTGCTGTTTACAGCAAACTGGCAAGTGGAACTGCTTCTACTCAGGCTTCAACCTGACGTGGATTCCCCAACGTGTCTCCTGGAGAGGCTCCTCAAAGTTGCAAGTCAACAGCAGCACACGAATTTGGCTCTTCTGCAGTTCTTCTGTACTGAATGTACCTTCCCAAGTCAGTTGCTGGCTTTGAACATCTCTGAAACCTTTTCTGCTTCTGCAACATCTGAAAGCATTTTAAGTTTTTGTCTTTAACTAGCTCTTCCTCAATCTCTTTTATCCCTACTTTAATTTGGTTTGTATTAAAAGTGCCAACATTGGTGCTGTTTCTCACTGCCCTCACTTCTACATCAGCATCTTCTTCATGCTGCTTAATGATACGTTTTTTGCTCCTTAAAAGTACCTGTGACACACATGATCTACATTTCTCTACCTCGATAATATGGTGCTGGAACACTCCCGATTCCTGTAGCTCATCCTCTTGGTTTTTTCAAGCTTCTCCATACCAAAGACAGCACAGGAAGGAGAATATAGCTTATTCTTCCCATGCTGCTTGACTAGTACAAGAGAGGAGGAATCAAAAATGTGCAAAATAATTCCCTGAAAGAGACCTTGGGAAGTTTCCAGTCAAACCCCCATGATCAAAGCAGAATCTGCAGCATTAGATCAGGTTGCTCAGATTTTCTAGGCAGGTCTTGGAGATACTCAAGGATGGAAACAACACAGCTTTTACAGACAATCTGCTTAAAACCTCCTTATATCCAGTTGGAACATCTTGTTTTGAGTTTGTGCCCATTTATCTATCCCTCATCCTCTCCTACCTCTCAGTGTCCTGACAACCTCCTCATAGTTACCCGAAGCTGCTGTCAGACCCACCCCAAAATCCTCTTGCTTCCCCAGTGGGAAACCCCTCAACCCCACCATCACCTCACGTGGTGAGTGCTGCAATTCCCATCCCCAGCCCTTTGCTGAGCTCACTCCCCTTTGTTGCTGTGTCTCGTGCCGGGGAGTGAGAGCAAAACTGCCCAGGTATTCCAGGTGTGGTCTAACAAGCACTGGCTGGAGAGGGCTGATCACTGCCTCTGATCCTGCTCAGACAGCCCTGGGTGCAGGTGGCCTCCAGGGCACACTGCTGGCCCTGTCCAGCTCACCAGCCACTGGCATTTCCTGGCCCTTTGTCCCAGAGCTGTTCCCTGCCAGGCAGTGCCTGACCCACATCCCAGCAGTGGGAGCAGAACGTGCCATCTGTCCATGCTGAATTCCTCTGGCTCTGTTCCTGCAGGGTTCTCTGGACAGCAGCCCTGCCCTCACGACATCAACTGCCTCCCCTCTAGTTTGGTGTCACCTGCAAACTGCTTGTGCAGGTGTTCTGCAGCCTCCTCCAGGTCTTGGGGGACAGATCCTGCACCAGACCTCAGAATCCTGGCCCTACAACTGCAGAGAAGTATTGGGGACTTCAGCATATTTGTAAAACCATGACAAAATTGAAGGGTAGATGACTCCATTCCTCTTACCCTAACATCCACTAAATGGAATTCTGCAGTCCTGGGCTCTCAAAGGGACCTCAGGCACATCCATTTCCTAGAGCCCTCAGAAAACATTCTTCTCTGGCAGTCTATCAACCAAACAGATTGTGGAAAGGTTCAGACTCTTTGGGGAGAAGTTGCCACTGAAGCAGTAGCTGTGAAGGCCAAGGCTATACGGTCAATGAACCTCCCAGCACCTCCAGACTTGTGCTGCTGCAATGTCATCAAACCACTCAATAAAACTCCAAGAGCTATGGGGGCAACACACAGAATTCCTGGTAATGCCAGGAAGAGCTACACTGAGTGTGGTACAAGCACGTTAAGGGAATGCACAACAACAAACATTTTATCAAACAATCTGCCTTCCTTCACTCCCAGAGCAGCACAAACACAACACCACTCTTGACCCTGTCTCACCCTTACACCTTCCTTCTTTGTACCACAGATCACCTCTGGTAACACTTCTGAGCTGAAGTTCAGGAGCAGAAAGGGTTCACAATACACTTCACAAAACACCTTCAGAAGGGTGCAATCAGTGTAAAGGTAAGGCAAAATTTCCAGAAGGATCCACAAACAACCAGCCCATCAAGCTGCCAGGCCACAGGAAAAACTTCAGGCCCAGTGCTGCAGTGCTGCACTCTTAAGCTCCCATGACAGCAGACCATCTGCAAATCTTCCTGTGGTTTCTACAAACTCCAGTCATTCAGGCTGAAGCAAAATAAAATGTTAGCATTAATAGGTTTTGAAAAGTATCTTCCACACAGAAAAAGCAGCCAGTGCATGAACAAACCTAGTGCCACCATAAAAAGGCCAAAGGAGTAACTGGATGATTAGAGACACTGCTTGAACTTGGGGCGTTAAAATCTCTCTTTCCAAAGCCATAAGCCAGTTGCCATCCAGCTCCACTGTCCTGCTTGTCCTCAGCTCTCCATAACAGACAACGGAGCCCTGTCCCTGCAGTTTCACACTGGATGAGGGCAGAGCTACATCCCGACTGCACTCAACCTCAAACACACAATGTACAGGTGACAAACTGCAGGACACGGGCACACACCAGGACACACATCCAGAGATGAAGGGGATCCCTGTGGGGGAGCAGGGCAGGGTCTGCAGATGGAAGGGCTCTCCATGACCCTCATGTGATCAACCCTGGAGACTCCAGCTGAGGTGGAACAAGGTACCCAGAGCAACAGCCCTGCTGCTTCACCACCCTGGTCCCTCCACGTCCTAGCCCTGGTGAGCTCAGAGCGCTCCTTGGTGCCCAGTTCTCACACATCGCCCCAGACCCACCCACGGCCAGAGCCCTCCTGCCCGCTGACCAGAGCGCTGCCCCCAGCACACCCCGCCCGGGAGCCAGCCCGTCCCTCCGGGCACCGAGCCCTGCGGAGGGGCTGCTCCGGGGAAAGACAGGGAGCTGCTGGAGAGGGTCCAGAGGGGCCACAACGATGACGAGGGTCTGGAGCACCTTTCTGATGAGCAGAGACTGCGGGCGCTGGGCTTGTTTGGTCTAGGGAAGACAGAGAGGGAAATCGCACCAATCCGTACAAGTACCTCCAAGGCGGCTGCCAAGAGGTTGGTGCCAGACTCTTTTCAGCAGTGCCCAGCGACAGGACAAGCAGCAATGGCCGTGAACTAAACCACAAGAAGTTCCACCTCAACATGAGAAAGAACTTCTTTACACAGAGGGAGGCAGAGCTCTGAACAGCTCCCCAGGGAGGCCGCTCTCCGGAGACACTCCAAACCCACCGGGACGTGTCCCTGTGTCACCTGCTCCAGGTGACCCTGCCTGGGCAGAGCCTTGGCCTGAATGATCTCCAAAAGTCCCTTTCATCCCCAACTATTCTGTGATTCCGTGAGGGACACAGGGCACACACCGACAGCCGGCAGGAAACCAGCCACAGCCGCCTGCTCCCGCCGGCCCGGGCGACGAGGCTGGAAGTTTCGGCCGAGGCCAAGTCGCAGCCATGAGGCGCCGGTGCCGGGAACCGCTGCGGCGGCGGCCTGGGGACCCCCCATCCCCTCAGCGCGGCCCTCACTCACCCTCCGTCACCTCCAGCACCTTCACCTGCTCCTCAGCAGCGGCTCGCACCGCCTGCACCGGGCACAGGATCCCCTGCAGCGTCTCCACCAGCGCCTCCTTCAGCCCCTGCGCCACCGGCCCCGCGCC
>VZRO01001741.1:304102-365840 GCA_013397915.1 Daphoenositta chrysoptera | reverse complement strand
GGCACCGTGAGGAGACAGGGCGGCACCTCTGGGACAAACCTCCTCGCTGCGGTCCTGCGGATCAGCGGCAGCCGGGGCGGCACCGTGCGGAGTGAGGCCGGGACGCGGCATGGTCTGTGCGGGACCAGCCCCCTCAGAGCCTCCGGCCGTGCCCAGAGGGTCTGAAGGAAGGAACTGTGCGGGCTTGCATTTGCATGGAAAGGGAGAAACTTGGGTCAGGGTGGGGAAACCTGTCCAAAAAATGGTACTCCCCGAGGCAGGACCCTGGACATCCCATCGGCCGGACCGGCACAGCAGGATCACCATGGGGGACTGGTGATTGATTGATTGATTGATTGGCTGATTTTTTTCTCTCTCTTTAATTCATCTCTTCCCTTTCCTCCTACCCCTTTATCCAAACCCCACTGCCATGGGTTTATTGAGTAGATCAGGGATTAACACAGCAATTCCCATGACAAGTGTGTGATTTACAAATAAAACTTTGATGTTTTGGGGACCGTCTGACTTCTGTCCCTTTCCACCACAAGCATTTAGCGATCTTGGGTGCTCCCTTCCCCGGAAGGGTGGGATGCCAGGGGGAGCAGTTACCGGGGGCTGAGGCAGTGCCCGGGGTCCCGTGGAGCACCCAGAGCCCCCAGAGAGTCCAGGGACCCCCCCGGGGACCAGGGACCACCATAGGCAGGAAAAGCCTTGTGTCCCTCACCACCTCTTTTCCCACACGTAGATGTGGTGAACACCCAGTGTGAGCCTTGGGGAGCCCACCTGTGTTTTCTGCGGCTGTTTATTTAGGAAATACAAGCAATTTTACAAAGCATTACAAGTATAAAATGCGGTGTTGACACATACAATGGGGGATTCTTACCTGGGGGATGGTGATGCAGTTGTGATTTGGGATAGGGATAGCTGTTTCCACACACTGCAGGAAAAATCCTGTGAGGTGTTCTGTATCCAGTAATGATTTGGTCATTAAGTCCCCAGGGGTACTACAGCGATTTGTCCACAGACACAGTCCAACACCAGGGGTGAGCCTGGCAGCCACGAGAGTCGAATCACAGAATCACAGAATCTCAGAGTCACTCAGATTGGAAAAGCCCTCCAGGATCACCGAGTCCAGCCAGTGCCTGATGCCCACCTTGTCACCAGCCCAGAGCACTGAGTGCCATGTGCACTCATCCCCTGGACACCTCCGGGGATGGGGACTCCAACACAAGCCCCTTCCAGTGTTTGATCACCCTCTCTGTCCAAGAACTCCTGTGCTGCTGCATGATGCACTTTTACACTTAGACCACCTCCATCCTGGAGGATCACCTCTTTCCACTGAGAGCCCCTCACTATTCCAGTCATGGTGATGGACGGCGTCCCTCCCCCACTCCACCTTCTGTTTGAAAGCTCTCGAGGGTTATCAAGTGAGCACCTGGTAACTGATGTGCTACCACCAGGAGTATTCGGGGTTTAGCCTTGTTCTTGTACTGTCTAATAATGAATGTCCAAGGCCAGGTTGGACAGAGCTTGGAGCCACCTGGGCCAGTGGAAGGTGTCCCTGCCCACAGCGCAGGGTGCAACAGGATGGGCTTTAAGGTCCCTTCCAACCCAATCTAGTCTGGGATTTTGCAATTCCATGCATGTAACTTTTGCAACCCGAGTTGAAGATTTTCTGTAAAAGCAGAAGGAGCAACTTGAGATACTACACAAACCCAAGCGTGGGTTCAGCTCCCTGCAGGCACAGGGAGTGTCCTGCTGCCCCCATCCTTCCCCTCTGCCAGCACAGGGGCTGGATCAGCAGCAGAACCCACAGGGGCAGAATCCTGCCCAGCACCAGCCCCCGGCCCTGCTGGAGTCCCCTCCTCCCCTTCCCTGCCCGCTCTCCAGGCCTGGGCAGCTCCTCCAAGGGCAGCTTCACATCAGCAAAGAGAGCAGAGGGGACACAAAGTGCCTCTGGCAGCTCCTCTGTGCTCACCTGAGACACTGCCTGGGAGTGTGGTGAAAGCAATCAATCCCCCCTCTCAGTTACACAAACTTCCCACACACGAAGTTCGATTTCCTTCTGCAGCAGTTGGGCCGATGGGCCCCATCTTTCCCCCTGAACAAACAGGGCCAGGGGCTCAGGCCATGCCCAGCACTGCCCATACCCCAGACAAGCCGTGTTCTCCCTGGCAGAGCAGACGGACAGGACAGCAGAGGCCGATCCCAGCCAGAGGCACGGGCACAACCACGACAGGCTGGGATTTCTGTAGCCTGAGAAGGGCACATTTCAGCCACGTTGCTCAACCCAGACTGGGCCCTGCCCTGAGCAGCACAGCCAGGGAGCTCATCCCATCCCTCTGTCATTGCTGGCCCCAGAGAAGTCTCCGCAAGGGCAATATTTTACTTTTCTCTCTTGCTCTTCCCAATCCAAAATGCTGCTTCTGCTGGAGGAATAAATACATATTTATAGAAGTGTAACTTCTGCAAGCCCAGGGTCATCACTCATCTCTGCACTGTCCCAGGATTTTGGCTTACTGGAAAACATAAGTGAGCTCCTGCTGCACCAAAATCAGTGAGGCAGGAGATCCAGGTCTCTTCTCTCAGGGAAAAAGGGACAGGACAAGAGGAAGCAACTTCAAGTTGTCCTGGGGAGGTTCAGGTTGGATATGAGGGAAAATTTCTTCCCAAAAGGGTGGTCAGGCCCTGGCACAGCTGTCCAGGGCAGTGGTAGAGTCACCATCCCTGGGAGTGTGGATGGGGCCCCTGAGGACATGGTTTAGTGGTGAACATGGCAGTGCTGGGGAATGGTTGGACTCGATGGTCTTGAAGGGTTTTTCCAACCCTGATTCTGTGATTCTCTGATTCCATCACACCAGGCTGTCACCAGCTCTCAGTGCTGGCTGCCAGCATCTGATCTGACATATCCCTGCAAGGATCTGTTAGGAAGGGACAAAAATTATCTCAATGGGAACTCTTTCCTCTGCCTTACAAACACATTGCGAAAAAAGAGGACACAGTTTAGGGAGAGCAGGGGTATCCCAGAGCAGTGCCAGTCTAGCCCATCATCCTTTTAGCTGAAGTGATGCATAATCACTCTGAGTGCACCAACTCATTCTTCCCTATTTGCAGAAACTCCATTTATTTGAATGCTCCAGGCTTTTCCGGGTTTGAATTCCCACACGTTTGGGCACTGCACAGGCTCTTCACAGGTTTCTGCAGGGATCCCTCCTGCAAAGCCAGCACTCAGAGCTTGCTGGCCAAACACTGTACTTCTGCCTCCAAGCCCAGCCCCAGTTCTGCCATCCCTTCTGACCTTTAGGGAGGGCAGTTCCCTCACCACAAAAGACATTCTTGGCATGCAAAGGTATTTTATGACGAACTCCCCGTTTCCCCCGTGCTGTTTCAGCTCACAGGTAAAGCACACGAGCTCTGAGCTCCCCTGGCAGACCCATGCCAAGGAAGAACCCACAGGAAGGTGGCATGGGACTGCTGGAACCACCAAAAATCCCCCAAGAAATACCAGGGCAGCATATGGAGCAGGCAAAGGATCAGCCTGAGTTACAAGGTGTTAGCCCAGCCTGTCCCCTGCTTGGTTAGAATTTAACTCCTGACAGTAACAAAAACATGAAAAACCAAAATCCCAACAGACACTAAAGCAGCCCAAACACCTGACCCACACTCTCCAATATTGGTTTTATCTTCAGTAAAGCCTGGATGATGGAGAGACTCTTCAAGTGAATTCCATGTGCTGTTGATAGGGGGCTGCTGGTTTACTTACACACATTTAGAAACCCAGCTCTCACAGATTTCAAGGGACAAGCACATACACACACACATATATATACATAAAACCTGGCCCAGTATTACGATTAAACAAGCAGCCAAATTCCTTTAAAATGCTACTGTAAGCAGTTTTTCAGAACTTGAAAAGCTGAGGTGTACAAGGGACCTTCCTGAAGCTGCACCTCTGAATTTAGGGTACGTCACTATTTCTTTTCAACCACCTTGCAGCAAACCTTCCTCTGAGCAAGCAGAATTCTGGACCTGGCAGACTGATCACTCAGGCTTTTCTTTTTGTCATAAAATATTTGTCCCTTCTACCCAAGACCTTTTTGCAGGAACTCCCTGATCCCAGTCTTGTCTGTCTCCAAGAGTGGTTGGGTGTTGAACCTGCAGTTCTTTTCTTCCCCTGTGGCTGCTTTTTCTCCTCTTCCAGACAGACTTTTATCTCCATTGATGCTGCTCTCAGTGAGGAGCTGTTCCTTCGCAGACTGAGGTGTTCACATCCTCAAGGAGAGCTCTCAGTATGAGACTCATTCCCTTCAGAATGAAGGATAAAGCCATTTTCCAGGGCTGTACTTCAGCCACTCTCTCAGAACAGCACACTCATTTCTAGACTCACAGAAGAGCTGTCTCAGCTCCTTATGTTGCTACGTGGAGATGGTCCCTTCCTGAATCCTGTGTGGCACGTGTAGTTGTGTCCTACAGACTCATCTCCTGCAGCCAAACATTAATCATTGCAGCTTGTTGGTGTTCTGCATGTCCTGGCAGGGTCCTGGCAGCTGAACCCCTGCTGGAAGCCCCAATTCCCTGAGCTACACTGTCCCTGGAGCAGCCCAAACACCCGACAAACACTCTCCAACATTGATCTTATCTTCCATAAAGCCTGGATGATGGAGAGTCTTCAAGTGAATTCCATGTTCTGTATTCAAAGGATAAGCTCATAGATTCACAGAATCCCAGAATGGTTTGGGTTGGAAGGGACCTTAAAGACCCTCCTGTTCCACCCCCTGCCATGGGCAGGGACACCTTCCACTGTCCCAGGCTGCTTCAGGTCCTGTCCAGCCTGGCCTTGGGCACTGCCAGGGATCCAGGGGCAGCCACAGCTGCTCTGGGCACCCTGTGCCAGGGCCTCCCCACCCTCCTAGGGAACAATTCCTTCCCAATATCCCATCCAGCCCTGCCCTCTGGCAGTGGGAAGCCATTCCCCCTGGTCTTGTCACTCCAGGCCTTGTCCCCAGTCCCTCTCCAGCTCTCCTGGAGCCCCTTTAGGCCCTGCAAGGGGCTCTGAGCTCTCCCTGGAGCCTTCTCCTCTCCAGGTGAGCACCCCCAGCCCTCCCAGCCTGGCTCCAGGGCAGAGGGGCTCCAGCCCTTGGAGGATTTTTGTAGCACCTGAAACAGGTGGAACCAAAGCCCTGCCTCTTCTGTGGGTGAGTTGCTGGTGCTGTGTGACCTCATGGGGCTGTTCTGATGCTCCCGGGGTATGGCACACACAGGGCACATCCCATGGACTAAAGGTGGCACAGCAGGTACAATCTCAGGGTCTTGGCAGATGGTACAGGCAGGCTTTAGATCAGAGTTTTCAGCCTCAAATCCACAGGTAGGGTAATTTAATTTCCTTTTTGTCCTGTTTTACCATTAAAGTAATGTAGAGGCCATGAACTGTTCTTATTGAATAAAGAATTAGGATCTGATCAGTCCAGGGAGGTTTGATGGACTCGGTTGCTACATTATAAAAATTAATAAAATAAAGAAAAGCAGCAGAATGAGGTGAGGTAGACCTTCTTCCTGTTCTGGCTTAGCCTGTGGAAATCTGGGGTGCACAAAAGGAGGGGTGAAAGGGGCAGCTCCTCCTCCCAGACTCTGAGCATGTTCTGCCCTCATCACCCTCTCCGAGGATGAGGAATGTGCCAAGGGCACCACAGCAAAACCCAACCCAAAGAGAACAAATCTCTCTCGTTTTGCTTTAACAGAAGTCAAACCCTGATTTCATCAAGTTTGAGCATCAACACGGGGATGAAACCCAAGGGCAGGGCCTGTGGCATGGCAGGCACTGTCACCTCTTCCAGCCTCCAGCCACTGTCTCGGGGTCACAGCTCCAGCAGGAAATAAGGTGCCAATCCTTCAGCAGTCCTGGCACAGGTCACCCATGGACTGGGGTTTCCACTTCTTGACAAATTTCAAGCAACAGTGAGGTCATTTCCAAAAACTTGCACTCCAATTCTACTGCACTCAATAATCCTGATAAAAAATGCTGTTGTTGGAACCTCAAAGGTCTCCTCTGACCCTCTCAGTCCCCAAAGTGTCAATGTTCCATTGGCCCTGTACAGAATCACCATGCTGAACTTAACTGCATCCCATTTCCTCTGGCACTTTTTGATAAACAGCCATTTCTTCAATGGAAAAAAATTAAGGGGACACAAAGAAAGTTCTGTAATGATTCAGCTGCATCAGGCACTGTGCCAGCTCCCTTTCCAGCTCCAGCTCCAGTTTGTCTGTCTGTCCCTTCTGAAAGGAAGTTATTACAGAGCAGTGTTTTTCCCCAGCTCAGACTGTTATCTCAGCATTGTACAAAGATTCTTCCAAGCAAAAAGAGAAAAAAACTCCCCAATTCTCAAAGCATCCTTTTGGTACTAAAATAAAAAGGACCAGTTATACCATGGAAGCATAGACACAACTCAGGTACACAGGCTCAAGGCTCTCCCCCACCCCAGCACTTTCACACAGATCATTTGGGCCAGGCTGAAGATCCTTTTAACAGTTAAAAATGGAAGTTTAAAAAAAACCAAACCAAAGCCCTGTGGGACCCAACTCCTGCAGAGTTCTGATCCCACCCACGTCACCATCAGCCACAGATGCTCCAAGGCTCTGCCCTACCCCAGTGACTCTGTGCACTTCTGCCCATGGGAAAAGGGGTAAAACCAGCAGGGAAAAACCTTACCAGCAAATTCCTCCTGGTGATGAGCGGAGGGAACATCAAGGCCACCACAGTTCTGGTGAGAACAAGCTGCCATATGGAGAGTGCTCTCCCTGGCACAAAGATCTCCAGCCCTCCCATCTCCCAGGGCTCTGGAAGTTCCACCTCTGGCAGGCCCTGGAGGCACATCCCTGCCACCGGGCCATTTCCAGCTGTGTTCTGCAGCAGTGATCACTCTCCAGGGGATTTTGGGTACAGCCCTGAGTGTGAAGAGCCTCATGGGCCTGAACACCCAAGCTCTGCTGCTCAGAGGTCCAGCAGCACCACGGTGCCACCCCGGCAGTGCCCCAGCCACAGGCCCTCAGCAGCCTTTGGGAGAACCAGAACCAGTCCAGAAATCTCCTTATTCCTCAGGCTTCTGGGCCAAATGCAGGCAGAGGCAGCTGAGGGGAGTCTGCCCAGAGGCTGAGCAGAGCTTGCTGTGGCCACCAGCCCGGGCTGTGCAGAGCCAGCTCCCTCTGGCCACAGGGAAGGGCAGGTGGCCACCAGCCTGGGTGGTGGGGGAGGCTCTCTCCTTTGCTGCAGCTGGGCAGGGCTGGCAGGAGAAGCTGCCCCACACTTTGCCTCCTGTGTGAACCCCCATTGCTGCCCCTGCCAAGCCCCAGATTGGACCTTCAATTCTTCATGTGACCAACCTGCAAATAATTTCAGCTTTGGAAAAGCTTTGCAAAAACCTTGCATAAGCTTTTTCTTTTTTCTTTTTGGTATAACATTTTGACCTCCCTCCTCCTTCCAAACCTGAACAGACAAGAAACACCACAGCTTCTGCGTTGCTTCTCTGGAAGGTGAATTTTTCTTGGCTAAGAGAACCCATTGATGCAGTGTGGATTCAGAGGGAAATAAAACTGCATTTCAAACTCTCTAAAAACACCAACATTTAATTTTATAACATAACCAGGGGTTTATTCCACAATATAAACTGCAACATTTGATACAAGCTACCCAAAAAAGGAGAAAGCCAAAATACAGCTGTGGCAATTACTTTACAGATTTTTTTTTTCCTGTCTTCTACATCACAGGGCCCTCAGTGACACTAGGATCTAACATTTGCTGTCTGTACATCAACCAATGCTAGAGGCAACACGCTGTTCAATTGTCATTCCAGTCACTGAAACCAGACATAGAAGTTATTGCTCAGATAAATAAACCTAGTCTACGAAAAACAAAGTGGAAAAAAACTAAAGTCTCCAAAGAGTTAACAGAGTAAACAGGGATTTCCTCAAAAGAGGATTATTGGAGAATTCATGGTGCAGGGGTTTTTTTGTTTGTTTTTGCACCCAAACCAAGCTGAATTAAATACGCCGGTAAATCCCAGAGGTAACTGAATGCTGTACAATAAAGGTGCACGTGTCAAATGCCTTCCCAATCGGTGGAAACCCCTGCAAACAGTCAGCATCTCAAACCTCAACAACCACAAACAGATCAAGGGAAAATACAAAAGTGTCAAAAATTGTTTTGAGTTCTGGAAAATGATCCCATAAGGATAGAAGTAGCACCATTTGCAATCTGGTTCTTAAACCAGCCCCTGTGGCTTAACTGGAAAACTGGGAACCTTCTTCACTCGAGTCCTGAAGGGTTTCTGGGGTTTCACTTCCTGCTCGGGGTGTCCCTGCCGGCGCAGCTGGCGCAGATGTAATCCTCCTTCTCCGCCATCTCCGGCGAGACGCCCACGCACACCTGGTGGAACCACTGGTTGCAGCTGCCGTCACACTGGACCCAGTCGACCTGGTGAGGAGCAGACACAGGGGTCAGAGCAGGGCCAGGCACAGTTCCCCTCACTCGTGGGTCATCCTGGGGCTCCCGGTCTATTTACATGAGAAATATCCTGTTCCACAGCTGGCTGGTGCTGGACATTCACCGTGCCCGCTGCTCTCTGTGGCTGTGGGCAGGGCACACCCTCCCTTGTCTCCCCATTGCTTTCCCACCCATCACAGACTCAACCATCCCTCTTCTCCATCTCCGGCGCCCCAGGCACTGCCCCCACCCACAGAGCCCATCCACAGCCGTGTCCCAGGAGCAGTGATGGGCACAGTGTCTGCACGGCCCCACTGTGTGCAGATGTTCTGATGCCACACGGCTGCTCCAGGACAGGTGGGGTTGGTCCTGCCCATCCCAGCTGCACAGACACTGGCCCTGGGTTAGCCAGGGCCTCCCACTCCCCTCATGGACAACTCTTCTGCAGTCCAACAGTCCCAGGGCAGCTCCCTGTCCTAGATCCCAGCACTCGGAATGCCACGGTGGGTCTGCCCCTCCTGACCTCATCCCCCTCGGGCTGGAGGCAGTTCACAGCTGGGCAGATGGCATCCTCATCCTCGGAGTCCTCCTGCTCCGAGAAGGACGTGTCAGAGGGCAGCAGGTGGCTGTCGCTGGGGCGCTGCAGCTCCAGGAGCCGCTCCCGCTCTCTCTCCAGTTTGTTACTGCACAGATCCTTCGAGTGACTCAGTTTCAGTTTCTTCTTTTTGGGGGTTCTCATCTTTTTTACTCTCGCTCTCTTCTCACCACAGAAGCTCTCTCTCTCGAAACGCCGCTTCAGTTTTCTCTCCATGTAACTAATCCCATCCTTTTTCCCTCGGCAACACTCATTCTGTGGGAAAGACATTTTGGCAAGGTTGGAAGTACGCAGCTAACACCCATTATCCTGTTATTCCATACCCTGATTTTAGGCATAGGTTTAAATACAAGTGCAGTGTTTGACAGTGCTGCATTTACAGCAGCCTGAGATGTGTAAGAGGAGCCAAGGGCAGGGTCAGGCCCCAGGGACAGAACTCGGAGAGAAAACCATCCTCATTTCCTGCCTCTGAGCCCACAGCTTCCACAGCAGCTCCTGAGGAAAGCCTCAACACAGGACAAGAGTCAAATGTTCAAGGCCAGGATGGGACTTGGAACAATCTGGTCTAGTGGAGGGTGTTCCTGCCCCTGGCAAGGGGTGGAACACAATGAGCTTTAAGGTCCCTTCCACCCCAAACCAGTCTGGGATTCTGCAATTCTATGAAATTAGGACACATGTATTTAAAGTACAGAGACTGACCATAAACACATATCTAAATTTAAAAATGTATTAGGCCGCATATTGTATTCAATAATTTGTAACTAATTTCTTATCCACTTCTTGACTCCTTTTGAACAAGGAAAATGTATTTTCATGGAAGTGCAGCCACACACACAAACCCCTGTAAGGCCCATGGGCTGAGGCAGAGCCCTTCCCCAGGGTGTTCAGTGCTCAGTGCTGCTGTTGGACACTTGCCTTCTCGTTTGTGGCTGCGCTGGGTGACTTCTGCTCTGGCTGCAGGGCAGGGCTCTGCTTTGTGAACAGGGTCTGGTACAGCTCCTGGATCTCGGGCAGAGAAACCTGCAGCAGCTGGGCTTCCATCATCAGCTCGTCCAGCTCAGTGCTAATGACTAGTGTGAAAGACAAGGAGACACAGCAGGAATTTTTCAGTGCCAGCACTGACAAGAACTGCACAGATAATGAAAAATCTCTGGTAGCACAAAAAAAAAAAAAAAAGTGAAAGACTTTAAATCTGCAACTCTATAAGTTAGTTCTTATCTGCTCCCTCTTGACTGCTCATTTTTACCAGCAGGGTTAAAAGGAAAGATAAAGGCTTGCACAGAAGTTCCTCCATTGTGGCTCAGCACCCTGCCATGCTCCCATTCCCTGCTGGTTCAAGGATAAGGCATTGCCATCCTTCCTGGCAACTCCTCCTGCTTCAGGAGCCACAGGAGTGTGACAACCCCTCACTACCTAGTGAGTGGGTAAGATAAACAAACTGATTGAGATCTGTACAGGAGGCCAGGAGAGGAGAGGAAGGAAGGCTGAGAGGATGAGCCTGGTGACAAGGTCCTGCTCTACTGTCTCTACCCGCTGCTGCTACTGGCTCCAAAACTCATGTGGGGCTCTGGAACAGTCCTGGCTGGAGAGGCCAAAATCTCTGTATAAATAACAGCCTATTAATACAATACAACTCAAATACGAAAAACAAACTTGGTGACACAAAGAACTGCCTTATTTGATGAGAACTGTAACATTCCACTGAAATGCCGTTTCTAACAGCGGTATGGACACGAAGGTAAGTCTAGACTTGTGTCCCTGGAGCATTACGCATCAGGAGGGAAGAGATAATAAATAACTTCTGTCATGGTCATAAAATGATGCAATTCACAGCTTGTCTGTTAGTCCAGCCCACCGAGTCTGCGGTGAGGATGGTCCAGAGCCTGTGCTGAGTGATCCCAGCAGAGCAGCCCCACAGGGGCTGGGGCAGCTCCAGTCTCTGGCAGCTGGACAGCTGTGCTGCAGCAAAGCTCACATGGACTCGTGTCCTGTGGACTAAGTACCCCATGGCCTCCAGCACCACATCCCTGCTGTTCCCATCCACCTCCTGCACTTCCCGTGGCCTCTCTCCCCTTTCTTTCCCCCTTCTGCAGCTCGGCTGGGGCACAGCCTGGGGGAGCTGTTCCTGTGGGAAGGGGCCAGCTCTCCCGATTCCTCTTGTCCCACTGTGCCACACCTTTTCATTACACATGGGAAATGTCTATCCTTGAGCAATGCACCCCTCTGCCAAAGCTGGACACTGAGCTCCAAAATTGCTGAGGAGATGGAGAAACAACCAACAGTCACAAGCCTGCTCAGCCATCTCCCGACCAGGACACCCTCCCTCCTCCCCCAAACATGGGGAAAAAAAGGAAGGGGTGGGGAGAAACCCCACAAAGCAAAGTGAAGAATACAAACCATGAAGTGGGATGCAGTGCTGTCCTGTAGAGAATGGAGAATGCAAATAGACGGTTCTGTTATCCCAGTCATGAGGCATGGAGAATGACATTGCTCCAATTGTCTGTGACACCTAGAAAACAAAGTGCAGACAGTTTCACTAAATGTGGAGTTGTAAGTGTGGAATAACTGTGATAGGCAAAATACTTGTTTCTCTTACAGTTACAGAAATCTTGTCTCTCACTGCCCTGGTCCAAAGAGTGCAGCCCTGCCCAGGCACAGACACCAACAGCAAACCCTGCACCTCCTGACACTGCCAGAGGCATCTCACCAGGAGCCTTCCACAACACCCTCTGCCTCACTAACCCAAGTGCTTGGGCCCCAGAGTATGGCTGTCCTCAATTCCCACTGCTGCTCTCAAGGGAATTTTTCAAACTCACCCACATTCCCCACTTTGGCCAGTGTCAAAGCAGCCCAACTCCACAGGTTATTGGAAGAGCTTCTTGTGGGGGAGTGAGTGTTGAATTAGCCCAGATGACAGGGAAAATAGAATGGGGCAGGACAGGACAGCCATGGTGAGACACTGGATTCACCAGAAAATCACCTCAAATCCATGGAGATGGAAGTTTCAGCTCACACCTGTGCTGAGGTGCCCTGGGCCTGGCTCAGGAGGGTCCCTGCCTCAGGCACATGGTCGGATGCTCTTCCACTGAGCTTCCCAGGGACCTCTGATTTGGGAAATGCAGTCACAGGAACCTGGACTAGCTCAGCCAGATACACCCTGATTTGGAGGGTTTACTGAATTAAGGTTCAGACCCCTCAAAAATGGTTACACTGCTCTGGGTAGGAGGAACCTCACAGTTCCACGCTGAGCTAGTATCATCATGCTAATAAAACTAAACTCACTGTTTCAATTTCTGGCCCAACCACCAACTTATATTTCCAAAATCTTGGCCAGTTCTTTTCAGCTGCACTAACTGATCTAGCAAAAGGATAGTTTCAGACCTAAATGACAGAAAAATTCTCTTAAATACCTAAACATAATTTAATTTCTATATCTTGACTTACCTGCTTGAAAAATTTGGTCACCACAAGCCATTGGCACAGCTGGGTGAATGAAAAGCAGCTGCAACACCCAGTCAGCCATGTGTGGCATGGTTTATGTTTTAACATAAGTGAATGAGAAAACAGAAACACAGTCTAACTGTAACCAGACTGGACTAGCAAAACTAAGGTATTTCAAAATGTAAAAGCAACAGAGTACATTCCACTTTGGGGTGTTTCATGCTCTTCATACAGAGCTTTGATTTCTGATATTTTTCTGCTTTTGTTATCTCAGGAAAACTGTTTAACTCCTTTCCTTCTTTGTGCTTTTTGCTGAAAGATCTTCACTGAAAAAGACAAACTTCCTCATTACCCGACCTGAAACAGCTGATGTGGCTAAACCCAGCAAGAGGAGAAGAATACTCAGCTTGGGAGGTCTAGTGGAAGTGAGAAGAAACAAAGGATGAAGACACTTAGTTGCAAACAACCTTGTCTGAGAGCCAAGCTGGTAATGCACAGGACAGTTTGTGCCTCTGTCAGTAATTCTCAACACTTAAAATATTTGAATACTTGTAGGAGCAGAATATAAAGACCAACTGAACAGTGAGCACTCCAGAAACAATAACTCGGCAGCTCTGGCATTAGTGGTGTGTCACAGCAGAACTCAGGAGCTGGGAGAGGGGAAAACAGGCTCTTTGGAGGAACTGTTCCTGGCCTCCAGCAGAAGGGAACACGAAGCTGCTGCTGGGGCACACACCCACCCTGGCTGAGGGGCACAGCAGGACCCAGCCCCTGACAGCTGTGAAGCAGGAACAAACCCTCTGCCTTGTCGGAATTTGGAGGGAGCTGCAGCGCACCCAACCCCAGAGCAGCGTTACCCCGCGCTCCCAGTGCCAGGAAGCCCAGCCCCGGCCCAGCCTCACCTTGTTTGTCTCTGGCAGCTGGCCCGCCGAGGCTTGCCACCTGCTGTACAGTAATCCTGAGCCGACTTTGTCCTGGATGCGTTTTAGATTCCCTGAATACAACATTTGTTGCGCCCTGTGCTGCCAGTTCACAGTTCTCTCGATCATGTAGCGCAGCGCGTCCCCCTCGGGCAGCCGGACGCGGATGCGCTGCAGGGACGCCAGCAGCGGCAGGATCTTCTCCAGCGGCGGCTTCTCGGAGCGGCGGCACTGCGGGCACAGCCAGACGCGCGGGCCGGGCGCCGCGCCGGGCACCGGCACGCAGCCCGTGTGGAAGAAGCCCCTGCAGAGCTCACACTGGATCATGGGAGCGGCCGGCTCCTTCTGGCACAGACAGACTTTGAGCTCGGCGTCCTCCTCGCCGGACAGCGCCTTCACCTCGTTCGCCGCTCGCAGGGCACGCAGCGCCTCCATCTCCCTCAGCCGGGCTTCTCCCAGCGTGGCCATCTGAAAGGGAGGCAAGGATGGCATCTCCGAGGGCACTCTGCTTGTTACAAACAGGGTGCCCTCTGCTCCGTCACCCTTTGGGGCTTTAAACGTTGGGATGAAGCGGGGACAGGGATGTGCAGTGGTGGGGATGGAAGGACAGCAATTGGGATTGGAGGGGAAGCAGTGGGGATGTGCAGCGGTGACTTCAATTCCCTTCCATTTTCTCATGAGGCCCTGAGATAAAAAGCATGTCCCTTTGTAAAAAAACAGCTCCTAACCCCCTTTGTGTTCCGAGCTTTCATGTTTTGTACAACAAAAGCACAGCCTGCCTTTAAACAGCTCAAATCCTGAAGAAGTCCAAGTCTGGATTGCAGACATTGGTCTGGGAATATGTCTCTCAACAGTCTGACTCTGGATACTCAGAAAAGCTTCCTGGGCAGTTTTCACAAATGCAAATGTACCTCTGCCCCCCACCTTGTACACACTGCCCAGTGCTCAGGGCCATGCCCTGTCCTGTGAACTTGCTTTGGGGATTGTGAACAGCAAGCCAAGTTCAGCTGTACCCTGGATGTGCTGTTTGCCCTCTCTGCAGATGTTCCTGATCCTTTTTTCAGGAATCTTTAGCATTAGCTCCTATGAAGACAGCAATACATTCCAGTTCCATAAAGGCTGCTCAAACCAGCTGCAACTAATTAATTATATGTGTTTTATGATGTACATAAACATACCAAGGAGAGTTTATAAATACATACAAAGTGGTTATTTCTCACATCATGGCTCTCAAGCATAATTTCTGGACTGAAATCAGCTCTGGAAAAATGAGACAGCTGTGTCCATCCTGGGCAGATGTGGGACTGGGGCACAGCACGTTCCCATGTGCACACAGGTGCTGAGCCGGGTTGGCAGTGTCCAAGACTCACTGTGGGAAGGTTCTGGTTCCCCTCGTGTGTCAGAAGCAAACCCTGCCACACTGAATGACTTCCCTTTCCTGGGGTGCAGCCCTGGGGTGCCCTGGCTGTCCTTAGCTGGGGGTGCTGGAGTCACAGAGGGCTGGGACACGGCAGGGACACTGCTCCAGCTCTGGGGTTCAGACAAGAGCAGCCAACACCAAAGCACTCAATGTTCAAAGTTCAAGTAGTTGCCATAGGTTAAAACTTAGATGTCCCACAATTAATTACATTCAAGGCCCACCCAATGAGCCCCTACTGCATCTCATTAGCCACAGGACATCATTACCTGGCCAAGGTGGAGGCTCTGCACTAGGTCTGCTGGAATGAAGCCCTTCCCCACCAGCAACTGAGTCTGCTCCACCCAGAGCAGTGTTTCAGTGAATCCATAAAACATGAGGTTTTCTTTAATTATTTAGAGTGTTTGTTTTAATTATAAATGATGCTGGAATTATTGTGTTCTTCGAAAGGATCAGACTTGGGCAAACCCTATCCCATTTTTAATAAGGTTTAGGTGTGGTAAGGGAAAACAGGTCTCCATTTTTTGTTTTCCTGTGCTTTGCTCAGCTACAGGCACTGCCTGGCAAACTGTGAGGCTGCTTCATGCACAAAACAACACATGCTGTTGAAAGCAACTTTAGGAAGTCTGAAGCAAACACAGAAAAGTGCAGTCCCAGAAGTCCTTCTGCAGAGCAGCACAGCAAGAACAGGGTGGAAGCCACACTCCTGCACAGGAGGCAAACAGAAACAAGGATTCAAGGAACTCAGAAGAAATTCCAGTTAGGAAAGATCTGCCCACGTACCGCGGATGCAGTGTCCTTGCTCTCGGAGAGCGCCCGCTCCAGGTCGCTCAGCGTCTCCAGCTTAGTGCTTTTCTTCTTGCCACTTGGCACTGGCTCCTTCAGCTTCTTCTGCTTCCTCTTCAGACTGAGCATTCCGATGTCACACCAGGGACACAACACCTGAGGGACAGAACAGCAGTGTCCCACCTGCAGCAGTGTCACACCTGCACTGCTCCTAACGCACCTTCCTGCCTGCATGCAGCCCCAGGCAACTGGTGAGAACTGGAGTTCCTGCAGTTATTCCATCAGAGATCTGAGGGATTACCATGAGGTTATCGGGAAGGCAGGGACAGCTGGAAAGTTGGAACTTCAATTTTGTAAAACGGCCAGACCCAAACAACCCTTGTGTTTCACCCAGACTGCTGGTAGAGAGAGACAGTCGAGACACTGAACAGCCTCCACAGGACAAACTGCAAACCCTGGAAAAGAGCAGAGATTCCAGGGGCTGCCCTACATTCCTGTTTGTCCTGGCAGGAGGGGGCTCAGAGGGCCTCAGTGCAGGGTAGAGTGTACATTGCTCAAGGACTGCAGGTGTGACACAGCTACAGCTCCAGAGGGGCAGCAAACACAGCCCCAGCCTTGCCCCTGGCACACCTGAACCTGAGGAAGATGGAGCAGGTAGGAACCTGCTCACCTGCAGCTCAGCCTGATGCACTGGAGTTAATCCAGTGCCACAGATTTGTCAGTATTCCCACATTTGTTTGGAAAATGTTAGACACTGGCACTGCCTGCTCTTGCTAGCGACTGATTAAGAATAGAGGAAACGTAGCTAAATCCTAAGCATTTTTAAAGTTTAAAACCATTATTAAAAGCATGGGTCACTAACAAAAGTTGTTATTGAAACAGTTCATGCAATCCTAAAGCGATTCTGCAAATATACTGAATATTTACTGCTCCTTCCTGAGTGCACACCGAGTCCATGTGCCTGTGCCACGAGTGATCCCCAATCCACGCCTCTCACCTCCAGAAGGGAATACGGAGAGTTCTCGCACAGGAACGTGTTTGCTGCACACTCCTTCCACGCCTGCACTTCGGCCACCAGGGCCTCCAGCCTGGGCAGGTAATCCAGGTGCACTGGGATGGAGCGACCTCTGGTGACCAGCTCCGCCAGCGTGTCCAGCACAGGCACACGGCCCCCGACCTGCTGGGCAGGAAATGAGGAAATGCTGGGTGCACCCAAGACACAGCAGTCACTCGAGGAATTCAGGGCAGAGCTTGTAAAAATGAATTTAATGCTCAGACAGCTCAGTGACCTGCCCTATCAGTCCAACATTTGTGCTGCTCATGCACTTAGTCATTGACTACCCAGACAGAATGAAGAACACATTTCGGGGCTGGGAAGCAAGAATACACTTGCCAAATGACCCTTTAAAAAGAAAACAGATCAGAGCCAGAGACTGTCAACAATATAAGCAGCCTCCCGGTCTCACACTCTGCATTCACAGCAGAAAATAAAAATAATTCTGAAATCATAAAATGATAGAGTTATTAACATTGAAAAAAGATCTCCAAGATCAATTTCAGCCATTAACCCAGCATTGCCAAAGCCACCACTAAACCATGGCCCCAAACGTCACATCCCCATACCTTTTAAGTCCCTCCACGGATGGTGACTCTACCCTGGGCAGGCTGTGCCAGGGCCTGACCACTCCTTTCAGTGAAGAAATTTTCCCCAATAGCCAACCTGAACCTCCCCAGGTGCCACTTGAGGCAGTTTCCTCTCATCCTGTCCCTTGTTCCCTGGGAGAAAACTCTGATTCCCCTGGCTCCAGCCTCCTTCCAGGTACTGTAGGGAGCTACAACCCCAGGAGACAAGTGCCAGGCCAAGAGTGGGACCACCTCCAGTGTCCCATGTGCCACTCGGGAGCGAGCTCCGGCCATTCCCTTGGCACCCCATGCCTCGGGCCATGCAGGTACCACACACCCAAAACTAAAGCAGCACAAGAAGTAATTCCAAAAGTACCTTCTAGAACAGGCAGTGATGTGGGACTGGAGAACTATTCACCAAAACAACCCCAACATCTCTACCAACTTCCAAATCCTGATTCCAAGAACTTCCTGCAAGTCACAGTGACTGCAAGCATTCAACAAAACCTTCACGGAACCGAAGCAAGAATTCTTGGCACAGACAGAACTAGTTTTCCATATTCAGGAGGCAGAATTTCAGAGTTCAGACCAAGAAATCAGCAAATGCCAAAGAAACCCCACTCAAGTGCTTTTAAGACAGCCCTCAACCAGAAGTGAGTATTACATGAATTTTGTATCTCCAAAATATTTAAGTCCTGGAAAACTAGTTTTTTTAATAAAAGCTCAAAATAAATTTTTATTAAAAGCCCAATTTAGGCCACAGGGGCCTGAAAACATCCCTAAGTTAGATCAGAGCTCACTTTATAGGAAAAAAATTAGGACAAATGAAAATATTTGGCAACCTACACCAAAATGTGAAATCAGGGCTATCCCAGTGCCACCCTGGTCTGATCTGGGCAGTCCCACTGAACCCTGGCTTGAGCACTTGCAAGGCTGAGCCAGGAACTACTTCTGTATCACCACTCTGTACCTCACTGTAGTACACAGAAATGTGATTAACAGGGAGCTGTTACTGAGCAAAAGTGGCCTTAAGGTGAAGTTCCATAATGCAGTAACTTTTTAACTTTAGATTTTTGCTAATAGCCGTTTTATAGATTTTATTGCAGGCAGTCAGTTGCAAAGGTGAAGGAATACAGATCAGGCACAGAAGCAAGAATCAGGGCAGTGAGTGCAGCTGCTCCATGGCTGAGGTAAGCCCTGTCCCACACCGGGTGCTCCGAGTCAGTGCGACACCGGAGCACGCACGGGGTGCGGGGTGCCTCTGGTGACATGAGCAGGGTCACTGTCCCTCCCCAGCAGCCAGGCTTACGTACCTGCAGAGCCTCCACCTCCTGCAGCCAGTCCTTGGCCTTCTGCACCGCGTCCTTCAGCGCTGCTCCGTTTGGGAGGTAGGCTGGGATCTCCTCCAGCTCCTTCACTGCTGCTGCCAGGCTGCTCAGGGACTGCCGGGGCCTGGGGGAACACAACGGCCCAGATGGGAGATGCTGCTTACGGGGGGGGGTCTTCCACTCAGCTGGGTTATTAAAATCAGAGGGTCACACCAAATAATGATGTTACGCTCAGTACTGGCTGCAGCCAGGAGAGCTGGGGCATCAGGGACAGGGGAGGTTTAGAAATGTCTGTTTGCCTACTCTAGACTCCTACTAGAAATACTCTCACATTTGGACTTCAGGGAGGTTTATGTTTTATTAACTTCTGAATGACAAACACCCACCAAACCCCAGACCAGCACCAGCTGGAGAGATTCTGCATTAGAAGGTTAAAACCCTGAAATTGGCTTTTCTGTATTTCCCAGTTTGATTCTGAGGTTTTAGAGAGGTATGAACACAACACAGCTCACTGCCGAATGTTAAACCCAAACTTAGTCTGTAATGTGCTATATTAAGTTATCCTAAAACACTCTGGTTAGTAGGGGGTAAGAAACACTCCAATACTCCAAGTATGACAAAATTAAAAAAAAAAAAGAATCTTGAGGGAAGAAACCTGGCACATAAATTTGTGCCACCTTCCTAAATTTTAAGTACACTGTGCTGTCCCCTGTTTTACTTTATAAATCAGAAGGTAAAAAACACAAGAAAAATTTTCTTAGTAAGGATGTATTTGGCTTATTTCCTTCTTCCCTGCGCCAACTAACCTGGAAAAACCTCCTCCTTGTTAGTTAGAAATAGTCCTACATGGACCTCTATGGACTATGAAATTTTACCTGCTGGTGGTACCTATCTGAGCTTTATCTGGACACGTGTCCTCCAGCCTGACACCAGGGAGGGGAAGGTGGAAAAGAAGGAAGAGGCATCTTAAACCCCTTCCCTGTGGCAAAAGAAGAATTTGCACAAGATAACTGAGCAACACGCACACACTGCAAGGCAACCCTGACACCTGAAAGCACTCCATCCCTCATCCCCTTCTTCTGGCTGGCACACGGGGAACTGGACGAACTAAGGGCAGCCCCTCCAGGCGTCAGGGCATTTCCATCTGAAACAACTCACGGAACTACCAAACGCAAGACTGAGATTAAGCTCTACCTGGCCTTTATCAGGTTCCTGGCTTTGTCATCCCAGTGCTCGGACACGGTGAGGAGCTCCTGCAGCTTCGCCATGGCCTTCTCCACGGCCGGGTAGGGGGCGAGCCCCACGCCCGAGTCGATGAGGCGCCTCATGCCGTCCAGCGTGAGGGAGGCGCGCTCGGAGCAGGCCAGCTGCACGTCCTCCAGCCAGCGCGCCTGCTCCAGCCGCGCCCGCAGCTCCGCCAGCTGCGGCAGCTCCACGTCGAAGTCGAAGCTGACGTCCAGCAGCTCCTGCAGCTCTGCAGCACGGGGCGTCTCTTCAGAAAGCAGCTTTTGGCTTTGCTGTTGGAAAGCTTCCACGCGGTCAAGGAGATCCTGAAATGCAACACACAGATGCAACAATAAATCAGACAAAGGTCCTCTGCTAAGTCACTGAAGCATGGGAGTGCAGGGTTAACAATGGGAGCACAGGCTCCTGGCAGACCCCCCACTGCAATGCACACGGTGCATGTGGCAAAATATCCCGAGGGCTGGAACACTACAATAGTGTCTTCAAAACACAGTACTGAACCAGCACCTCATCATATGTAACGTGGCCACAAGCTTGAGTATCCCAGAACAAGGCAATTCCAGTCCCAGAGGTGTCAGACAGAGGGCTCGGAAGAACAGAAAGGATGCAAAGGGAAATTGAGTGTTCCCATGGGTGCTGCTGTCTGGCTTTGTTTTGGAATGGTTCAGGCAGCTGAGGAACGGCAAGGTGAGGATGATGAAGGATTTGAAAAACACTGGGAAGGGCACGGAGGTTCTGAGATTCATTTCTGCTGCACTGCTAAGGCTTTTGAGCTGCACCCTATAGTCCCAGTGAGCCACAGGCATTTTATTCTCTCATTCTCTCTCTCCATGCACTCAGCAGCTCATTACCCCAAAAGGTATCTCTGGGGCTGTTTGCACTTTCCTCAGGATAAAGCACAGTCATCCAGAGCAATCCCACAGTGAAGGCTGGCATTATTCTGCATGGAGCAACCTGCACAGTACTCCCAGTGCTGCCTGAAATGCTGTTCCTGCAGGATGTTCTTCCCTCACAGCTGACACCTTGGCATTTTGCCAGTGAGGGTGTTTCCCAGAGTGGGCAACCTCCCCCAGCATGGAATAAAACATTTTTTAGAGATAGACTGAACCCATCTCCAGTAATGCTGGTCGTTTATATTAACGGCCTAATTTGCACAACTACATATAATTGAGGCTTGTTGAGGATGATACAAAGGAACACCCTGACCATATGTGTTTGTTATTTCCCTGTTCAGGAATGCCAGATGGAGAGGAACTGTTTGCATGTCTGGCATTTCCAAATTTCTGCTTTTCAACCAGCAAGAAAACTTCACAGCTTCAGTGCTATAAACAAATAACTGTAAATAGGACTCTATCAAATCTGATCCTGCAGGGCTGATAAAGCTTCCAAAGCAGCAGTCAAAGATGAGTTGAACTGGTTTATTCCATTCATTTACGTGACACTGTCTGGTGTCTCAGTGCTGGGTGGATACTTGAGGAACAGTTCAAGAGCTGGACATGGCATCTCCTGGTTTCAAGTGTCACGAACATGCAAAGCCCTTCTCCTTTAAGACAGGAATTGCAGCTGCACAGATTTTTTTTTTTTAATTGCCCCTCAGTGTGATATGGAACATTTTGGCAAATTCTGAAACAAGATTTTGAATTGTTTTCAATTTGCCTGAGGGCTGATCATCTGGGGAGCACAGAAGCAGTACAGCTGGTGGTCATGGGACTCACAGTGACCTGACTCCTGCCAGCAGCAGGTTCTCTGATAGAGAGAGGATTTGGGCAGCCTGGGCTGGGTTTGGCTGGAGTTATCTATGGGGTTTCCTGGAATGTGCCTTGAGAGCACAAAGAGGGATCTAATTACAAAACTGAGAAAGCTGATTCTGGATTAACAAAGAAGGAAAGTGGTAAGAACGAGAGAGCTGTCTCTCAGAGCACTGGGGAGTTTGAATGCTCTCAGATTAAATTGGCTTTACTCCTATGAGCAGACCAGTTAACTGACCCCAAACTTTTAACCTGTAGTTACCCAGGCCATCCTGCTCCTTCCTCCTGCAATCCTTCATACAACATGAATGGTTTGTTTTGCCTGTGCAGTATAAAACTCTGCTGACCACCAAGAGCAGCCAGTCAGAGCTCCTTTCTCCAGCATCCCATGTGCACAAGTCAGCCCAGCCTGCCAGTGCCCTGGTATCAATTCTTGGAGCAAACAGTGAGACAGGAGATGAACGCAGAGCAAACCCATGGCCCTGTAAATGCTCCTGCTCCCCTCCCCAGGCTTTCGCAGCTTACCTTGAGCAGTGGTGTCTGGCTGAGGACACAGGGCAGGGCGTAGAGCTGCCTCACGAAGAGCCGCAGCTCGTTCACCGTCAGCTGGTTCTGGCACTTCCCTCCCCCGGAGCGGTACCTGCAACGACACCGTTCAGCTTCCCTGGTTACCACTGGGAAACACAAAACCCCAAACTCTGAGCTGCGAGGCCAGGCTGGACAGGGCTTGGAGCAACCTGGTCTAGTGGAAGGTGTCCCTGCGGGGAGTGGAACAAGATGAACTTTAAGGTCCCTTCCTACCCAAACCATTCTGTGATTTTTTGATTGCCTGACATCTGCTTATGGATTCATGTCAGCCAGGCCTTCTTCAGGAATAACAGAATATTCACAAGCACCCAAGCTGCCCAGGGCTCATACATGTGGGAAACCTCAGTCTGCCACTGCAGAACGAGCTATTGTTGAAACATTCATATTAAACAGGATTCTGGAACAACTACTCAGCCTTGCAAGGGCACTGGTTATTATGGAAAAAAATTAGCCTTTTTTTCCAGAACACAAAGCAACTGTGGATAAACTATTCAGTTATGTTGCAGTAGCTATTGTAGTCAGCTCTGCCCATGCCCACACCAAAAGAGAACAAATCCCAATTCTGAATGGGTTTTATATTGACAGGTCGTGTAGGCACTTCTGAAAAATCCTCTCTACACTGAAATCAGCGTTTTTATTTTTATCTAAAAGCTTTGTATCAAATGAGTGGCTTATAAGTGTTAACAAATTGCCCAATATTAAAAGCTTTCTAAACTCAAGCCAGTATTAATGAGGTCTGAGAACCCTGAACAGAAAAGGAAAGAGATCCCTTACAATGCTGGCTCGAATTGAATCCACGGTGTGTTATTTTTACAAAAGAGGAGAACAGCCCAGCAGGATATGCCAGCATGACTGGAATGTGAACACTATAAAATAAATTTTAATTTACCATTCTGTGTTAAAAATAGGTATTTTTAACAGATACACAGGATCACATTGGGAGTTCCAAACCCCACAGTCAGCTGAACAATAAAATGAATTCAAAGCCTCAGGTACAACACAGGTTTCTTTACAGTCTGCTTTGTTCTACTGCTTTTTGAAGAAGCTTTACAGTATCCTCCAAGAAAAGGCATAAGTTTTGAAATACATAAATATTTATGTACATATACACACACATATCTAAATGGCAAAGCTGTCACAAGATGTTTTTGAAAACTAGAAATTATATGAACCTAAGAAAACTATTGAGAGAAGCCAAACCCATGTCCATCCAGGGTTATTAATCACAAAAGTCTCAAAGCACAAATTCTCGGAGACTCTAAGGAATGGAACAGGTTTGAGGAGACCTAGAGAAGGAAGGGGAAAGACAGGAAAAACATGGCAATATGGCAGGAACACTGTTGCCTTCCAGTGCCAGGAGAACGAGGGACACACTGTGCTCTGGCCCCTTTCAGATGTTCACAGAACATCTCCCAACCAGCATCTGTGAGGGTTTAATCCCCCAGCACCCAGAGAACCAGAGGAAATAGGGATGTACAGCCCATTTGCATCTCTTCAGGTACTGCAGAGAAGCTGGTGAGCAGGAGTCACAGGATTTACTGTGATTTATTACCATCTCTCCTGGTCTTCTTCCCATGAACTGCTGCATTTGCTGTACTGGAGGAGATCCTCCAGTGTCACTGACTGCCTGACTGACAGGGACAACCTTCCCACAGCAGACAAGTCTCCTGCATCCCTCTTCCAAACTCGGAATCAGACCAAAATGCTCAGTCCTTAATAGAAAGTTTGCCAAAAGCACAAACCAAATTTTAGGCAGAATCCACAATCCTTCCTAACCAACACCTGGCACTTGGCTTGATGGAGGCTGTCCAGCATCCTGCAGATGTGAGCTTCAGGCATGTGGGTCTGCATGTGATGTAACATGTATGAAGATTTTAAGCAGATCATTCTCTTCTTTATTTCTTCCTTCAAAAGTTATGAGCATCCCCCACTTCAATCTTATAAAAAAAAAAAATCAAGTAACATGGGTTTTAAAACTCTCAAAAATTATGAAGACATGAAACTGGGCTTTCCCCAGAAACACGCTGAAAAAGATCCAAGGAGAAATTGTGAGAGAAGGACTAAAAGTTCTTCTAGAGCAAATAGGAATCTCAATGCAAGCATTGCCTTGACACTGTGTACAGCAGCAGCACAAGGTGAAATACTTGTCCCAGTCTGGGGATGCTGCAGGAGCTGGCAGGCCCAGCTGTGAGGAAAGCTGAGAGCCTCTCATGGTGACAAAAGAACAGACCTAGTCAGGGAGACAAGATAAAAATTGCTCCCAGCTCTTCCCAGGCCAAACAAAGTCAGGGACACATTCAGGGCAGGAAGGATCCATCTGGTACAGAGAAGCTGGGAAGGGCCTGGCTGCTGCTCCCAGTTCAGCACTGGGAGAGCTGAACAAGCACCAGGGATGGGAGAACACAGACTGGGGATGCCAGAAGAAGAGATGGCTCCACACCAAATGGAGGAGGAGATCAGAAATGGACAAGTCCTTTGATGATGGTGCCCAAAGTCTCTGGGTTGGAAATTCCCTATCTGGCAGAAGTCATGCCTGTGGGAGTGCTGAATTTCTCATTCCCTGTTGCAGTATTTTTATGTTGCTGTGACAGAGGCTTCATCCTCCTGTGTGTGCAAGACAGCAAAGGTGAATTTTTATCAAGTTCCTACTACAAAGGCTTACACAGGGATCACCAGAAAGGAAGACAAGAATCACGTCTAAGTGTGACAGCAGAACACTCTACCCCTGAAGTCCTTCCAAGCCAGCCTTCAAAGTACTGCAAGAACACAGCAGTGATGAGCTACACGAGTCCTGCTGAGGCAGCTGACATGCAGAAACCACACATGTGCAGTTCTACCAGCACAAAAGGCAACTGCTCCAATAAACACCATGTTGTTCAAAGCAGCAGAAACAGGTGAAAACTCTCCAGATGGGACAAATAACAATTTTTTATTAAGTACTTCACAATTAAGACTACTGGACATGAGCAATACTGTCCTTCATATACATAAACCCAACATTTTCTTAGAAACCACCATCCCACAAGGCTCAGTGTGCCCATGGTGAGTCTGGGTGCCCTGATCAATGGCTTTAAGCTGAAGGAAGGCAGGGTTAGATGGGATATTGGGAAGGAGTTGTTCCCTGTGAGGGTAGTGAGGCCTTGGCACAGGTTGCCCAGAGAAGTTGTGTCTGCCCCATCCCTGGAAGTGTCCAAGGCCAGGGCTTAGAGCATCCTGGGATAGGGGAATAGTCCCTGCCTATGGCAGGTGGGTGCAACTGGATGAGCTTGAAGTCCCTGCCAACCCAAACCAGTCTGGGATCTATGGGTGAAGAATGACACAACAGAAGATGGTAACTCGTGAATCCTGAGAGAAAGGCTCTTACATCAATACAGGCACAATTAGACTTGTGCAATGAGAACAATTGGCCTCGGCCTTCTGTTGTGGCTCTTTTCAACTCCTTTCAGACACGGAGTGCCAGCAAGACCAGGCAGGCAGTTCATGAAGAACATGTTACCCAAACTCTGCCCTACCTTCAAATCCCTCGAGCAAATAACCTGTCTAAAAGATTCAATGTAAAGAGCAGGTATTTTTTCAGAGCTCTCCTACAACATTCCCACCAGCAGCAGCTCAGGGAGTTAAGGCACTTAATTTTTCCACAACACAGAGGGTAATGAATACAACAACACCTGCAGTATGGACAGATTTACAGCACCCACAGCACAAAGACAAGGGGACTGTATCTTGCTGACTGTTACTTTGTCTGGACATACCATACCATTTTTAATTTTCAGGAATGAATTTACAGACTAACTATCAAACACAAAGAAAGAAGAGATTTGAAAACCAAGGATGTTTAACTTATTACATGTAGTAAAACTGAATCTTCCTGTCAAAGATGGCTCTGCTAAGGAGACAAAGATTCTTTTAATTTTTAAGTCTTGCAGAGCACTAGCATCCATCACTGGCCCCTGACATCCATCTCTGGTGCCCCAGTTTTGCTGCAGACATGGAGTGGCACTTACCTGGTCTGTCTCTTGCCATTCAAAAGCTGCTGGGCCACCGAGGCACATTTGTCTGCGTCCTGCGTCACCAGCCGGAGGTGTCGGAGCAGGTCGTTGTCTGGGAACTTTTTCATTTCTGATTCTTCTATCAAAGCCTTAAAACTGATGAGACCTGTTGGAAAAGTTAAGAAGCCCCTCTTTGCAATGCATTTTCCATGGTAAGGCTTAGAAACACAACACGTTAAATGTATTTCTGTTTATACTTCAGTTATATTTTGTGTCAAAGTGATTTACAGTCTTGTCACAGAGACAGCTTAGCATCATTTCTGGGACTGTAACAGCTAAAATATTTACTTTAAAACATGAAGTGATGAATGATTTCTTTTGATCGTCACATAAGAAAAAGATTGCTACAGTTCAGAAACTAAAAACTGAAAAAAAGCAGGCCTTTTGAATTATGTGCTACAGGCAGCAGGCAAGACACTCACTTTTTTTGTTGTTGATCTTTGCCTCCAGGGCCTCGTTGACGTTGGAAGCCCACTCGTTGTAGGACTCTGCGCGCATCTTCAGCGCGTTCATCATGGGGTACAGCTCCTCCAGGGTGTAGCGGTACCTGCGGGCAGCACACGGCTCAGACCTCCAGCAACAGAGGGGCAGCAGGGGCGTGGAACGAGGGGCACCAAGAGGAGGACCCAGGCTGGATGGAGCAACCTGGACTACTGGAAGGTGTCCCTGCCCGTGGCATGGATGGAATGAGATGAACTTTAAGGTCCCTTCCAGCCCCAAACCATTTTGTAATTCTACGATGTGTTGGTCCTTATAACAGGGAAATAAGCTTCTGTGCACTCAGGGTTAAACAATTAAGACCTTACAACCACTCCATGTTCCTTTTTGAGACAACTTCAATGTTGCAACTGCTTCAAAAGGCAATTTCTAGAGGACAATTAAGGAATTGTGAAACTGTCTTAGAGCAAGACACATTCATGTGGGACAAAGATGTACTAAACAGCACAGGGAAGTTAACAACGGGAAGGAAAGCTCCGAAAAGCAAAGCAATACTCCTTGGCAAGGACTGGATCTAAGGGACAATGACCTGGTTGCGATAAATAAAAATGCAAACTAACTTAGCCAGCAATTTTTGCCATTATAAAGCAAGAAGAGCTGAATGCTGAAGAGGCTTTGTGTGTGAGCACAAAACAGTCCCATTGTTGTGGGGGCACTGGATTTGCAAAGGGCTGAAATAGAAACAGAGACCAGCCCCACTGGCAGCAGAGATTACCAAACCACAGTATCTGCACAGACAATACTATCTCCAGATCATGGTGGTAGTTACTACCTCAGGCTTACCCCAATTTGTATTTGTAGGTGGGACAGGAGCAGAGGTCCTCGACGTGGTACAAGCACACCAACAACCCAGGTTTGCAGGGACAATAAACTGCTGACATGAAGCAGGTGGTTTTACACTTCAGGCACTGTCGCTCATCATCAGGGAACAGCTCAAACGTCACCCTCTCCGAGTCAGTCACTCCCTGCAAGAGTGTTACAGCAAAGCCTAATGAACAAGTGACTGTTACAAAGAGGTGGGTATTCCAAGCTAAAACATCAGAAGGTAAATTTATCAAAAGAATAATGAAGTTTAGATATATGATATTAAACCCAGGTAGACAGAAATCTTGGTTAATGAAGAATCAGCTTTTCTGACCAAATTACTGAAAGTACAAATACTACCTTAAAAATGACATTCTGAACAACATTAAAGGGCAGGTACTAAAATAAGGTGCATGATCAATGACTCTTTACCCAGGCGGTCCTCTGAAATCCCCAACTTAGGAAGGGGCTATGTACCTCTAAGCCTCTGACACCCCAGTGCAAGAACCAGCATGTCCTCACATCACTGTTTCAAGTGTTACTTCATTCATTATAATGAATTCCGTCTCTTGAAGGGTTCAAGGCCAGGTTGGATAGGGCTGGGAACAACCTGTCTAGGGGAAAGTACCCCTGCCCATGGCAGGGGATGGAACAAGAGGACTTTTAAATTCCCTCCCCACCCACACCATTATTTCCTACAACTCACCAGTTTATCAACCTTCTCACGCAACCTCTTCTCCTCTTCAATCATAATAGCCATGTCCTTCTGGACTGTAGATGCCACCACAACGTCCAGGACATCTGCTTTGGAAGCCATTTTACAGATCATCTCGTCGTGGGAGAAGACGCAGTAGCGGTTGAGCAGCCGGTAATGCTCCACGCACTGCCGGCCCAGGGGCAGCTGCAGGCAGACACGGCATCAAGGGGTGCACGTGGGAAATGACACCAAGGTGCTAACTCTGCATGCTACTAGCCAAAAACTGCCCCAGGGAAAGGCCCAGACAAATCCTTATAGCAACAATATTCAGAGTGTAAAACCAGAGAAATCAAGATCCCAACTCATGCACAACAGGAATGCTTATGGTTCTTTCCCAGTGGATTCTGTGGGTGTGAGCTGTGTAGCTGGAGGACATGGCCTCTCTTGTAGAGGTCATAACTAAGGGCTACTAAATCACTACACCACAGTGGGCTCAGGAAGATCCAAGATAAAAACATATTGAGGCCAAGAAAGCATCAAAAGGACAAGTACATAAACCTGGCCTGTCTCCATCACTCAAGGGATGCCCCATCTGAGGCAGGTGCAGGGCACCCTGGGCCTTCTCCCTGACATGAACTGTCCTGCAGCACGAGAAACTGCTGGCTCAGGGAGCACTCATGTCCCTAACTGGCTGCAGGCAGAGCACACAGCCCATCCTGAGCTGGGCAGGTCACACAGCTCTATTTTAAGGCCAGGCAGACAGTGATGCTCAGGGTACAAGGTTATGTGTTGGGTCCAGTGTGAAACTCATGGAAGGACCAGAGGAAAAACCAAACCAAACCAACTGACACATAGGTACAATAAAGTGCAGAAAGCCTTCTTGCAATATTAGTCATCTCCCTCTTCTAAGTGTTTTTTCTATCTAACAAGCTTTTTAGTTGGGCTACACTTACAAATAGCCAAGACCTTCTGGGGGGAAAAAAAATCGCAAGAGAAGCAATTTGAAGTATCAGAAGCTTCAAAGAGTCTTTGTGAGATCAGACACCACTGTGTGTCTGACTCATTTGTTGTGAAGGTAAAATTACTTGTAACTTTGGAGCAACTGTCCTCCATTCATGTTTATTTGAAAAAAGACAGAGAACTTATTCAATAACTCTGACCTAATAACTGTAATGTGTTCCAATCTCTGCTGATTCAGTGAGTTGAGCGAATCTTACTGGGAACGATGTACTGCTCTGTAAGCCTTCCATGAGAACTTGAGAAGTTTCTGCTCTCTTCTCATTAAGGTATTCTTCCCTAAAAACCTAGAGCCCCTCTGCTATCTAAGAGGATGCTCTCACATGAGATGCAACTCCTATTTTTTTCCCCCACAAGAGGACTATCAATGTCTTTAACTGTTATTAACATGTGTTACGTGTATCATCTGACTTTATCAGAGAGGCTAAGGCAGAAAAGATATCCAAGTTTGAATTGGTTTCCAGCTGCAGAAAGCACCTCTTAGAGAATTCCCAGTGCAATAAATTAGGAAATTTCATTCCAGCTTTTGATTTGAAATGGAATTCGGGGACACAAAAATGAGCCAACTCTAGTAGCACTGGTGCATCTCATACTCCAGGCACGCACGGAACTGTGCTGCAAAAGCTACATCAGTTCAGTGCATGACAAACCCTTTCAGCAAACACCATGCTGCCAGTAACAGGCTCCTTCTGATCCATGGCCTAGATTTGTGCATCAGTGATAAATCACAGCTGTACACCAGCTAGGAACAGCTTTGGAACTGCTCACTTAGGGAAAAACTGGTTTGGAACGTACCCAGTCGACGGTGCAGAAGTTCACAGCTTCAGCAAAGTTGAAGCCCTGGTTGAAGCCGCTGTGATAAGCTCTGGGAAAGGTGATGACAAACTCCCCAGCACACTGGTTGGTTCGGTACACCTGGGGGAACAGAGGCCAGTGTCAGCTCACACCCACACACAGCTGGCGGCTCAAGGAGAACACGGATTTCCCATTCGCAGTGACTTCTGTGAGGACTTCGAGAGTTTTACACCGTAAGCCCAAGAATTACAAGTGGCAGCTGATAAAGTGCCATGTAAAGCCCTGGAAAGCCAAGGGTTCCACTCAGCCACACCCCACTCTGAACAGTTCTAGGCTGGCTGCCTGGGCCTTGTGCTCCTCACACCTCAGGGTTTGGGTCAACACAGATCCAGCTCTCTCCAGTGTGCAGCTGAAGGGGAAGAGAAATTGGGAACCTTAAAGTTCATACTGTTGTTCATCTAAAACTGTTGGGGTTATACAGTCAGCATGAAAGCAGGTAGGTCTGTTCCTGCATCCTTCCATTTTGGAGGCTACCAAATCATAGGAGACACCACAAATTTTCCTACTTTTTCCAGATTTTCCTTCAAGTCCCAAGGTCAGCTAATCAAAAGCCAATTAAGTTGTAAAGGGACATAATTCCCATGAATAATCTAGTATGGAATAAGATGAAATCTGATGAAAAAATGTTTTTTAAATACCTAAGGACTTATCCAGGAAAAATAAGAGAATGTGGATGACAAATAAAGGAAGAATGGGGTTTGGGCCCTTGACAGAAACTCTGTGCCAAAAAAACAGTGTCTGATTGAACAGACATACAAGAGCTCCTGCCATTGTTCCAAAGGTAAAGCCTAAACCTTCCAGCTGAGACACAGAAATAGAAATATCCAAGATGGATCTCCAGAGAAGAGTCTGCCAGTCGATTCCAAAGGCAACAATGCCATTGCCCATCTGTTCACACTGGCACATTATACTGGATAAGGAAGATGCAACACACATGGAAACCACCACACCACCTCTGTAATAAAAGTGGCTTCAATTATCAGCTTTAAGTAGCGTTCCAATCAAAGAGGGTTGGGTTGGGGGAGTAGCACAGGAGTCCGACACATACAGGCACCCCGTGGGCCATCAAAGTGTTCGGGTTCATTATGGTGACAAGTTGGTGCAAGAGATCTGGCTGGGACTCAAATAGCTCTGGAGCAAGTTTCTTCATTACATCCTCCAGCTGCTCAGCTGCGTACCCTGGGGCTCCATACCACGTTTTAGGCTCCCCCCTGCAAGATTATTAAAAAAAGTTAAATATAAGCAAACTTCAAGTTACATTTTTAGTCTTCTGCTTTAAAATACACCATGTCAAAGGAAGGGCATATCACCAGGAAGGAATGCAAAGGTTCTGTACCTTCCTCAATCTTCACATTTTACACAGGTCCCTCTTTTCCAGACCTGTTTTTAACTGCCTACACTTCTGAGCAGGTACTTCCAATATTCTGGGGAAGGGAGAAAAAGTCTGAAGAAGTCCTCAGTGAAGTTCTGCTGATTCCAGCACAACTTCAAAACAAAGCTGCCTGTCTTTTCCCATGAACACAAACTCCCTCTTGGGTCCAACAACCAAAGCCGGTTCTTTCTGTCTTATGCATAACTGCCATAAAAGCAACACATAGGAAGTAGAAACCAAACTTCCAAATAATGCAAGACTTCAAGGGGGAGAAAAAATCCATATCCAGAGTAGGAACAAAGAACTTTCAGCACCAGCTTAACCCGATGCAAGCCAGCTGAGAGAATTAAGGGGATGCAGATGTGTTTCAGCAGATACTGTTTCAAGATCTTACACTGACACTGGCTCACTGCAGCACTGAGATGAAAATGCCTCCAGAGCCTTAGAAAGAACGAGTTTAGAAAAGGTATTTAGAAAGGAAAACAAGACAGATCACCTTGTTCCAAGACTTCTGAAGACTTGGCAGATTAAAACTGACCCAACAGCGTTCTTTTCTTCCATCAATCATGAAGCAATTGGGAGGATTCCAAAAGAAAAGAGTGAAGTGTGAACCCAGAAGCCTCTCTCTCATCCCTAGGAGCTCACTCCTGTACTCACACAGCCCCTATGTCAGAGGAAGAGGACAGCCAGCAGGATGGACTATGGAGGGGCAGTCACACACAACAAGGAGTTGTTATGGAGTATTAAATGACTTTGCAGCCTTGAACCTGACCATCATCCTGGGACAACTCTGCAGCCTTGGACCTGGTCATCACCCCAGAACAACTCTAGGAATCCAGGAAGACCAGCCACAGATGCAACTAAAAACCATCCTGTGTCTGGACTGGGCTAGTCAAGAGTTCTGCTCCCTGATAGATGCCAGCACCAAGGAATGGGTGACAGATATGAACTGTGCTAAACTTGGAGCAGGATACTGGACCTGGGGGTCTCTGGACCTCAGGGGAACGAGTAACAGACAGTTCTAATGCAGGTGTTGAGGTGCCAGCAGCCCGAGGGAGCAGCAGTGGAGGTCACAGGTCTTTCTGCTCTGCTTCCCAACTGTTCCACATCCCTGCCTGTATACATACTAGCAGCAATGATGGCAATTCTTCCTCTGTCCAGGACTGACATCTTATTTATTTCCAAGCATCTTTAGAAGCAAAGATTTGGGTTTTTTTTCCCTTTTACCATTTCTAGAACTAACATAGGACTCAGTTCTGTAGGACTATTGTCTTCAAGCCTGGGAAAGCTCTGCTGCTGCTGCAGCCTGGGTCACTTGGGATTAGCTACTCACAACACTGCACCAGGACACAGGCTCCTCCAAGGCCCATGGGAACGCTGAAGATGGACACACCATCCCTAGGACTCACCCAAGAACCAGCCCTGCCTTTTGGAGTCTTTTCAGAGTTTGGAGCGCTGTCTCTGCAGAAGCAGATTGTTCAGACTGCTCTGGCCAAGAACAGCTTTAACCTCAATTGCACATTGCTCTGCAGTGCAGACTTAAACTTCCGCATTGAAGGGAAATAAGGAAAAATATCTGCAAGTGAAAAGACATCAAGGACTTTCCCACTGGAGGATAAATAAATTGAAAGCAGGTTAAGCAACTTTCACATGTGTCTGGATGTATCATGTGTGTGCACATGTACATGTATGCACTGACACCCTTCTGCAGCCAATAATGCAACTGGGGGCACACTATGGAGGACAGAAAGCCATTCTAACGGGAAACTCTCCTGGAAGAAATGAAATCTGTACTGCAAATTCCTCTCCCGCCCACAGTTTTCAGTCTGACTGAAGACTCAGACAATGAGGAAAAAACAAGCAGCAACAAATGACAAGAAAGACCGTTTTTACCATGTAATCCTGTCACTCCTTCACTCACCCTCACTCTAACATTTGCTTTGGTTACAGTAAGCACCACGAAAGCAAGTGAATTAAGTCACTGGCTCTTAGGCTGCACTGCAGCAGCTGCTATTTCAAGGAGCAGCAACTGAACAACCAACCAAAAGGGACCCACTGAACAGCAGCTGGGATGTGGTTTTACTATTCTGCTTGAATACTCATATGAACTAGGAAAGAGAAAGAGCTTGACAGGTTTCAGGAAGAGTGACAACCATAATCCATACTCTAGAAAAGCTGTTGTAAGGTGAGAAGTTCAAGAAGTTCAGTCTATTTAAAATATCAAAGAGATGGCAAAGATCTGTCCTGATTACAGCTGACAAGTGTTGGCTTGATGAGAGGATTTATGACAGCATGATCCATCTAACAGACAAAACGTGCCGGAACTGAGTTGTTAGCTGAAGTTGGATGATTTTTAAAAGAAAACTCACATGATTTTTAGTTTACATTGAGTATAATAAAACATTTGATGGAGTATCTGCTGCATCTCTCATGGATTTTTTTAAAACTGGGAATGGATGTCTCTTTCCAAAATATGACCTCTTGTCCAAAAGTAAATCAATGTAGGAATTAAACTGTCAGATTTGACCCTGCTGCAACAAGACAGCAATGGTTACTCTGGCTGAGCTCTGTGAATCTGCTTTTAGTCTACTAATTAAGGGGAATAGGGAAGGAAAGGGAGATTGTTTCCTAGGCTGGGTTCATTCCTCAAACTCACCAATGCAGATAGTTAATGGAATAGCTCCAATGGTCTTCTATATGCCAACAAAATGAGGAAAAGCACATTCCTACGTAGAGCCAGGGCAATTTCATCCCACAGATGTCTGCAGTGATGTGAGCAAGCACAGACTGCTCCATCACAGGCATGTTGTTTAAATTCCAGCCACTATCAAGGTATTCCTGAAAATTGAACAGAACAGTCACAGGTTTATACAATAGGAAGTGAAAAACCCAAGAAGATAAAACTGCTAAAGAGCAATAGAAGAAAAGCATTTTCCCCAGCTGAAGAATATAAGAAACAGGGTCAATGACTCAAAGACTAAACCGTCAATTGCCTTTGCCGCTTTCACAACCCTGACCTGACCTGCTTTGTTAAAATGAGACCTTTTTTATTTGGTTTTATTTGGTTTGGAAGTTATTTATTAACTACTAGAATAAACCTGTGGCTTTGAATGGCTGATCACAACAAGTTTTATTTATTCAAAACCCCAGTGTAGTTCCCCTCTTCAAATACTCTGCCAGATACACAAAACAAACACTTTGCAACCCAGTTCCATTACTGTGCTTTGAACCAAGGAGTTATTCAATATAAAACCGCAATAAAAACACTCATAGTAAACTCAAAGACCTACCTCTTCTTCGGGTCTAACTTTAAACTTCCCACCTCTAACTGGGAAGCCACTGCCAAACTCCTTTGAAGCAATGTCAGCTCCATATTCCACTGTCACATCCTCTTCAATGGTACTGACAAGTCTCCAGAATTCTTTTTCAACCAGCTCAGTGGGGACCATCTAGGTATGAGAAGAAAAGGGAGTATGTACTGAGGAATCAGTAGATAAGCATGTGCATCAAAGCTGTCTCAGGGAGGAATCTCCATTAGCTTGAAGCTTTTCCCCACTTTAAATTTGTTTCAACAAGAGAAAAACAACTGCAGCAGAGATACAGTTCCAGGAGATGCTGCTGCCCTGTTCTCTCGGGAGTGGCTGACAGTCACAGTTCTCTTCCCTACAGACACTTCTTCTAAAGTGGGAAAAAAACAAAAACACAAGCAGCTGGTGGAACAAGAAACCATGACACCAGCAGCAACCAGGATTCGCTGACGTAAATGACAACCTCTGATTTGGGATTTCATCCCATTCAAAACCAGAATCCCTCCCTTCCTCCCTCCCCAGAGTTGTCTATGTTAACTAACCACACAAAACGAACTACACAACATCAGGATAAAGCAGGAACATACATGTACTGGCATGTTAAAATAGTCTGACTTGAAGGCGTCAGCCATTTCCCCGAACGTGCGCAGGGTGTAGTCTCGTGCTGCTTGTTCAAACCCAAAGGCTTCTTGAGGCTTGTTACACTCCTGCAAGTGAAAAGGTAACTGTTTCTATAACATACTCACACAGCACTGTGCTCAGATTTACACAAATGGGCTCTTGTAGCAGCTTCTGAGGGGTAAGAAGGCAGGACACCATTGAAATGAAAACACTGTCCCAAAGGGCAGAGTCAGAAGAAGAAACTCTGCTTGATTCACCAAATCACAGTATTTATTTATAAATCTGCATAAACATTAATGAATTAGTATGCCCAATTTCTCCTTACTCTAGTAGAGCTAAGCAGGACAAGATCCATAAACCACTACACTGAAGCACCCAGTGAGACTCCAATTTTAAGTATAGACAAAAGGTGTCAGTTAAAATCCAAAATGTTTTTCAAAGACATACCAATTTTTGGCTCAAAACATTAACTGTCAGCTTTGCAATATGAAGCATGCCCAGTCTTCATTTTAGCTTTACCTCTATCACTTTGTTTGCACAACCATAAATAACAACAAATCGTATTTTCTATTCCTGTGATCAGTTTAAAAAAACCCACAAAATACAAATTAGCCTTTGGCCTAACTGCAGTGATTTGTCAGATTACCTGAGCCAGACACTGGGGACACCTCCAGTCCCCTTTGGGAACATCATGGAGGGGTGGAATTAAACAGAAGGTATGGTAGCTGTCATCACAGCCATCACACAGCAGCAGTCGGTCCTCGTCGTTCCCACTGCCACACAGGAGACACACATACAAATCCACCTGCAACACAAAATTCCACAGTGGGAATGGGAGCTCTGAAGGTAACCCAGGGTGAAAGCAGTTTGGTAACTCTCATCTGTGACACTTCCCAAAGCTTATTTTTACCTTATCTCTGCAATGGAAATGAGACAAACACACCCTGAATATTCTTTTAAAAGTTTAAATACCTCCCTCTGTAACATAAGAAAAGACCATAAGAGCTGCGAGCACTTCCATGCTTTTTTTTTCCCAAATGCCAGAAGACTTGACTGAGTGCCAGGACAGCTCACATCAGCAGCACTGTGGCCTTGGCAGGTATAACCCAACACCTGCTGGGGGCTCACAAAGCCTTTTCACATGTGCAGCCTCAGGTGTTTCGTTCCCCTCTGAGAACAACTGCATAGGAAGACAGAAATCTGGAGAGAAAGGGGTTCTTGTTGCTGGGAGTGTTCCTTATTTTCTCCAGAGAAGGCATCAGAACAGAGCTTTGGGTAAGGGGGCCACTCTTAATTCTGGCAGAGCAGCTTCCAGGCCCCAAGGAACAGGCACAGGCACTCCAACCTGGGATGGGCTCTCTGCTGCCTGTCCTACACCCAACCCTCACCAGCAACAGCCTGGAAGGCTCTTCCCAAACACAGAACACAGTCATGAGGACAGGCAGAACCTCTTGCCCTGTTGTTCAAAAAAGCAGCAGCATCTCCTGCTCCTCCCCACAAGCTTTTTTCATTTGTGGGGTAAGGGTGTCAGGCTTCTGGTATTTGCAATTCTTCATTCTCAGCTACCAGCTACAGGTGTGGATTGAATGAGAACATGTTTGGTTTTAGCAGGGACCCAAGCCGTGGCACAGGCAGAAAGAATCTCAGCAGTATCTTCTCAAAAGTGAGACAACTACCCCTGCCTTCAGCTGGGGGTTTTGGGGGATAGTTAGTGGCGTGTGGAGAGCTGGAGCAGGAACAGGGCTGGTTTTTAAGGTGCATTTGAACAACAAAGCTTCCAATTTAGTATTGAAATTGTGGAATTGGGCAGGTCTGTGGAAGTGCCATGTGCCACAGCCTGCATGGAGCTGCCCTGGGGTTAAAGAGCAATGGAGAAGCACCAGGTCACACAAGAACCACTTCTCGTTGACTGTGCATTCAAAATGCTCATTTTGAGACTGTACCTTGGAGACAGAAAACAAGTTACTTTAGTTAATGAAACTTAACCACCCTGTCATTTCCAGTTTGTGAAGCATGAAGCTTTGGCAGTGTTGATACTCCAGCAGGCACAAACACTGCTGTGCTTCAGCCCTGGGGCTCCAGGAGGAAGACAAGAGTCCTCCATGTGACAAAGTGACAGAAGGTTTTACTACACACCCCAGAGAAACCCAGAAATGCCTGCAAAGCATGCAGCTGTGGGATGGCAGGGAGTACTCACAGCATTTGTGGGTTTTTTAGATTTGACTTTGGATTTGTCCTTCTCTGGCTCCCCAGAAAGTTCTTTCTTCTCGGGGAGTTTCACCACACTGCGCATTTCCTTCTCTGAGCAACAGAAGAAAAAAAACAGAGATTATTACAAAATGTTTCAATGCTTAGCATTCCTTGTTATTATTTGTTTTATTTATTGCTTGTTAGACTGCATCCTACCAAGGTATTTGCTGAATTTTTATCCCCCCTACACTTGTTTCAGTCAGCATAAAGAAAGACTTTACTCCTGCAATGCCTCCAGCAGCCAGTGTTATCCGAAAATTCCAGCACACCACCACGAGCTAGCACTGGCTACCACAGCCCACAGTTTTTTTGTATTTTGTATGCCACTTCAATTAATTTGAATTAAATTATGAGCTGCTTCATAAGCTAATGTTTTGTTTCCATGTGGTGTTAAAAAATGTCGTCAAGAGCTTTTTCCTTCTTCTCTTGGGGGAGGGAGGTTAGTACTTGGAGACTCCTTGAAGGAAAAAAATCAAATTTCAAAACACAATAATCTAAACAAATTATTGATAAAAAAGATTTTAAATGAACAAATGAGACTGACAGATTGCTCAGGTAATTTCAATTATTAAGTAGTTGTAAATTGCTCCTATATTTGTTTGGCTAAACTATTTATCAACAAGCTTATTCTTCGATTTGATGGCATTAAATATTGTGTCTCCAGTCTCAAATAATTATTTCTTAAGGAGAGAACAGACTCAGGACTGTTGATAAAAGCAATTTAATCATATTATGGGGACTTTATCATTAAGCCCAAAACATACCATCTTTTGCTTTCATGAGTTCAATTTCCTGATTTCAAATCCAAATTCTTTCCTAAAAGTGTCTGATACACTCTTAAAAGAGTTTCTTCTATTTGAAGCTCATGGACTGATGTTATTTAAAATACAAAAGAAAACCATGGCTCCAATCTCATTTCCGATTGTTCCAGAAGAGACACCCAACTTTGAAAAAGTGTAAGTTTTTTTCAACTGAAAGTATCTTCTTCAGGAAAGCTCAGCCACTTACAAGAAAAAAAACCCCAAAAATATTTCAAACCCATAAAAGAACTTTTTACCATAAAATCCAATTTTAAAATCAACACCAAGTTGGGTTTTTTTATAAAATACTTTGAATAGTTCCAACTGCTGATTTAAACTCTGATCTTAAATCGTGTTTGTGCAAAGTAACAGGAACTGCATTCATGCTGTGTTTCACTCACCACTGTCACTCTTCGGAGGGGCACAGCCCATTCTGCGTCTCAGATTGTGAGTTCTGGCTTCTGGAGGCTCAGTCTCAGTTTTAACACTGGTTGCCTTTAAAAAGGAACAAAAAAACCAAAGGAAAAACCCCTCAGTAACATCCTTAGCTGGAAGACTCTGGTTTGCCACTTGTGTTTGGGAAGATGCTCACTGCCAGCTGATCTCCCGGCCCCTTGCCCAAGCACAGAGAGATGAGCTTGGAATCTCCAGCTGGCTGTGGGAAAGGCTGGCCATGTGAGTCCCAACTAAACCTTTCCCAAGGTCCCTTCCAATGCAAACCATCTCATGATTTCCTGGTGTGAGACACAAACACCTCACTGAGGTACCATGAAGGCTTGAGACTTGTAACCTGCCTCGTTCCAGGAAAAGGCAGACAGGTGACAGGCAGAGAGAAACTCTGAGGACTTCAATTAAACTCAGAACCATTTGATACTTGCAAACCACTAAATCTAAATAGGCACCTGGAGTTTCGAAATACTTGTCTTCAATTATTTACAAGCAGTTCAGAGAGAAATAATGCAGAGAACAATACGGAAGATTTGAAAGCAAATCCTACAAAATGTCCATGCCAATAATTATACCAGGATTTGGGTTTCCTTTCAGTGGGACCCATTAAGAAGCAAAGAACAAGGAACTCGGTGCTTTCACAGATTTTCTTGTACTCCTGAGGAGCAGAACATGCTCCAGTCTCCAAAGCAGGGACCTTTCTAGGTACATCATGGAACTTTCAACACAGAATAATGCTCTTCGATTTAATTCTTACATTTCTTCCCTGAAGTTCTGAGATGGTGGGAGAACAATTCTTAAATCCCTCAGTGTTACAAGAGGATTCTCCAACACTGTATTTTGTATGGAAATGAGGTCATGCAACAAATCAGTCACTCCCTGAAGCCCAAAAGATGGGATGTGTGGCCCAGGTCTGAGGCAGGACTGGACACAGCCCCAAGTACTCCAAGGGGTGGGAACTGTTGTTCAGTCTGGGGTTTTTCGTAGGCGTTGGTTGTTTGATTCGGATTTTTACAGAGCTGGTTTTGACATTATTTCCTCATCACTTTTTGTGTTCTCTTTGCCCAGCTGTCTCCATCAGACCCACTGTTTAAGATATGCACCAACAGAAGTTGTTCATTGTGTGCAGCTCAGGGCCAGCGTGCACTGAGCCTCAAGTGCAGGGACAGACCCCCAACTTCTGCATCTTCAGCTTCTCTGAGCTGTGCCTCTATTTTGTGCTTCAGCTGATACTGATCTTTACAAGAGCGGCTCTTGGTTTGGCCTGAGCCTTTTATCACATCATCTCACCTTCACCTCCCCAGCATCGTTGTGATCTTTCACACCAAACTGTTCTACATCAAGCACCCAAAACCTTTGCATTTCAAAACCAGCCTAGACAGTCAATGCCCTTTTCCTTTCTCATTATGAACATTTTCTCCTGACTGGTAACTCACCATGTGGGAAAGGGCAAGGTGCAAGTGTGTCTCACAACTGCAAACTAATGCTTATCCTACAGGCCACAGTAACTTACAGTACTTCCCTGTGGTTCACTTCTTCTAAGTGTTTATGGTCAGCCTTTGAAAAGCAGGAAACATCAAACTGGCAAACATGAGAATGAATTTAAGATTCACAATTTAAGACACTGACAAATCCTTGTATATCTCATTAGAGCAAAAAATTGAGACGTGAACCAAACACCACTCTTGCAATCAGGTCAGTGCAAATGCCAACTGCTTGGAGCTTCAATGTTGAATAAAATGGATTTAATCACCTTCTCTGACTGTACTGACATGGAACAGCAAAGTTCACAGTAATGAATCTCAACTTTGGGAAATTATTATCTTAAAACACTACAGCTCCTGGCTAAGCCAGCCAGTCCCTGTTGCTCAATTCAGCCTTAGCACTGTGTGTTCCAGTTATGTTCTTAATTAAGGATTTTCCTTCCACAAAAATGAGGTGTACAACATCAGTGGTGCTTGGGGCAAGAGCTGAGAGGGCAGCCTTGACTTTTGGCTAAGGATGAGTAGGTGGTTTCCCCCGAAATGACAAAAATGTGCCCTCTTTGTCAGTGCCATACCACTGCCAGAGAAACAGCTGGAAATTTAGTGTATATTTGTCCTGCTGTCAATTCTAAACAGACCCATGAGAACAAGTATCCTTCAACCACAGGCAGACACTTCAAATGGAAAGTTTCAGCCCAAACTACTTAAGTTGCTCAGAATTATAAATCCACTTGTAACCAGGTATTTGAGTGGAAAAGCTTTAGAAACCCTTAATTGCAACTCATTAACTAAGCATAATTACAGGCAGACTTTGCAACAGTGAAGCTGTACTATTTGTACTAATAAAGACCAAGACCAGAACAATGGGAGTTAATAAGAGTCTGAAACAAACTGTGACCTTCCTAACTCATGATGTCACCACTAATCAGACCCTCTCCTGGGAATATCCTCCTCTACTCTTCATCTGCTCAAACAAAAGAAATAGGAACTCTCTAGAGATGGGATCATCAGGCTGGAAAGGCTGGAGCCAAAGTATTACTGTTTTCCAGCAACAAAGGAGACACATGATCTTCTAAAATATGTCTTCACAGAAGATACTGAGGTATAACCAATACATTTCATGCTTATCCAAATAAATGTTGTTTCTTAAGGACATGTAAGATTGTACAAAGCCACACTGACTTGATGGTATATATTTCTTCCTTATATTGCATGGGTAAATTAACAAATTGATAGAATTCAAGAGTGAAAAATGAAATGCAACAACGCTAATGTTACAACCAAAATCTTCCCTGCTCTAACAGCTGGCTTCAACTCATGAGAGACTTACAGAAACCTTCCAGCACATTTAGAGAATAACTGCTACTCTCTGACTGAGGAACAACAGATCGAAGCTGCTTCATTTCCAGAATTTGTCACGTGTATTTTAATCTAAGAGCCCCACAGTACCCACAATGATGGAGGCACAACCCTACTGTACACACTCACCAACAGCTTCCACAGCAGAGCCTCCCAGAACGCCAAACCTCAGTGACACACCTGGTTACGTATCAGACAATCCTTGCCCATTATTTACGATCTATGCATTTGCAGATGTTTAGGCAGCCGTGCCCAAGGGCAGCAGCTGTTCCCAGGCACACAGAGAGGCGGTGAGTGCCCAGGTGCCCTGGCAGGCTCACCTCGGCCGTCAGGCGCTTGGCGCGGCGGGCGGGCGGGCAGCTCTCGGACGGCGGCACCGACTGCCGCTGCGGGATGTCGTGGGGCTTGTACTCCTTGTCCTTCGTGTCGCTGCTCAGATCCGGCTTCTGCAAACACTGGAGAGACAATTTGATTACTTTGTTTCTGCCTCCACTTGCAATACAAACTGTGTAGGACAATTTCCTGGCTCTTGGAAAGAACGTAGACAGGGCCCAAATAATTCCTGTGCTGAGTTAATAAACAGCATGTATGACGATGGTAACATTACCTACTTGAACAAAGCACAAAATCACTTTTTCTAATCAGTTTAATGACTACAATAGCCATAATAAAGGATCTTAAATAAAGATGAAGTCATCCTTTAAGTGTTAATGAGCACCAAACATTTCTCTGTGTGGAACACCAAACCAAACTCTTCTGGCAGATGGGGCCTCTGCAGACTGGGTCACCAGCACTTTGGAACTGCTGAAGTGTCCTAAGGTTGAGTGGCTGTGATGCCAACATACAGAGCAATATAAAAGTAAATTACAACCTATCAAACATCCCTGTCCTAACTGAAATACAGCTCTGTACTACGGATATTGCAGGAGCTCCCTTCTTATTATTCCTATTTTTTATTTTTCTTATTATTCCTATTTTCTTTATTATTCTTATTATTCCTGCTCTGAATTAAGGGCAGAAGGGAAAAGATGCAAGAACAGTTTTAGTTCTTTCAAGCTGCTGAATGAACACATTTAATTGCTGAAAACTGTGCATACCTCTGGCAAGAAACAGAATAATTAATGACAATTCCCCGTTTGTCAAGCCACACAACACTCAGTAACAGCAAACAAAATGTAACAGTTTTTAATGAGTAGACAACAAATCCTACAGAAAGAAAAAATCTCATGTTGCCAGGAAGTAATTCATGAAATTGCTGGATCCACATTTCCCCAGTTCTGTTAGTCTGTTCCCATCACAAGCATTTTCTCAGCAAGAGAGAGCAGTAAAGGACAGAGAGAACAACTGCAGTGGTGTGAGGATGATGATGCTCTACAGACAGCACAGAAAACAGACTTTCAGACACAAATTACAGCCAGAAGGGGGGAGGGAAAAGGAGGAACAAGTGTCATTTTAGAAGAGAAGCCTATGCAGAAAGAATGATGTATTTACCAAAAAAGCAGTATCAAGGGCAGCAGGGTGTCATTAACCATCGCCTGCAGACAGTCCGCGACACTGATCGAAGAAACCTCCAGAACTGCTGTTTGCTTTCAGACTGCCTTCAGCCCTACACTTTGTAAACTCTAGATTTATACTCTGAAAGCAAATGGCTGACTTAATTTCAGCATTAAATACACAGTGCCACTCAGCTTTGCAGCTCATGCACACGAGCAGTGAGTCCTGGCTGATGCTCAAAGGTTGGGCCTGGAGCCCCAGAGCTGCAGCTGCCTCTTCACAAGAGCCTGGTCCCTTAAAGCTCCCTCTGGAACAAGAATCACAGGATTGCAGAAGTGTTTGGGCTGGAAGGGACCTTAAAGACCACCCTGTTCTAAGCCTCTGCCATGGGCAGGGACACCTTCCACTAGACGAGGGTGAGACCCATCCAACCTGGCCTTAAATGCTTCCACAGATGAGGCATCTACCAAAGATGGAAGATGATGAAGTGACATCAACATCAGTGGAAGAAAGCAAAAAATAGCAATTTCTCAGAACAGAAAATGGACAAGCAGAAAGAGCAAATGAGTAGGAAGAGGTTGAAAATGAGAGAACAGAAAAGAACTTCCATAAAATCTGGGTCCTTGAATCTCATGTGAAACCCAAACTTATCAGAAAAAGAAGTGTTTCCACTGCTTCTGATAACAGAGAACATATGATCCTTGGAAACAAAGATCTGGAAGGCAAACAGCTTTTCTACACAAAAGTGTAAGGAAACCTTGAAAACCAACAGACTGTGTTTCACTTCAGCGCAGTGCCCAAACAAAAAAACAAAAACAAAAAACCAAAAATCCCCAAAAATCCAACAAAAAACCCAAAAACCAACCAAACAAAAAAACCCACAAAAAACCAAACAAAAGAACCCACAAAAAACCCCACAAAACAACCCCCAAAAAATCAAAACAAACAAAAAAACCAAACCAAAAAAACCCCAACAACAAAAAAACCCAAATCCCAGAAAACCAACCAACCAAAAAAAAACCACTCCAAAACCCCTGAACAAACAAAAAAATCCCCCCCCGTCCAAACCCCACCAAAAAAAAAGAGCACTCACTGTTCCTTGAAAAACACCAGAAGACATTTCCTAAATAATGATGTTTCACCAACTATTTAAGCAAAAACATTTCCCAGTGCCTCTGTAACCCGAGGCAAGGGCAGTGGTGTGGAATGGCTGTTGATTCACAATTTCAGCTGCACCAAGAGAACACCTAGAACTGTCATGTTCTAAGGATGAGAATTCCTCTGTACCTCCTTTACACCTACACTGACCTGACCAACTGCCTTGTACCAAGGACACAGCTCCACCTCTCCCGTCCTTCCCTCTTCCCACCAGCCTTTGGTGAGGCTGAGCTCCTATCAACCATTCACCAGAGCTCATCCCACTCACTGTGATCATCATCTCATTATATTCCAAGGAGATGGCTGCACACACGATCCTTGAACCCTCAGTGGTGGCAGAGAGAAAGTTAAACCCATCAGCTGAGGCCACAAAGGAGCAGCTCCTTTAGCAATCAAAGGACAAAGCAGGAATGGTCACAAGGCCTTCAGGAAGTCAAAAGACTGGGGGGGTAAAGGGATACAATTAATCTCCTCCAGGTTTAGACATTTATTAGTAGTAATTAAATTAGTAGTAATTTACACAAAAGCCAATCAGTCAAGCTCCCTGTATTTGCAGAACACAACTGGTTTACCCCTACTACATGTCCATGGAGTTACAAAAACCACCGAACTCCAGAGGTGCTCATTTTTCTCCAGGAACAATGAAAGGTGCCAGAGAACTGTCTCACAATGAAACATCTTTATCAGAGGCACACACAAATAAATCTTTGGAAATATGAATCCCACTAAGGCCACTGAAGCCTTAGTTTGGAAGAGACCAGATCCACAATTACTGAATCATCTGAATTCACTGAAAAACAGAAATAAGACCACCTCGAGCCCCCCAAAATATAGCTGCACTTTAAATCACTTTAAATCTGGGCAATGCACTACAGAAGATGCACTGACAGAAGATTCTGGAGACCTCAGTTCATGCAGGGGACACTTCTCCCTCTGGGCATACAGTGTGACTCTCTGGGACGACACACAGTTACTACAGCTGGGAATGGTGGTAAGAACCTCTACCAACAGGTTCACTGCAACTGCTCTGGAGACAAACACCCGAGGCCTGTCTAGTCCAATTTCAAGATAAGAAGAAAATAAATACCCCCTGTGGAGAGCAGCTTTGGGTATTAGAAACTGGCTGGTTTAAGGAATTTTTGCTGTTGGACTGAACACGAGCTTTAGAAAAAACATGCTATTCCCCTCTATTCCCCTCTGAACAGCTCCAGAGAGTTTCATTATTTCAGCATGTAGACAGAAATATCTCCAGCTGGAATATCTCTCAAAACAATTCCTGGAGCCAGTTTAACATATATTGAAGCCACACAAACAGTTAATGCTATACACAGATGTAGATGAGATTAAAGTTATGGCACAGTCATTAGTGGAAACTACATAATTTCATATTTTTGGCTTTTGCAGGAAAAAAGGCAACAAATATTTCAAGTATTACCAAATAAAGAAAAAAAATATCAAAAGACTCAGTGAATACAAGTACTAATCTTGTCTGGATGATCATCAGAGCTGTGTGAAGAGCTTCTCTCAACAGGCTGTTGAAGGAGGAAGCACATCTCCAACTGACAGCTGTCACATTGAACAGCTACAGCTTCTCCAAAATCACAGCTCAGGTGCTTAGATTCCCAGGAAAACACCGAACAGACACACAGTAATGGACACCCACACAAGAAGAATCTGGGTAAGCACCACTTAATAAGAACATGGGAAAGGAAGCCAAAAAGAGTCTCATTTGAGATAATACTCAAAACACGTATTGTAAAACAAACTCACTTGAAAGCTAACACTGTCAGGGAAAAAAAAAATCAAATTAGAGTGAAAAGTGAGCTAAACACAACATATTTCAGTGAATTCTCTCAGGTCATTCAAAAATCTGTGTCTGCCACATATAGAAGGGGTATATTTTATCTGCCTGGGGACGGGAGGAGAAAAAAAAATCAGTTAACCTTATGTGCATCACTTGTCTAGAACTGCCTCCACATCGGTTTGAACAGATGCCACATGGCCATTGCAAGACAGAGCTTAAAAAACCATTGAAAAAGAAGCATGTCCTCGTCTAAGGAGGTTTTTCCTCTTCTAAAAGGGTTTAATACTGAGCAAACCATGAAGTGAGTATTAACTGCATGACAGACACTCTTGGGAAATTTCCATTTCCAGGATACTATGGTACCACATTCACTGTTTTACAACTTTTAATTAGATCTTTCCCTGCGCAATGGCACCTCAAAAATATGGCAGCAAAGACAGGTGTAACAAACACACAAGCTCAATAAAAACCCCAAAGAGATATCACAATTTTCAGACCTCATACAAATGCCAAGTTTTCAATTAAATGCCTTTAGAAGGTGCTGCTTTCCATTACTTAACATGAATGTTTGAAAGAAGCCAAAATATTTTTGATCCAGCAGTTTCCTTAGCATGAAGATTTTTATCTTCAACTCTATTATGTTCTTACCCTGTTTGCAAAAGACCCCTTTTTCTGAAGGGCCAGCAGAATTTAGCTGTTCTTCACTGAGAAGTGATTGTCACTGCCTAAATAAAAAGTCTAATTCCAACCTCTCTGGACTTACATCAAGTCCCTCTCTCATTTTAGTACCTTTGTGTAAAGGCCTGTGTTGATTTCTGTACACAGAGATATGCTTGTAACAGGATTAGGGCATTTATTGCTTAAAAAAGGTCAGCACTCCTGTCTTTGAAAGACCATCAAGGAAAGAGCATTTCAAAGAAATAAAAATGGATGTTGGCAACTGCAACCAATTTCAGTTTTCAAAAAAAATGACTGCTGCTCTAAAAGAACAGACCTATTCCTCATTAGCGATTATGTAGACTCCACTCTCAATCAACACTGGATTTTGGTTTAACGGCCAAATCAAAGATTGATGACTAGGAAGGACGAAGATTTAAGCTTGGAAAAAATCCCAAGTCGTGCTGTTAACATCACTACAGCAGCCAGGAAGCTTTCTGCAACTTGTCCCCCTTAGTGAACATGCCACAGCACTGCCATGGCTTGGCACAGTCCCTCGGGCACTGCAGGCACGTGACACAGCCCCACAGCACTTGTGTTGTGGCAGAGAGATGGACCTGGAATGCTCCATGACTATGGCAGTACTTGGCATTACAGAAATCATTGCAGGATGTCTGAACATCCCTTATCACGGGGCTTCTGTAAACTGCAGAGAGAAAATGCCAACAGATACTGCTCAAAGCAGGAGTCAGAGGTTACCTGCAGGGCTAATGCTAAAAACTTCACTTCTAATGAACAGTTTGCCCGTGGCATTCTGAACTGCTGAACACGGCATCTGGTCACCTGCATGACACCAAGCACGAAATGCAGCTTCACAAACATTCCAGAAATTAAAAGAACCCACAGGCTGGCTGCTCCATGAACTGAAGTGCAGCTGGTCTCAGCACAGCTTACCAAGAGACTCGCTCCCGACTGGAACAAGTTGTAGGGGTAGAGAATTCGCTCGTAATGTGCACGGATGTGTGAGCCCACGGCTTTGCCAGGAGCAAAGCCCATCCTCGTGGCTATTTTGGTCCATTTTCTCTCCTTGCAAACTACATCAAATCCTCCTTGTTCTGCAACTAGCTAAAAAGTGAAAATAAAATAGTCACATATTTAATGGTAAAATTATCAGTGTTCAAGAAAAAAAGGTAGCTCAACGTCCCAATTGACATTTTAAACCACAAAAATATAGATTTAATAAACCCCACACAACATTGAAGTTGTTTCAAGGCAATAACTGGAATATATAACACATAACCTATTCAGGAATCCCAAACTTGTTGAATTACTTTACAAACAAGTCAGCGCCTGTGTTCTATGTGCAAACAGTTGCTCAGGCTACTCTGAGAATTTATTTGGCTGCAATTTGTCACTTTGTATCCCAACACAACTTTCTACCACAGGACACTCAGTTCTTTTCACTGGAACAAGTGCTAGAAAGTAAGCTCAAAAATTCCCAATAAAAACTGCCTTAAACATAAAGAAAAGTGAAAGAACATACCCTGTGGGTCAGAGAATCCCATCTCTTAGTATCAGTATACATGAACTTCTCCACAAGTTTAACAAGTTTTATCCTAAAAGTAATTGGATATTTTTTCTTCCATATTTCTAATGGAAAATTTTTTTCTCTCACTTTTGTCATTGTTCAGGAACTTTCACCAATTAAGCCTAAATTTATTCTTGACCAGTACACCCAATTTTAAAGAATAGCTGTAAATTTAAGGTTATCTAGCTCACAGGAAAACTTCCATGATAATGTATTACTTACTCTCTTTCCCTGATAATGTATCTCTTACTCTCCCATTAGCTATATTAGCTTAAACAAAGGAAAACTTTTTCCAGCTTACATATACCCCAAAACCTCCCCTGACCAGCTGTGATACCATCCCAGGAATTGAGGTAACACAGCAGCTTTTCAGGACAAGTTTTTTATAATGGTCTTACTCTGTTAAGCTGAAACAAATCCAAGATCTTCCTCTCCACATGTGGAATTTTCAGTGTGCATCCCTGAAGCTCCCAAAACTTTGCAATCTGGTCCAGAAAATTCAGCTTTACACGAGTTTGGGCCTGAAACCAACCAAACAAACAAGTGAACTGCCTGCTAAAAGCAGATGTCCCCAAGGTTTACAGCTCTGCAGCCTCAGCTGCCTGCCCAGCTTTGCCCTCTGCAAGAGTCATTTTGCATTTTTCCCTCTCATCACGTGAAGAAAAATAAATTCCATGTAGATACACTTGGTGGTATCTCTGTCTTTTCTTGAGTCACCTTTTGTTACCTTTTACTGCGCTCAGAAAACTACTTTCTGAGAACAGCCAAACAGTAAGTTATTACTGCTAAAAACTCCCTAAACCAGATGCATTGTCCAGATTTACTGCATTTCTTACATTAATTATTGCAATAGTTTATTAAAACTTGGTTTATTTGCAATAAACCAAAAATAAATCAATATTTAAAAAAAGAAAAAGGGTTTTTTTTTCTGTTATTCTTTCTCACTCCCAACTGTGTGTGTTTCACTTTTAAGCATACAAATGGGTCAGGGCAGGGAAAGCCTGGCTGACTGCACAGCAATTACCACAGTTAAGATCCCTGCACTGCTGCTATGTAAGAGTAGTAATTTAAATTTTGATACATTTTATTTTCAGCACATTTTCTGTTCTTAAGGTAAAAACTGGCCATGTCTGCACAGGTTAGCTTGTCTGCAAACTCCAGGGAACTCTGAACTGCTTCTGGTCACACAAATCCCTCTCTTGGCATTCCCAGCCAGCATCTGAGCCCTTCCCCAGCACTTCACATGACCACGTCAGGACGTCAGAAACGCAAGAATCAGGAGAATAATTAGGCACAGAGTCACCATCATCCCAAATGGTACCAGCACTGAGCCAACCAGGACTCCTCACACTCCCCTTTAGTGTCAATTCATTGAAGCAGTGAAAGAAAGTGCTTGTGAACAGCAAATTTCCACAAACTGAATCCAGATTTTGCAACTGTTTCTTCTAAAAGGCTGGCTATTTTTAAAGCACTCCAAGTGTTTCATCTCTTTTCCTTTTGAAAGATGCTGTATGAGTGCAAAACACAGACACAGATCTGTGGCCCTGGACAGTTTAACTACTTAGAAGCACCTGTGTGGAAAAGGCCTAAATTATGTTCCTTTAATGAGCATTAACAGTACTTTTATGCCTGGAATGTTTCTAATTAGGTTCTGAAACAGATGAATTTCCATGCTAATTAGAAATTGCTGTTCAAGGTCCAGAGTGCTGTCAGCTCATGGCCAACTCTGGCAAACATCATCTCCCCAAAACACACTGACACATTTGGGAGCAGAAGTAATGCTCAGCTTTCCAGTTTACCTCCAGTTCATTGAGCCTCTGGATCCTCGGTGTGAAGTGAAGCTTGTCAACATCGCACGCGAACGGAGGCTGCCAGTCCTGGAAAACAGAAGGGTTCCATCAAAAGATCAGGAAAAGGAAGGAAGTTTCTGCGACAGTCAAACGCCCGGTGAGCCCGAAGCATGAAGAGACCCCCGTGGCCTCCAGAGCCTCCTCAGCCCCCCCAGCACATGGAACTTGGTGCACCCCAACCTGTCAGGGAGCCAGGGCTGTGCTGATACCCAAATTCCCTCACTGGGAACAAGTCCAGAGAGCAGGAACGGTGATACGTTGAGTGAGTGTCGTTGTCTGCCTCTTGGAATACTTCACTGTGCCTCAAAAATAGATAATGGAACCACAAAATCAGTTACACCTTGGAACTGAAGACCTGTCCTGCAATGTAAGCCTCCACAGAATCATGGAATCATTACAGCTGGAAAAGCCCTTTAAGATCATCAAGTCCAACTTTTAACCCACCACCACCACCATGGTCACCACTAACCCATGTCCCCAAGTGCCACATCCACGTGTCTTTTGAACATTGCCAGTGACTCCACCACTGCCCTGGCCAACCTGTGCCAATGCTTGACATTTCCTTGGCTGCAAACATTCAGGAAGAGCTGGAATATGACCAATTCTGAAAAAGATTATTACTTTGATAAAATACCTGCAATTGAAGTGTTATTTATAAACACATCTATAAAGCCATTTTATCTTTTAGATCTCTGCACATGCTTGGTTTGGCAATCCACAACTTCACAAAACCAAATTATATTTGATTTAAACTTGACAGGAATTTATTATATATAAAGTTATCTTATTATCACTAATTACAGAATGAAGATAATGCACAAGTGAGATACTGACAGTGTAGGAAGACAGCAGTAAGACAGAGCTTTTCATCAAGAAAAAGAAAACCTTTCCTCAACACTGGGGGACTGAGGCAATTGAAGTAAGACCAGCATCATAAACACGTATTTTTTATTTTAGATTCAGAGAATATGGAAATTAGCATTAAAACCAACCATAAATGGTTTCCAAATCAATTATCTTACAAACAAACAAGGAGCAAGAGTCACAGAGAGCGTGGAGAAGCTGAAGAGCGAAGAGGGCCACCAATCCATACATGTTACCAAGCTTGCATTGACTAATCCTGACTTCAAAATCGGTAATAGAAGTTTTCTGATCCTGCAAGGCACTTGCAGCACACCACAACTTGACAAGGCCAGCTGAAATTAACATTTCAATTGGCAATTAGACAATGGTAGGGGGTCAGGATGACAAATTATCCAGAGGACACTCAATCCTCAACCAGTGGGACACATTTCTCCATTATTTTCCTGCTTTTAATCACAAGACTGTCTGGTGCCCAATGACATGTTCTTGAGAAAGTCGGTAACACTAACCCTTCTTTTACTGCCTATTTTCTATGCCAGAAAACCAAATGCAATGAAACCATCAAGTCTGAAGAAGAAAACTGACATTCTTTTCTAATATCCTGTTGTCTGACGAATCATTTGGGGCCCTCAAGCTGTAAGATGAGAAGCACAACTGGGAAGAGTTGGGCAAGATTTGAAGTATTGTACTTCAACAGGACAAATCTGACTCTCAAGCTGAACCAACTGGTTACATCATTAGTCACAACTCCAGAGAGTGTTCTGTACCAAAGACAGGGAGACAGGAGACAGGCACCGAGACCAGGAGGGAACACAGTGGCGATGACACACAGGACCCCTGAGACATGCTGGGGACTGAATTAAACTGCCCGAGGGAGAATTGTAGGGAGCTCTGCTTAGGCTGAGAGTAAATGAAACCAAGAGGGCTGTGCTGCCTCACTGCTTTGCTAAGCAGTGAGCCAAGGCTGCCCCTGGGTGGACCGTGCATTACCCCAAACCAGATCCTCTAGTAAGGCTTTGCAGCGGACAAGAACCAGCAGTAAGATGAACAGGGGCAAGAATTCAGCTCACATAGCCAATGACACCACCTCTGAAGCTGTCACCAGTCTAGGCTGCGCTTCAGGGCCACCACCTGCAGTTACTGCACTGGCAGCACGTCAGGGAAGCCAAGGAAGGGAGGGGACAGCACAGGAGACTCTTCTGGTCGGGCCACATGTCTGCTGGCACAGGCTGCTGCTCTGGGCACAGCCCAGAGGAAAGTCTGCATGCCACCGGGCACAGCAGGAGGAACAGGATCCCGACCTGCTCCTACAGGCTCTGGCTCTTGCTCAGACTAAAGAAATCCAGCTCCAAAGGTGCCTAGGGCAGACACAGACCCAATCCATATCAGACAGCACAGAGCAGGCTAGTCCCCTCTGCTTATGGAAGCAAATTAGGAAGTTTATGTGCATGATCTTAAAGAAACATATTGTCCACAGCATGGCACCCGAAACATCCTGCTCCAGAATTAGCTGATTATCTCCATGATCTCCATGTGTCTATTTATTACTGACTGGTGCATGTTTGGGGACAGTCTTTCCTGTTTGGCCAAAGATACTGGCTCTGGCAAAGCACCAGCCACCTACTGCGTTGGAAGAGTAACATGACTCCAGACAACACAAGCTGCCACAACAGGCATTTCCTACACCTGCAGTTTTTAAGTTTACCAATGACTGAATGACCAACACACACACCAAGACGCCCTGATGGCACGTCAGCTGTTTCTCAAAGATAAGCTTTGGGAGCTCCATTTCTTCAATAGCACTTTCAGTAGGTGACTTTTCAGTCTATCAGGCAGACGGGTTCATCAGCCAGAAACAAACATTTAACAGCCTTAAAAGTGTTTCACTTTTAGCAAGGAGAAAGTCATTGGAAGAGCTTCTGCTTGGTGATGGTAAATTGGCTTAATGAGAGGCAATACTGGATTGACTCCAGCTCCTGAGGTTTTTAAGCAAGTACCATAGAATATGCTGAGTAGGAAGGGACCACCAAGTCCATCAGGATCATCACATCCAATTCCTGGCCCTGCACAGACACCCCAACAACCCCACCCTGTGCCTGGGAGTGTTGTCCAAACGCTTCTTGAACTCAGACAGGCTTGGAGCTGTGACCATTCCCTGGGGACCCTGTTCAGTGCCCAGCCACCCTCTGGGGGAAGAACCTTTCCCTGATATCCACCCTAAACCTCTCCCAACTCAGCTCCAGCCATTCCCTTGAGTCCTGTCACTTGTCATGAGAGGGAACAGATCAGTACCTGTCCCTCAGCTGCCCCTCATGAGGATGTTGAAGGCCCCAGTGAGGTCTCCCTTCAGTCTCCTCCTCACTGAGCAAACCAAGTGACCTCAGCTGCCCCTCACAAGGCTTCCCCTCCAGACCCTTCACCATTCTCATGGCCCTCCTTAAGATGCTCTCCGATGGCTTGATGTCTTTTTTATATTGTGGTGCTCAAAACTGCACCAAGGACTGGAGGTGAGGCCACGTAGTGCATGCAGAGCTGAGAGAACTGAATGCCATATATAATATATCACATTAGACTATTATAAAACCACTCCTGGCTTTACAAACACACTACAGCACGTCCCACTGAACACAAACTGTGTCAGATGACACTGTTACAGACCCACACTCATTCACCATCTGGAGAAATTATAGCAGGTATAGCACACAGTCCATCCTGACTGTCACTGAGTCACTTTAAAGTCACAAAAGGTTTATTTTGGAGCATCCAAACTACTCAAAGTTGATATAACCAATAAGGATATTTATCTCTCTCTATTCCACAGTATGGCAAGTTCCTCAAGTCCTGGACAAGACACTTTCAACCCTTCTTTAATGAGTGTATTATTTACTCAACAAAAATCCTGGACACATTTTGAAGCACAACTTACCAAGCCAAGGTAACTTGCAGGCCCATGAAAAGACATTTGTGTCTGACAGAAATGCCTTTATGCACCTTGGAAAGGCAGCAGCACCACGAGAGGGAGCTTTGTGGTGCAGGATTCATTTGCAAAGCTGCTGAGCCACATGTGAGGAGCTTTGCTGGGGAAGAGACCAGCCCCCACCCCCAACTCTCCAGGCCCACTTCCCCAAAGCTCGTGCCTAGCAATCAGTAAGACTTGCCCTCTCCATCCAGCTCCTCAAAGGAACTGGTTTGGATTTCCCTGTTTTAAAAAATGAATAAAAAAGTTTAAGAAGTTCAGTTTTAAGTGTCTTCCAACAGCCATGCTAAGCACTAAGATTAAGTATACACAGAAAGCAAGAAAACATCAATTTCCTAAAAAAATCAGGAGTTCTTACTCTGCCAAGACTCTTCATCTGAAGTGACTCTATTGTGTTCTGTTGTCGGTCCCTGACTGCAAGGGACAAACAAATCCTGTGCCCACCTTAGCCAGCACTTGTTATAAACCTGTCATTAAATCCAGGCAAAAATGAGACTGACTTCAAATTTCAAACTCTTCTATAAACTTGAGGGACAAATCCAGCTGTGCAGAAGGCATGCTCTAAGGATCACATTAATATTTCAAGCAGTAATGCAAACTACAAATGGTCAGCAGAATTATTTCTGTGATTTCCATATTCCAGCTCCCATCTGAGCTGTTCCAGGGATGTCAGGCTTCAGAGCATAGCATTTCAGCTGGCAAACCTGCACCTCACCCAAACTCACTAATTAAAATTTAACCACCTCCACCCCTATGAATTCAAGTGAACAAGAAATTACCACTGTCCCTGGTAAGCTGTTCTACAAGTTAGTTGGCTTCAGCTTTTCTTCTTCCCTTCCCTCACGTCCTTCATAACCAAATCCCTCGTCTGCTGGCTGCCAAAGCAGCTATTCCTGAATCCTTCCTGGAAGGAAAGTTTCAAGACATTTTTCAATAAACAAATACCTTTTTCCTTCTCTTTACAGAACCAGCTTTCCAGTCCTACAAATAAAAGGTTTTTTTCCTTGGGCTTTTTTCTGAAGTCTCTAATATTTTTTCAACATCTTTTGAAAACTGCAAGTAGCATTTTACTTGCAGTCTCTCCCATGTCAGACACAAAAAAAGACAGCCCTTTCATTATTTTGCTAGACAGCAGCTCATAGTAAGATCCAAAGGAATATCTTAGCAATTCTTGCCAGAGAAACACATTCATTCAACGAACTGCAGCAATTCCCCCTTTCCCGGGATGCCCACCCTGTGAGCTTGACCTACATTCTTTGTTCCCACATCTATGATCTTGCCTTGGCAAAGGTGTTCCACGATTGCTGCCTCCAAGAGGAGGGGAGCACACTCAGTGACTCAGGAGGTCCCTTTCAGTCTCCTGGTTTTATGACTACATTAAAAACACACTTGGAGCTCAGATGGCAGAATCCACACAAACCCATTATCACCCGGCAGTGGGTCAGCCACAAAGCTCCTGTCTAACGGGAACTAATCCCTCTGTGACCCTGTTAAAGGCTAACATTAGTTGGGAACTCCAATCATCAGCTAACCCAGTTTGTGATGAACGGTCCTTCCTTGGTCATTTTGAATGGAGGAGAATTTTCCATCAACCCCCCCGAATTCCTCCTTGCCAAGAAGAGACCCTGGGTGCACTAACCCACCTTATGTGCAGAGCTCTCCACAAAGAAGCCCAGTGGAGTATTTCTTATTTAAGACAAAACTGGGCTCTGTTAGGTACTGCAGACTAGCAAGCAAAACAGACACAACCACAGATCCTTCTCATCCAAGAACCACAGCCAATGAGGAGTGTACAGCAGGAATCACCTCTCTAGATCCCAGTGTTTCAGTGCCAGCTCCACACGTGGAGAGAAATAAAGGGTCAGGTAAGCGGGAGATGATTCTCAAGCGTCAGGGCCAGCTGCCTGTTGGGACCCAAAGGCAGAGAGGGGACAGAAACTACACACAGGGTTTGAACCTCTAAACACAAGAGGCAGCTGGGCTCACACACAGGAGACGCCAGGCTCCTCTCCATGGAGGCACCTGTGTGCAAGGAACAGATACAACCGCACTGCACCAGCAGCACTGCAGGTACAGCTGGGGAGGGATGGGGTGTTGGGATCAGCAAATCCCAAATCCCCGATTCACTTCAGAGCACTGCCAAGACCCTGAAGCAGAGCACCCATCAGGACTAGGGCTGGACGCAGCTGTGGGTGCCTGAGGGCAGCAGACCCCAGGAGCTGCTGCCACCTGCCCTGAAGGCAGAGGACACCGGGGTCAGACCTTTGCTCTAATCCCCCGCACGTTCCTGGAGCGTATGCGACCGGCACGGACAGAGACTCACTGAAAGAGACTGAGGAAAGGAGACGAAACTCTCATTTATCTTTAAAGCCCACCCCAATGTTTCAGTGTTTCTGAAGAACAGAAACCACCCATGGTGACCACAGCAGCACTATGCATGGCCACTGCCATTAGTAAAATAAGTAATAAACTAAAATAATTCTTCATTTGCATATTTTCTTGCTAATTAGAGATCAGTAAATAACCCACTCTGAATTTACCTAATTCCACAACATGACCCCTGTGATGAACATGACAAGTTCTTCATTTAAAGCCAACATTTCCTAACGACCTTTGGTGGCTGATCTATTTTTCTTCACATGAATTGACAGAAGGGGAAAAGGAACCTTGGCACTAAAATATCTCTTCCCCTCCCAAAACCCCATCCATTCTTGATCCCAAAGTTCCTGAAAATGGCTGATCCACCACCATCCTTCACTTTCCCCTTCCAGCTGATCCTCTCTCAGTCACAAATGTCCTGTTTCCTGACTCACCTGAACCTGGCTTCTGCTCAGGCTCGGCTCGCCAGGACTGACAGATGCTGCAGCACCTCTGGTTTCTCCCACTAAAGCTCACTTATGTGTTGTAATTGAGTTATCCCTGCTTTTTCTCTTTGATAAAATCAACTGACTGAGCCTCTGTGTCTTATCAGATCTGAAGGATCATCACCATCAGCTTCCTGTTTCAGACAAAGTATCACAATTCTCTGCATTAATTCCTGTTTTAGTGGTGGTTTGTTTTACAGCTCCAGGACCAGATTGCCAGAACCCTCAGTCAAGCTGCTCCAAAACTGAATAGGTATTTTGTTTTGTGTTTTCTTTTTCTCCATAAAAATGAAAATAAATCAAGCAAACAGCTGAATGAGAAGCCTGAACAGACCAAAAGAGGTTTAAACAACACCTTAATCAATGTTGCTCCTCAAAGTATGTCCCTGGAGGGGAAGCTCCAGTTCTCCCAAGCCCTGAGCCTTTAGGTTTCACCACTCAGGCTTTGCTAAACTAAAATATTTCAAAATTCATTATTTCATATGCAGAACTTTTCTGATGTTTCTCTGTACCCTCTCCAGTTGTCAAATCTTTATAAAATCCTCCAACGAGTGCAGGATCCTGAATGCAGAATTTTCTACTCTTGCACTGCCACAGAGCTAAAATCCTGCAGAAACTCCAGAGCTGCATTCACTGGCTTATCCAGAGCTCCCATTCCACCATTACACTGCTTTCCACAAGGATCCACAGTAATTTTTCTACACTCCTTCCTCCTCTAAGATGCTCCATGGTCCTTTGTTCCAAAGGAAAGCCCTCTCATTGAGTCCTACTTAAGCGATTACTGTTTCATAATATCCATTGTTTATTGGGCAACTGGGATCCCTCTAAAGCAATGAGCCACCACCGTAACTCCATTTGGAATCATGGCTTTTGTTCTTCTAGACATGTAATGAAAATTACATACCCTTGGCTTGAGGTTGTGAGACACCATTAGAAAGGGATCCTTCATTACAAACACTTATTAATAGTTGAAATAATTTGTGAATTGGTGTATTAATTTTGCACAATAATAATTTCTATAATTAGAAAACTGAACACATTTAATTTCTAGATCTCAGACAAGGACAACAGAACTGATTTAACCAAATACATGGTCTCAGGGAAAAAAACCCAAACTAATTGGACCACACCAGTGTTCATACAATTGTATTCCATACTATCATCTTGCAAGTTCCTATCCAGGACTATTCCAATCGTTCTTCCACTCCGGAGGTAGAGGGGGTCAACTCTTGCACCCATAAAGAACTTTAATTATTTAAATTCTCAAGTTCACCAGTATTCCAGGATTTCCTGAAAACTGACAGTCAATAATTTCAATAACTCCAGTGTCAATTCCTTCAAAATTCCAGCTCTGCTAATCCAGACTTTCTAATCTTTAAGTGCATGGTTTAAGTTTCTTGGAAGCCTTAACAGTACTTCTCCATGTTCGTGTTATTTAGAGCGATTAAATTTAGCCTGGATGTTCTCAATTTTCATGCTTGGCCTTGGGAAAGTTATGATGTTTCTAGTATATTGTACAATATTGTGTATTTTGAAATTTATTTATATGGTGAGTAAGACTTAAATAATCTTTATTTATTATTTCTTCACAGCAGCAGAGCAATGATGCAACAAAGTGGAGGAAGAGCCCATCTTCAAGAAGGGCTTGGAGCGTTTGATACCACTTCTGCTCCACATGCTACTATTAATTCTTGAAGCTAAGCTTCACATCTGTTAAACTGTTTGCTTCCATTAATTACTATTAACTACCTATTTTGAAGAACAACTCCTTTCTCAAGCAATACTCCATTTGACCCCCCTAAATGCCCTCGCTGATTTGCAGAGCAATCACAAGCTTCTAGAATGTAAGGCCACCATTTGACATGCCAAGTTTTTGAGTCAGCTTAGATTATTCTAAACTATTAGATATTGTTTAAATGAAGAAATCTAATAAAAGATATTTGTGGTTCATAGAAAATTCTAACTACAAAATGGCACATGACGGACTGCAAGCAAGTTGCACCCCACCCACTGTGCTACATCCAGCTGCCCCTTCCCCCCCAGATCCACAACAGACCCAAATTTAAATCTCTACACAGCTCATTAACTACCAGGAACAACCACCATCCGAGCACTTTGCTGCCAATGGGACCCTCTGCTCATGCTCCACACTGCTGACAAAAAGCCACAGAGAACAGTGCCAGTTGCTACACCCTCCACCAGTCACTGCAGCATCTCAGAATCCCCAAATAAGAGCAAAACTCAGTCATTGGTGATGGCTGGAACAAACTGAACCGGAATGAAGAGGAAGAAAACTCCTTTTGAGTGCTCAACTGGAAACTGCCATGCAGAAATGGCACCTCCTGTTATATTTCTGGACATTCTTCCATCTTGTGAACATGCAGTGATCACCCAGAATCCTCTGTCTTCCACCCAGATGTCTTCTGTCCATCAGCTACCTCAATACCCCCTCACTAAACAGGTCACTGTCCTCCAAAGCTGCCACACAAGAAGCCACCGCAGACGTGGTTTTCTCTGGGCCCACCTGGTGCCCAGCTAATGCCAGCAGAAAGGGACCAGAGAAAGCCCTGCTGCCAGTCCTTCAGAGCCCAGGGAGCTCTCCTGTGCATGCTCCAGTGCTGGAGCATCAAAGCCAGCTTCGGAGTAAGAGCTTGTCCGTGAGCAAGTGGGGAAGCTACAACTGGGCACCACCAGTCTCACACAACATTTTTCCACGTTGCAGCTCAGATACAGAAACACGAATTCAACTGCTGATAACTGCACAGCAGAGTTTAAGCTAAAATAATGCCAGGCCAACCATCAAATTTTCAATTCCTCTCTCGGCACAGATCCTGACAGCTCATGGTGCTGCCTACCTGCTTCCCGGCACGTAACCAGCCTGCGCACGCTGGCCAGAGATTCCCTCGGATGCAGGAAGATTCCAAACCTCAGCCATCACCAAACAAGGCATCTGGCTGGAACACACACACTGCTGTGCAAACGGCAGTACAGTCTTTAGCTCACGGTATTACAGACCCCTCGATTACACCAGAAAGAACAATAACTGAGTATTCACTGCGGCTCCTGATCGCAGGAGGAAGGCCAGGAACTACGTCAACTTAAAGGCTTTTCTGGTCGCTTTGGAAGAGCTCCCTCTATGCTCCAGGCCGCTGAACCAACCATGCACTTCACAAGTCATCCCAGGCATTATCCAGGGCAGATAAAGCCATGGGAGCTCAGCTCTCCCAAAGCCAGGCTCCACAGAACTACCCGTGCTCAGCCCTCAGCAGCTCCAACTATTTTCATCCTGCTTCTAAATACGCTCAAGGAGCTGATCACACGGCCAGGCAGGCACAACACCTGGTGTAAGATCTGGTGCAATACCTGCCCCTTCAGGAAGCGAAGATGAGAGTGCCTGAAAACGTAGTTGCAATAAGTAATTCAGTCCTTTTTGAGGACTGTTGATTTATGATCTCCAGCAGATAACATCCTACAAGCAGCTTTCTGATAAGGTTTTGGCTTTTTACACAAGCAGCCAAGAAACACAGGTGATTTTTTTAGACGAGATGTTTCTAAAACAAATAAAAAGACACGCCCCTCAAAAACAAACAAAAAAAACCCCCCAAACAAACAGACAAAAAACCACCAAAAAATCCAACCTATCAAAAAAAGCAGTTCTGGTCACAGTTGCTGAAACACTGCTGGCAACTTAAAACTCCAAAAGATCTACTCAAAAATACTACAGAACTTCAATGGTGACTCCATAACAAAAACCATCTTACCCCCTTAACTCTGAGCATCTGGCTGCCCTGCATGAAAAGAAGCACTGGCACATTCTACCAGGACGCAAATTCAAGAGCGATCTTCACACAGCAATCCGGGATTCTTCCTCCTGAGAGCTGAAACACCTCCCTTCCTCTCCAGCAAGATGCACATTATTCACTCTGCTACAAAAATTTCTGCCACCTCAGACACTACCTCAGCAAGTTACTGCTATTTTAATTCAGAAGGAAAAGGATGGACACCAACAGGAGTCCCAGCAACAACCAAACACCGAAGTGAGGAGTGTGTGTTTCTGAACATTATTTCTTTGAAGTCAGAGTCTCCCTCGCAAAAGTTCAGCCTGCAGAACTGTTCTGTCAGCTTTTCCCCTTACTGGAGGAGATGTAAGCTCAGTGCCTGTTTAACATTCTGGTTGTTGCCGTCATGTTAAGTGCCTTACCCGGCTGCACCACCCCAGACTCGCATCACGCTCCACTTAGGGAAAGAGCAATTCACCCAAAATAAAGATGCTTCACACATTGTTTCATTAGATTTTTACTTTGAGAAGCCCCTCTCCTCACCAGTGCGGGTGTTCATACCCTTAAACAAACTAACGATTCTGACTACACAAACTATGGCTCTGAGATCGTCAGAGCATTTCTCAGTAAATTGAGTCGACCAACAAAAGGAAATCAGAATTCATATCCTAATTTTGAGCTTACTACACCATCGGTCGAGATGATGATGATGAAGGTGAAGGCTTACTACTTCTTCCCACTGTGGATTGCATTCTAAAATGGTGGCCATGTCTGTCTAGGCTTCAGCTCGCAGAGCCACCAGCCAAACTCACGGTTGCGGAGTTTGGTCTTGTCCAACTTGAGAAACAGTTCCCTGTGCTAGAAGTGCTTCGAGGCCGGGGAGCCCGCGGGGGGCCGGGGGCGGCGAGGAGCGGGTCCCCCGGCCCCGCACCGCCACAATGCCAACATGGAGGGCAGCACCCCGGCACCTCCTCCGGGGCTCGGCGGGGCCGCTCC